>JAWZYT010001506.1:382500-449513 GCA_034508575.1 Petrolisthes manimaculis
AAAGATAGTGAAATATGCATATAATTATCTTGTAGCAAGACAAACCTTCATTGCAATTTACAGAAGCATTAATTGCCCTGCCAATATAATTAACAGAGAACTATGTATATATAAGTGTGTGTTACATAAGTTTATGTTGCAGGGGTGTTGTGGTCATCCTACACAACTAAATATTGTATCTGTAGCCTGCACGTCATCTCTAACGATCGTTGTGCTCTCAAGGCATTTGTTTTTTGTGAGTAAGTATAATCTATTTATTTGTAATTTTTAATTATTGCAAATGCAATTCATAATCCTGCCATCAACCCTTAATCTTACTAGCAGGTGTTTCGGATGCGAGAGTCGGAACTGGTAGCTCACACGAAGCCGAGTGTATACGTTGGCAACTCTGAACTGGTGAAAGTGAGAGTGGAGGAGACTGTACTTGCCCTGTCAGCATTGCATATATGTGTGAACCTTTTGTTATATTATTTTGATGTTTCTTCTACTTTTAATATTTTCAAGTAGATTACAGCCTGCAAATTTCTAAAATATTCCTCCTATATATACACAGGCTGAAATGGCTCCCAAGGCTAAGTTTCGACAGGACTGGTTGCTGAATCAACAATTTCAACCATGGTTGACTCGGGTAGAGGGAGACTCAACAAAGGCCTTTTGCAATGCTTGCAAAAGGACGTTAGGAGCTGAGATAACCTCGATCAAGAGGCACAAAACTTCTCAGCATCACATCGCCGCTTGCAGGGACAACAACCAACAAGAGGCCCAACAGCTTGACAACCCACCTCCTCCTTTTGCACCTGGTGGCCATTTCGTGGCAATGGCTACTGTACTTTTTGCTTGTTTTATTGCTGAGCATAATTTACCGTTTACAACTGCTGACCACATGATATCTTTAATGAAAGTAATGTTCCCTGACTCACAGATTGCTCAGTCAATGTCCATGAAGAGGAGTAAGTGTACAGAGGTAGTGAAGGTGATTGGGAAGTGTGCTATTAATGAAACTCTACAGAAATTAAAAACTAACCATTTTTCAGTGATTATTGATGAGACCACAGATGTAAGTACTCAGAAGTCTTGTGCAGTGCTTGTGAAATATTTTGACTCTGAAGCCTGTAGCATTAAAACATCAGTCATTGACTTAATGGATTTGTATACGGGTGATAAAGATAATGAAGGATCATCAGGGCAAAATTTGTATACACTTATTATAAACTTTTTTACCTCTCATGATATTCCTCTTGCTAACTTTATTGGTTTTGCCGCAGACGGGGCTTCTAATTTAATGGGTAAGCACAACTCTGTAAGTAGCAGACTTAAAGAAACATTACCAGGGATAACCATTTTCAAATGCATCTGCCACTCTATACATCTTTGCTCCTCAGAAGCTGCGAAAACACTGCCACGCCATTGCGAGGACTTGCTCCGTAATATTTATTCATATTTTTCACACAGTGCTAAACGCAGATCCGAATTTAAAATGTTTCAGGAATTTTGCGAGGCAAAGCCCCACAAAATACTCCATGCTTGCCAAACACGCTGGTTATCACTGCACCAAGCGGTGACTAGAGTGCTGGAACAGTGGCAGCCCTTGACCCTGTATTTTGAGTCAAAGAATTGTGAAGAGAGGCTGGTATCAGTACAGGACATAACAAAACACTTAAAAGATCCTTTAGTATTATGTATATATAAGTTTTTGAATTTCATTTTGCCAAAATGTAACCATTTTAATTTACTTTTTCAGCAGCAGAGTCCAACTTTGCACTTATTAAATGATGGTGTCACAGAACTATATGGGAAATTGCTGAGCTATTTTTGTAACCCAGAATTGTTGAAAAGGGTACAAATTTACAACATAGAACCAACTGATGAAAATCTTTATGTTCCAATTGACCACATATATCTAGGTCAAGATCTACATAAACATTTTCAATCAGCAGAAATTAGAATGCAAACAAAGATGATCAAAGATGTTAAAACCATGTGCCATAAGTTTCTCGTAACTCTTTGTTCGCAAATAAAGAATAGATTTTGCATGGAAAATAAGTTATGGTACTTTGCTAGCTATCTGAAACCTAAAAAGTTATTAACTGCTCAAAGTAGGTTGACTCTCCCTACGCTGGTAGATTTTTGTCAGGAGGTACCAAGAATTAATGTAGATATTGAGGCATTGGATGATGAATGGAGATCATTAGACTGGGTAGCTATACCAGATATTAAAGGTAATGTTAATGGGGATATAGTTGAATTTTACAAGAAACTTATGGCATATGAAGATATTTTTGGTATTAAGAAGTTCAGTAATTTGTCTAAATTTGCTCTCCAGGTGTTGTCTCTACCCACTTCAAATGCAGACGTAGAAAGATTATTCTCGAGAGTAAATTTAATAAAGACCAAGACACGAAATAATTTGAAGTCCGACACTGTCCTTCATCTTCTGGCTGTGTCTGAGAGTGTGAGAGCTCAGGGGGGATGTAACAAATATAGGCCAACTGAACATATGCTTAATATGTTTAAATAATGTACAAGTTTCTGGCAAAGTTTGGCCAATACATTTCTGTTGTTGTTGTTGTTGTTAAAACAGTGTGGTAAAAACATCATACTTTATGTATATTATTGCTATTTTGTTATTATATCCTATATTATCTATCAATATAATAATAAACTCTGTCTTATAAATCACAAATATGTCCTATTTTTATTAATTAGGCTACTCCTACTGTTTTAAATAGTTTTTTTTTTTACACATTATTACAGAAAATTATTGTTATGAAGGAGAAACTAAACTGAAAACCGGTATATATTTTGTCACTAGTTTACCACTATCATGTTTTCTATAGACAAGAAAATGGGTGTGACGTCATGATACGGTAACCAATCAGAACGGTCGGAAATTCTCGTGACGTCAGTGAGTCGGATAAACAGCAACACTGGTATCGCCTCACCCACCCCTCCTCTTCCACCTCCACCTCACCCTCACCTTTACACACACACTCACTCTCTCTGCTTGTGTTTGTACTGGTGGCGAGATTACTGTACTGCGAAACCCTCCTGATGGAATAATGTTGTGTAAAATGTTGGCTGTGTGAGTTGTTTGTGTGAATTGTTTGTGTGTTGTGTAAAATGTTTGCTGTGTGAGTTGTTTGTGTGTTGTGTGTTGTGTAAAATGTTGGCTGTGTGAGTTGTTTGTGTGTTGTGTGTTGTGTAAAATGTTGGCTGTGTGAGTTGTTTGTGTGAGTTGTTTGTGTGTTGTGTGTTGTGTAAAATGTTTGCTGTGTGAGTTGTTTGTGTGTTGTTGTGGTGGGAAGTGGAGGGAGCGGTGTTATCCTTCCTGTGTGTAGTTGGACGAGTTTATTGAGGCAGATACTCGACCATATTGATCAGAATACAAAGTTAGAGAGGTAAGGTACTGTACGTTTCTCTCTAATAATAATTGTCACTTTTTAAACAATCGAGAAAAACAAACAAAGCGTGGGCATGTTGTTATATTCGTAGCAACTGTGCCTGTGATATCATTAGTACATTTTAAAGTTACTGAGTCCTCCAAACTACCCCAAGAAACGAACCACCTATACGTTATACCGAGGTAAATTGTTTCCCGTTACAGTCTGGAGGAATCGGTAAGCTCCAATAAATTATTCTCCGACAACCACACATGCCCTATAAGGACCCTGTGATTATGTATAAGAATTGGAGGTTTCTGTTTTCTCCTGACCATGCCACGAAACGAGCTCATTCCTTATAGTTTGTGTTTCGTGGCCATATTTGAAGGACTCGCTTACCTCCAATTATCTGACTACACCACAGGGTCCCTTAAGTTGTTCATTCGGGTTTGACCAGGAGTGTGGCTGTGTGTCCGATAAATTGTGGTCCTGCCGGTCGGAAATCGAAACGGTGGTAGTGGTGGTTGGAGGCAGCATGGCCCCAGGCGGACATTAAAGTGGGTGTGGTGTTTGCCGCCTTACACGTGCCCGCTGCTTAGTTACGTACACCATACCTAGTTCACAATGTGTCTGTCTTTTAGTTCCGTACACCATACCTAGTTCACAGTGTGTCTGTCTTTTAGTTACGTATCCTACCAAGTTCACATAATGCCTACCTGTTAGTTACAATGATATACTAAGATCACAATAGGCGTGAGTTCATCTACTAATGGGAGCGTTTGGATGATGTTATAGTATTTGACAAGAAGATATATTTTCGCCCATTCAACAATCACAGCTCCTCATTTCTTTGCATTGGTTTCAAAACCTGATATTTCTTCCTCCTTATATCCTTCCGGCAGAAGGTATATATTCTTAAAAAGTGCGTTGTTTTTATCTCCTCCATAATCAATCAATCAAGACGAGGGTTCGCATTCATAGGACATAATCCTGGTTTAATTCATTGCACTAAAATATTATTGACAGTGTTAGTTCTACATTTACAAGGTGGTAATCTCTAGTAAGTGAATGGAAGGGTTACTGAATATTACAAACAATGCTAGGAAACACACAACCCCAATATTTACTAAAGGGTCAACTGTTTCGTGATCTACTGTACTGTAGTGTGGAGAAATCAGTAGCCCTCCAATTCATTCTCCCACTTAGTAGCCAATTATTCACTTAAGTAAACTCGATTATAACCCTTATAAGTTGATCAAGAATGTCACTAACTCGAGCATATAGTTATAGTACAGTAGTTCCTTCCTCCAAACGATGTTAGTATTGTTTGAAAACCCGACCCGAACGACTGTGAATACTGCTGCCAGTCTGGACACTCAATGCTTCTCGTACATAGAGGTTCATGTTGCAGGGGAATCTCGAGGGACAACAGTACAAACCACCAGCTGTGAAATAATAGAGGAGGTGGATATTTTTGACACCTGAGTTCAATACTGATGATGTTTTGTGGCTGGCAATACCAAGAACTCGATTCAAATAATTCCCAAAAGCGCACACACACACACACACACACATACAGACGCGCCCCATAATCCAATTCATCCAATAAAAGCAATATTTCTTCCATACATATAGGATAAACTAATAAAGATAAATAATGTGTTAGGGTAAGAAGGGTAAACATGCTGCCATCACTTCTTTATAATGCGAGAGTAAAGATAATTTTTCCCTTTCTTTCAATTTCTTTGAGTGAAAAGGAACGAACTCTTGTTGACGACTAAATTCGTATCCGAGCCGCAGAGAGTGAGACTAAACTGTCCCTCCACAAAACGACAAGAGTACCGGCAGCCCTAATTATGATAGACGCGGATTATCCTACGGGGACTTGTTGACCTTTACCTGCCATTTATCTATCTCCATGGGAAAGCTATTACGCCCCGGCCCGGCCTCACCTATACAGACAGACAGATTGACAGGTAATCGAACATCCATTAACATTTCCATCGCCTTAAATGTACGTATGGTGGAGCGATACTCAAAGTGACATCACAACCCTCAGTGAATTGGTTTGGATTACTTGTCACAATACCAAGTGCTTAAAGATTACACACACACACACACACACACACACACACACACACACACACACACACACACACACACACACACACACACACACACACACACACACACACACACACACACACACACACACACACACACACACACACACACACACACACACACACACACACACACACACACACACACACACACACACACACACACACACAGAGTACTTCCACAAGCTAGAATATACTCACACACACACACACAAATACTGGACTACAAATGATTACTAATTAGAGATGCAGGTTTAGTATAAGGTTGGAGCCACGTGTTATTACTTTCCATTACCCAACGTCCGTCATTATAACACAAACGTGGACACCTGGACAATGTATGTATGTATGTATGTATATATGTATATATGTACGTATGTATGTATGTATGTATGTATGTATGTATGTATGTGTGTATGTATGTATGTATGTATGTATGTATGTATGTATGTATGTGTGTATGTATGTATGTATGTATGTATGTATGTATGTATGTATGTATGTATGTATGTATGTATGTATGTATGTATGTATGTATGTATGTATGGGTCCAGGCAAGTATGATGGACTCTATATCACCATGAGTACCTCTATAAAGTTTGATATGCTCTGTATATAGATGGATGGATGGATGGATGGATGGATGGATGGATGGATGGATGGATGGATGGATGGATGGATGGATGGATGGATGGATGGATGGATGGATGGACGGACGGATACGCAGACACGCAGACAAGTAGATAGATGAATGGAAACACGAATAGATAGATTGATAGATAAACATAAAGATAGATACAGATATACGGTACAGTTAGAAATACTAATGGATGGATAGCCAAGCAGATAGTAATGTAGATGGATCCTTCACTACAGAGGTCATTAAATGTATATGTCAATACTTGGGAAGGGGTTTGTGACAGCTAGCTTCTCTTTATGGTTCGACGGATAATAGCCTAACTAACTATATATATATATATATATATATATATATATATATATATATATATATATATATATATATATATATATATATATATATATATATATATATATATATATATATATATATATATATAAAAACTTATTTTTTGTATAAGTGGTTGGTCTGATGGTATGAACTAAACAAAAGTCACTTTGGTATTATGCATCACCAGAGTCTTTATATAAACTTGAATGAATAATTTGACAGACCACTATACGAATATATACAATAATATCACTACCAGTAACACGATGCCTCCTGAAGAGACTATAATATACTCAATGCTGCGTTTGATAAGTTGGTTCTTTGACGACTCGTATAAATATAGACTTAATTCACTACGGTACACTTCTTTCAAACATGAAGCCTACAACTCCATGAGACGAGACTGAATTTTCTTACTCAGGGCAGCATAGGAGAAAGCTTCTTACTGTGATATTAAGAGTTGTTTTGATGATGAGATGGCTGATAGTTGGAAGAATATATTATATTGGTCGAAGGGGAAATGGGTTCAATGAAAATCAATAATAGTAATAATAAAAAAAATGGCGAGATAGAAATGTTTCTAGTGCAAATGACATAGTTGCAGTACGAGTAGGAAGGAAACAAGAGTTTCGGTGAACGAAAATATAAGGTAAGCATTTACACCTACGAAGGATGAAACAATGAAGATATAGAACAACAAAGGCGAGAAGAGAGAGGTAGAGAGCCAAACAGACACACAGCTAGAGAGAGATACTCAGAGACAGACAAACATAAGGAGAGAGAGAGAGAGAGAGTCCAGCACAACACATAGACAAACAGTTGAGAGACAGCAGTAATCCGGTATGCAGGCAGGTAGAGAGATTCAAGGCAGGGCACTGGAGGGGTCGCCTGAGGAATAAAGAAAGGGGCCAGGCAGAATGTGAGACTACACTGAGAAGGGCATACCAGCATGAGGGAACCAGGGAGAAACTAAACACTGGCAGGGAGAGAGAAAGGGTGTGGCTGACAGACGAAAGAAAAGAAGAGATAGTGGGAAAATATTTAGGAGAGAAATAGAAAGCGGAGGGAAGAGTGAGTATGTAGTTGACAGAAGAGAAAAGGTGATATTAGGGGAATATATATATATATATATGAAAAGCAGGATGAAACAGAAAGACATTTTAAGGAAACTGAAGATGAGGAAAGAGGAAATGGTTCCAGAAAGCAAGCGGTGAACACAAGTGGGAAGAAGTGAAAGTGACGTTTGGGATAAAATGATGTAGAGTGGAGGCAGACGGAACAAGTGGGTGGTAATGAGGGAGCCATGCGGGAACAAGGAAGCAAGAAGACGATAAAAATGGATAAGGAGGACTGGCAGGAACTTAGAGTCAGGAAAGTGGAGGCGTGGTGGAAGTAAGATGTGAAGATGGTGAAGGTGGATAGGATAGGAGAGGAGAACAGGGATCAACGAGAACAAGAAATGGGAAGACTGAGAAAGGGGGTGGGAAAGACAGGAGAGAACGGAAGGAGGAGGTAGTGAGGAGACCATGATGATTGACGAGGAGCAGTAAGAAAGAGAAGAGAGTCCACAGAGAGGGAGGGAGGACACGAGAAGAGAATCCGGAGCGGGGAAAACGAAGGATGAAGGAAAGAGGTTTGGAAAAGGATTGGGACGGAAGAATGGAGATGTGAGACTTGATTGTATAGAAGGGAGGAAAGGGACTGGAAACAGTTGATGGACAGCCCTGATGGAAAAGGAAGAGGTAGATGGGAAAGGGAAGGCAGAGGAGCAGGAACAAGAGCGAGCACGAGAGGAGGATGGCAAGGATCGAACTCTCATAATGGTGCAGCTGTGGAGTATTGTGGCGTGGGTCCTGAATCACGCCACCACAACAGTTTGTCCATTATACTATGTGTACCCCTTGCCCCATCCCCCACCACTCTCTGTTGCTGTTTTTATCGTTCCTTGTATACCTTTGTATATCATATATATATATATATATATATATATATATATATATATAATACTGTATATATAAATCAAAATGTTATTCTAAGTTGAAACACAAAGCAAGGTAGCTGTTTCAATAGTAATAATATGAAACAAGTGAACAAAACATCCCGTGTTTCGTAGTCCAAGTAACCTTTTCGCCGACGCAAACATTTATTATCTTAAACCGGCTCAAGTATTAAGTGTTAATGCCGGGTTGAGTGACACTCCATTAAGGGACACAATGGGGGTAATGTTTACACCACAGGAGGGACCATGATGAAGGGGAGACGTTCGCAAATATACTGCTGCACTCACTACCCGGATTCACGTCTGGGAGATGATTGTTATTGATGGGTCGGTCGGGGGAATGTAGGTAAGGTGAGTCGGTGATTACTCTCTCTCTCTCTCTCTCTCTCTCTCTCTCTCTCTCTCTCTCTCTCTCTCTCTCTCTCTCTCTCTCAGACAGACAGACAGAGAGACAGACAGACAGAGAGACAGACAGAGAGAGACAGAGAGAGGGGGAAAAAAGAAACAAACGCTACGAAATGGTAAAGAGAAAAAGTGGTTTATCAAAAATGCAACAGTGAATTCATTAGTAGTGCGTGTGTGGCTTTGTTACACGGTGATGCAATTAACCTTCTTCTGCATCATTCACGTATAATTGTGGTGTGCTGTATATTGTGCTTTTGTGTGTGTGTGTCCGTTAGTTTTCCCCTATTTTTTATATTTCAACCAAATCCATTTACATATGACAGCGTTAGTTAGGGGCGTAAGTTACAGTACAGTGTTGGTATGGTAAATCTGGAACTGTTTATTCCTCCAAACTATTTCAAGCAACATGCCTCCATTATTTTTGTTCATCTGGTTCTGTTTCCTGGCATACTTTGGAGGAATCAAGACGCTCCTAATGTACCAAAAGAACACTATAATCCCTTAATTAACGACATAAGATAAATGAACGAATTAAATGGGATTCATTATAATGCGACACATCAACTGCATTAAAATTGGAAGAAAATAACTGTAACAGGAAGACAGACAGCAAATAAAAATGCAACAAAAATGACAGCACACAATTCTCAAACCAAATCTGTAGTGCAGGGAGGCGAGTGCATGTTTGTAGGGAGTGTATTATTATAGAGGTGTTGCAGCTTGTACGAAGGTGAAGAAGAGAAATGAGAGGACAGTAGAGTGGGAGAAAAGGAGTGGGAAAATTAGCTAAGGAGAGGAAACAAAAAAATGAAAAGAAGAGCAGAGGAGTGGAAAGCAGACCAGAGCAGAGCAGAGCAGAGGAGAAATAGAAGTAGGAGAAGAGAGGGGAGGGGAAGGAGACAAAGCAGGAGAAGAGGGAAAGGAAATAAACGAGGGAAGGAGACAGAGCAGGAAAAGAGGGAAGGGGGGAAATAAACGAATAGTCGAATGAAATGAAACGAAAAAAAAAGGGAACGACAAAATCTAATAGAAAGGGAAAGTGAAGAGAGAAAACAATAGCAGGTGACAAGACTGTAAAAAGAGAAGCACATCCTGAAAAACACCGATGGAGTAAAACGGGGAAGAGGGAAAGAGGAGGGAGGGTGAACGGAATACCAAGAAACGAAGGGGAAATAGAGAGAGAGAGGGAGAGGGAAAGAGAGGGAAAGAGAGAGAGAGAGAGAGAGAGAGAGAGAGAGAGAGATAGAGATAGAGATAGAGATAGAGATAGAGATAGAGATAGAGATAGAGATAGTGAGAGAGAGATAGTGAGAGAGATAGTGAGAGAGAGAGAGATGCAATTTTGAGGAAAAAGAAGAAAAGGTCGAAGTGAGTTAGAAAAAGGGAAATGAAGAGTTGGCGTAAATGGGGTGCGTGTTGGGGGGGGGGACAGGGGGGGGAGGGAGGGGGCGTGGAAAGAGAGAGAGAGAA
This sequence comes from Petrolisthes manimaculis, assembly GCA_034508575.1. Classification (NCBI taxonomy): domain Eukaryota; kingdom Metazoa; phylum Arthropoda; class Malacostraca; order Decapoda; family Porcellanidae; genus Petrolisthes; species Petrolisthes manimaculis. The sequence goes on from JAWZYT010001506.1 coordinate 392,848, forward strand.
AGGGAGGAATATGAGTTAAGTCGTCAGCAAAAGTTTCGGACACGGTATTTGTCTTTCACTGTACAAGCAAAAACACGAGTGAGAAAATGGGAACGAGGGAGGGGAGAAGGGAAGGATGGAACGATGTGAACGGCAAAAGCTAAATGGAAGGTATAAGAAAGACCCAGTGTTGAGAGAGAGAGAGAGAGAGAGAGAGAGAGAGAGAGAGAGAGAGAGAGAGAGAGAGAGAGAGAGAGAGAGAGAGAGAGAGTGAATGAAGATATGGTGTGCGAGAGAGGAAACGAAGAAGAGAGTTGTGAAGATAAGAGCTGCGAGTGTGTGTGTGTGTGTGTGTGTGTGTGTGTGTGTGTGTGAGAAAGAGAGAGAAAGGGAGGAAGTGAAAGTGATGTGAGGGAGCATCGCGGAAAGGTGTGTGTGAGAGAGAGAGATATGATGAGGCGGGATAGAGGTTGGGGAAAAGAGGGAAGGATAAAGTATGTAAGAAAGAGGAAGGAAAGCAATAATTGTGACTTATATGTGTGACTTATGAGTGTGACTTAGTATGTGAATTAGTATGGCTATAATAGAGTTGGTGAAGGGAAGTGTGGAAGATGGAGGAGAGGGGAGGGAAGTGTGGAATATTGGGGAAAGGGAGGGATGTAGGTAACTTGTGGGGAGAGGGAGAGGGATGGAGAGAGGGGCGATGGGGGTTATAAGGGAGAGGGGCGATGGGGGTTATAAGGGAGAGGGGAGACGGGGGGTTATAATGCAGGGGGTGGGGGTGGAGGGTGGGGAGTTATAATGGAGGAGGAGGAGGGGAAGGGGATACGTAAACAAAGGAGTATATATATATATAAGACAAGAAGACATCTTTGTGTTCTTTAATAGCCTATTTGTGGAGGGTTGTGTGTGAAGAGGTCGACGCTGCGACATTATAGAGTATAAACACCATTAATTATAATATTATGACATTCTGAATGGTTGGAGAGAATAAAATGAATGTCGGAAAGGAAGGCAATACATTTTTTTTTTTTTTAAGAAGTAATAAGCAAGTAAAGAATCAAGTGAAGTGAAGGATGGAAGGAAAAATAGAGAGGAGAGTGGAGAGAGAATATGAAGGAGGAAGGTGGAGGGAATAGGAGAGGTGGAGGAAAGGAGTGGGATGGAGGTAAGTGCCATAACAGTTAAGAAAGCCGGTAATGAAGGTGAGGGGAGGGGAGGGGAGGGGAAGGGGAGGGAGGAGGTGCACTGGTTGAGAAAGTAGAGTGGGTGGAGAGTGCATGGGTATAGGGAGGGAGGGAGGTGAGAGGAAGGGAAGGGAAGGGGAGGGGAAGGGGAGGGGAGGGGAGGGAGGGGATTGTTTATGGTAGGGATGGGATGTTGGTGAAAGGGTTATGTTCAACTACATTACGCTTTATAAATAATATTATACTTATAACATCTGTTTTATTTTATACACATTTTTAGCTCCGGCCTCAGCCGAGAGCTCAAGGTCTTATCGTAATTATTGTTGTTGTTGTTCTTCTTGGGGCGACAACTTCTAAAATGGTTCAACTGACACACTCACTCACTCACTCACTCCCATCCATTTTTTTTTTACCGACATTGAATAATTTTTTCAACCGAGAGGGGGTTCAACCGAGGGGTTCATTTTCAAAATTTCAATATAACCATATGAATACGAAAATCCAAATAAAACATAATTAATATTTTTGAGACCTTTACATATGGATATTTTATTATTTCACTTGAATCATTAAGAGCCGGAGCTTTTGAAGGGTTTTCCTTCATGTTCTTGTTATTATATATTTTATCATATATAAATTTATATTATATACTTTGCTTTTATTATATACAAATCTAATAAAAACCATACAGATGTTGTTACATCCAAAGAGAAAACCACATAAATATTTGTACGAAACTGTACCGGTGCTTGGATAATGAAACCATAAACATAAAACTTTACAAAACAGCAGCCATCAACCACTCTTATCAGTCATGGCTGAGGGCAGACAGTAAGAAAATATAACTTGGAGGAAAAACTTTCATTTCAGCTATCATCATAAACAACAACAAATTTTCATTCTGATCCAAAAATCTAATGTTCAATCAGACCAACACATCAAGTAACACAAACCCTTTAGCATTAGTCTTACTTTCCAGAAAGAAGATATATGAAAATTCCCCCGTAACATCTTTAGTTGTACTTGTCAGCAACAATTGGGAAACAAAATCAGGGTTGCAAATAATTTTAAAACTTCATCAGTGGAGGTAAAAACAATCGCATACTTTGATTTAAAAAAAAGACAACAAGAAAAGGAAACAATGAGCACCGAGTTGAGAAAGTGGTGTAAAATGCGTACGGTGTGTATACCTGGATTGAGAAAGCCATTAGAGGCGCGTCTCTTGGAGGTGCGAGTGGTGGTGAAGCCGCCTGAGGAAGTGGTGTTGACGCCTAGACGGGAGGTTTCGGGGAGGCTCTTACGTCTGGAGGAAAACATCTTGTGAGGGTGGATGATAACAGGCCCGGCTCTGGACTCGACACACGGCCGCAACATGAGGTCTTTCCTGTTGGTGTTGGTGTTGGTGGTGGTGGGGACCTGGCTCTCACCTACACACTACCATCACAACACTTCCCTCACTCACGTCACTAATTAGCTCTTAACTTCTCTCTTCCTCACTCTCCCTGTCTTCTCTTGTTGGCTCAAAGATGACGTCTATATATTTTCTTCACTGTCTCCTGTTTGCTGAGAAGCGTTCCAAATTTGTTTGAAGAATCACTCTTTTATCAAAACTCCAGGCGTGGTTCTTTCTTGTAAAATTTCCTTCCCTTCTTTTGTGCTCTTCACTCGGTGTGTCTCTTATTCCGGGTTCATTCTTTATGATGGAGACTCCCCACTGTGGTTTATTCTGCCTTGCACTCTATTCTTCCTCACCTGGTTTAGTTAGGGCTCCTTCTCCTCCTCTTTCTCTCCTTCTATTGTTCTGTCTGTCTCTCTCCTCCACCTGCTCCTTCCTTCTGTTTTCCTATCTGTCTATCTCCCTTTTTCTTTTCAGTTTTACTATTTGTTTCCGTCTTTCGACTATTCACCTCTTTAACGCCACTTGCTGCAGTCCTCCACTCGTTTTAGCCTTAAACGTTTCCAATTAATTTGTTAATCTGCTTCACAATTTCTGCAGCTCGTAGTCTCAACATTTCTCTCTCCTTGCCATGTATAATTCTGTACGCACACACGTGTCAGCAATTTAATTTCAGTGTATAAGATAATGCACTTCAGTTATCCTTCTTTTCACTGATCCTTTCCTTCTTTTTTTTCCTGATCCTTATGTTTTTGCTCTTCTTCACCGATCATTTCCTTCTCTGCTTCAATGATCCTTCCTTCCTCTCGTTCTTCTTCACTGTCCCACCTCCTTTCAAAAAGATTTCTGAGTCACTCCTTAATCACTCTTCCTCCTGGCACAGCTCTTCTTCATTTACGTACCAGACATGAACATTGTCCTTCCGTTTTATTTACATTTTCCTTTTTATTCCTTACTTTCTTTTTGTTGTTCCTTCAGCACCCTGAAATCGACAGTCACTTCTTCTCTCCTCTACCAATGGGAATACCTCTGGCTTCTCTTGTTACCAGTGTCATCAAGCTGGGAAATTTAAAAGGGATGTCTAGTCGTTGTATCTCCACTTTACACTCTCTCATTCTCCATCGCGCTATTCTCCTGACTCACTCAACTTCACCCCACTTGCTCTAGTCCTCATAAAAGTTGCAGTTTCTGATTCCGCTCTCACTCTCACGACCGAACTTTTCCTACTACCCTGTCCTGTCTCTCCTCTCTCTCTCGATCTCACTCTCCTCTTTACTCACTCAACTTTATGCCCTCTTGCTTCAGTCCTCATAACAGTTGCAGCTTCTCTCTGATTCTGCACCCACTCTTACTCGGCCGCCTTTCTCTCTTTGGACCCCCGAGCGGGACGACAAAAACGACAAAACTCTCCTCTGGGACCGACAACTTCTTCGGGAGAGCGAGATGAGATCACCAGCACCTCCTCCATCCGCCACCAAATGCTTCCACTATATAATACCGAGGCGTCACACTCACTCACTTGGAAGAATGAGTCACTAATATACTGACTTAATTCCGTCACTGGAGATGATTCCGCTCTGCATATAATGGAGAAGTGAAGGGGAAGGGAGCGGGAGTTAAAATTTAATAATATCGTGTTCACGTTTTCAGTGCAGGATGATGATGGTGTCTTAGGTTCGATGATATGGCTAATAAATCTCCCCAAAAGGATGGTCGGGTACGAAGGATGAGACGAGCTATACCACATGGACACAGAGAGTGAGGAGCGCGCACCTGCAGCCACCCCGCCAGCCAGCCAGCCAGTGGGTACGGACACAGCCACACCACACCACACCACTATCGACTGGGCCTTCTCCCTGTTAACTGGTGGTGCTGGCGCACCTCACTCGCTTCCTGTACCTTCCTGCCTCCCTAACTCGCATGCCTGCCTTCCTCCCTCCATCCCTGCCCACCTCCCACCTTCCCTGTACCTTCCTACTTCCCTCCATCCCTCGATTCCTGTACCTCCATGTCTGCCTCCCCCCCTTCCTGTCTGCCAGCTTCTCTCTCGCTTCCTGAATCTTTTTTTTTTTTCGATTTCATTACATATTCGCTTTCCTCCCTGCCCTCCCCTCCCCTCCCTCTGTCACATGCTGTGCCTTGCCTTCCTCTTCCTTCGCTTCTTGTATTATCCTGCCTTCCTTCCTCAATGCCCTGCTGTACCTCTCTGTCTGTCTATCTCTATGTTTGTCTGCCTCTTTCTCTTCTTACTTCCTCTGGTCTCCTTGCCTCGTATATGTTTCCTTCTGCCTCCTTCCTTGTCTGTCTTCCATCCTTCCCTGCCTACTGCCTCCTTGTTTCATACCTGCCAACCTCCTGCCTCCTTCTCTTCTCTCTTGTACACCTACCTACACGTATGCGCACGAACGTATATATTAGTTCAGTCGTCCAGCAACACGTTATCAGTTTAATATTATGCAAAACACCCATCCTCAAGGTCCCATTAACTCAACACTCATATCATCAATCAATATATTAATTAATCACTTACATCACCAAGTCTTAAAAGCAAATATATAAAAACAAACAGAAAGAACAAAGATTTACAATATAATAATTACAACCTCAATTATTTCCCCAACCAATTTACCTCCATAACGACGTGGTTCTGGGAATAATAAATGAATTCTGAAAAGCAGTAGTTCTACATTGGGGAAAAGAGATTGTAGTGACCTGAAAATCTGAGTCACTACAAGATTACAAAGTGATGGCTCCAGCAGCAACACTGGTACCACGGGGGAAAGATGCGATCAGGTGGCACCATTAGGGACAAATATAAGAACAAATACAATAACAAAACAATATATATTACTCAGACTATCACCAAACGATTATACTCGCCAAACGAAAAAGCCTCTGACTCATGGGGTTGATTGGCAAAAGCTGCAGTCCCTTACCAAAAACCACCTACCACGACTTAACAACACCGACTTCCCATCCTAACATTCCCACACTCCACCCTCAGCAAATCCTATTTACTTCCAACACGAGGTATCCTTCTTTCTTACTCTCCCGCACCGCCACTGTTATTTGATCATCGACCCTGACCACCAATCGCCTTCCACTGCCCACCACACTCGCTTACGTCCTCCCATTCCCATTCCCAACAATATTCTGAACACAAACACCCGCCTCATTCATTTTCAACAGTCCACTAAACACAGGCATATACCTATCAACTTGTCCACACATTTTTTTGCTTAATTTACACCGTCCAGGCCAGCAGGTTGGGAACTGAAATCGTGCCTTCTATCATGTATTTGATAATAAGCAGCAAGAGAGTGTCACCTTCCAACATCTTACAGTACAAACATACACATCAACCACGCCCAACCATCCCATTCAACTCGACCCACGTGACAAATTTTAATTCCACGATATATCCCACCAACCAACCCCATCCATCCTCCTCATCCCTATATCCCAACTAAACCCACACCCAACCCACCTACCCCATTCGACCTAAGTCCTGAAACCAAACGGCAAAATCTAATTCTCTCTTCGCATCTTACCTAACCCTCCCACCACGCCTCACTCTCTCTGATTCCCTTCAATCTACCAAATCTTCCTCCCATCCCTTTGCTTCCCTCACTGCTCCCCTCACTGCATCACGTGTCCTCAAAACCCTGTTCTCTTAACCCATATACAGTATCACAATCACAATCTTCTATCACCTTACCACATCGTATTTTGTCTATATGTCTGCCCCCGTTCTCTCCCTCTCTCTCATTTTCTCTCTCTCACACACACACCACTACCATTGCCACTGCCACAACAACAACAACAACAACATTTCCACCTTGCCTTGCCTTGCCATCCCCCTGCAGCCAAGCCAGCGTGTGCTATCATGGCCCCATCACACCCCAAGACACACCCGGAAGGCACACGTGACCACCAGCTGACAAAGCCACGCGCCACGAGAGGCTCTTCAGGTGGGGACTCTCTCTCTCTCTCTCTCTCTCTCTCTGTGTGTGTGTGTGTGTGTGTGTGTGAGAGAGAGAGACAGAGAGAGAGAAAGAATTAGTGTGAGAGGCAGGGAGCTGGGAACAGATGGCGGAGTGAAGAAAGAAAAGCACTTCTTAAATATGCATGGGCAGAGTGGATGTAGGCTCCATGGGTAAAAAGAGGAACGAGGGATGGAAGAATGGTGGTGAGAAAATGGAGTGCAAGACAAATAAATAGAATAACGTAAAGGAAAGTTATGTACGTACCTCTCTCTCTCTCTCTCTCTCTCTCTCTCTCTCTCTCCTCTCTCTCTCTCTCTCTCTCTCTCTCTCTCTCTCACACACACACAGATAATTATGTACAGCACAGTATCCACGTAAAACACACGTATATAGGCATAGGCCAACACCATTCCAAAGACACACACAAAAATATGTATAATAATAACATTGAATAAAGATTTGGTATTGATAATCGAAAGAGAAAGATAGAGCAGACTGACTATTGCAGTATTCTCCGATAAGTCTATGTCAGCTCTGTTCTTTATACCGAAACGAATCTGAATCATCACTGAACACGTGTTATCCAAAAAGCCGAATTGATCTGTGTGGAGTTAGAAATAATTAGTGTTGGTATACTCTTTTGGATAGTTTTCTTTAAGGTATTGCCGTAGCACAAACCCCTCAAATATTGACAACAGATACATGTTGATGAAACTATATAAATAAATCACCCATCATTAGCTAAACTTTAATGACTTTCCTATTGAACTGGTGGCTACTCAACCCTCCAAACAGTGCTACAAAACAGGCAACACCAATTAAGAAAGTTGGTTGATTGGCAATAACCTGTAACAACAACAACAACAACAACATTACCGTTATATAAGGTGTATGTATAACCTGTGACAACCCGTACACGAACTATAATAACACCCAGACTCTAGACCTTCACTACACTCCCAGTAGATGGTGGCTGACTGACTTCCGAGGCCCAGTGACATACATACACAAAATGAGGTTAAGGTTAAGGGGTCTGTGATGTAGGCTACAGTCGGAATATTGAAGACTTGATTTTCCCCAAATATGTGTCACTAAGAACATCTACATATCTATCCTGTTGAGGGAGTTAGTTTGTCAATTATAGGTAGCCAGCCGACTTACAACATTAATAGACTCCTGAAGGATGACGGATGTATTGTGAGAAGGTAATTAGGTTTAGGCCGATCCTTTCAAGAGCAGTGATTCGATTTGGGGTGAAACGTTACTTCAGATTCTCAGAGGATATATATACGACTAAGAGGAAAGGGAAGAAGGAATGAAGGATACAAGATTTGGATATGTGGATGGATTGATGTGTAAGTGGATGAAAGAATAGATATGTGGATGGATTGATGTGTAAGTGGATGAAAGAATAGATATATGGATGGATTGATGTGTAAGAGGATGAAAGAATAGGTATATGGATGGATTGATGTGTAAGTGGATGAAAGAATAGATATGTGGATGGATTGATGTGTAAGTGGATGAAAGAATAGATATATGGATGGATTGATGTGTAAGTGGATGAAAGAATATATATGTGGATGGATTGATGTATAAGTGGATGGAAAAATAGATATATGGATGGATTGATGTATAAGTGGATGGAAAAATAGATATATGGATGGATGCGTGATCTTATAGCCGGAAAAATAGACCGAACGAATGATAGAACTGATAGATGTAGGCTATACGTATGTTCAGTATATAAGCATAAAGGGATGAGTGAATAGTTAGTTGGAAGGGTAAATGACATCACTTATCACCTTCCTTTATAAAAAAATCTCACTTTCTATCTTCTTCAACTATCTGTTTCACTTCCTATATACTTCTCTTGCATATTACTCTCTCTCTCTCTCTCTCTCACTTTCTCTCTCTCTCTCTCTCTCTTTCTCTTTCTCTTTCTCTCTCTCTCTCTCTCTCTCTCTCTCTCTCTCTCTCTCTCTCTCTCTCTCTCTCTCTCTCTCTCTCTCTCTCTCTCTCTCTCTCTCTCTCTCTCTCTCTCTCTCTCTCTCTCTCTCTCTAGACACATGCATCTCTCCATCTCCCCCTCTCCTTGTCTCTCCATTTCTCTCCCCCAATACCTCTTTCGCTCCCTATCTCTCTCTCCCTCTCTCTCCCCCTCTCAATGTATCGATCTCTGTGCACCTATCTGTCTATACTTGCCACTCCTCTGCCTCTCTATCTCGTTCACCATCAATCCTCTTCACCAGCTTCCTATCACCTATCAATACTTCAGGCATACTCACTCACTCTTACTCTCTCTCTCTCTCTCTCTCTCTCTCTCTCTCTCTCTCTCTCTCTCTCTCTCTCTCTCTCTCTTTATATCTCTCTCTCTCTCTCTCTCTCTCTCTCTCTCTCTCTCACTTTCTCTACGTTGTGCACAAACAGAAAAATATCTACAATGCACTCCCTCAGAATATAAATGTCTGTCAGTCAGTCCGATCGCCTTACATCCCTCCATGAATACACACACACACACCCACACACACACACACACACACACACACATACGGTGATATTTCTACACCGGTGGCATCATTAATTATAACTGGTTTCCGCCTCGGTAATAAAACACAAATAACTCTCTCAGCCTTATTTAAAATTCATCGCCAGCCCCAACAGGTACGACCATGATGCAGCCTCCATCAGTGTATATGGACCCAACATTTCCCCCCAGTACATACTATATAATAACATGGAGCCAACACATACATACATACATATACATACATCCATACGTACACTATTATACAGTATTTATAGCCTCCATCAGTGTATATGGACCCAACATTTCCCCCCACTATACATACTATATAATAATATGGAGCCAACATATACATACATACATATACATACCAACATTTCCCACCAGTACATACTATATAATAACATGGAGCCAACACATACATACATACATACATATACATCCATCCATACGTACACTATTATACAGTATTTATATCACCATAACTCCATCAATGACTGGTGATATCACTCATATTATATTAATTACGTAATAACAAAGGCTGTAAGTGCCTACCTGTGCTTGTATCATTACATGTGTACAAATAATTAAATTGCTTAATTAATGCAGCAATAAAGGGAATGTTATTAGCATTCTTATGGAAAGTATACAGAGTGGACAATGACTTCATACATACAGCTCTGATAACATACTGACACATGATTGTAAAGGGAATAAAGAGGACTGTGCTATGAGGGAAAATAAAGGAAAGGAGAAACAGCTGAATAGAGGCGTCAACATATATATAATCTTGTTACAAACACTTACTATCTGCTTTACTCTGATGATAAATTCGTTCTCACTTTGATGATACAGATGGGACCAGAACGTTATGTACTTGTGAGCCCCACGACTGTGAACTTTTAATAGTAAGAAGTGGCGTTAACTTCACTGGAGAAATGTTTACTACTGCTGTGAAATCATGACGTAAATTTAATGCAGCTCGTTTCCAAAATCTCACCGTTGATATATTTTACCGAGCAAGGTCGAGGATATTTTTCCCACCTCTCCTCGCCACTCGTCTTCATTACGGTAATTCACTCGAGTTATTTTATGATTATTACATTAGGAAAGGGTATACTTTTCCTCCTGCATGCTCTTCATTCCTTTCCACCGATATATGTGTACATTTTTATTACCCTCCGCTTCACCACGTGGGCACCAAACTACAACATATTTCCCCTTTGCACTTAAGTCTCTGCACGGATGAAAATCTCTCGTGGTGAAAATGGAGGGCGACTCATACATCCAAATTATGTAATGAAATAAACTACATTTAACATATATAATAGTATATGCTTTGTAGCCTAGTTTCTGTAGTCCACCAATTTGATCACATAAGATAACAACCCCTGTAATCCAAATTTTTTTTTACATTCATGCAGCCATCTTCCTGTAACATCCTATTTCAATTATTGTACCAACATTCTCACCCTGTACTCTTTACGATAAAAATTGTTCTACACCGTCATATTCAACCCAGTGTTTATTTATATTATAAATAAATATAATAAATATAATAAATATAAATAAATAAATAAATAAATAAAAATAAATAAATATAAATAAATAATTAATATGTCCCTCTCTCAATCATTCACACTCGTACTCTGTAAAGTCTAACAGTCTTATTATAAATTATTCTTTTCATGCCTTAACCTTGCCTTATACACTATCCAGTCACACCTTTTCCTAATACACCTCTATCCTTTTTCAGATCCAACGGTACCGTACTCTTTTGTGTCTAACCCCACCACCAGGAAACACTCTCCTTCCACACTTCCACTCTCCACCTTGACACGACCCACACATTACACAGTAAGTATGACAATTTTTCTCTCCAGGATACTTTCTCTCTTTTACCTTGTCTTCCCTACCTACTCTACTCACCATAGGCCTAACGTTCTCTCTCTCTCTCTCTCTCTCTCTCTCTCTCTCTCTCTCTCTCTCTCTCTCTCCAAACCATCGTCTTCCCTACCCTTCTCCACCTGTCCTTGCTCGCGTCCATGTCTTCCTTTTCCCCAATGTGTGACGCCCTTCCTTCCTTCCATCACGTCCCCGCCCCTTGACCTCCATCACCCTCCATGGCGGCAAATGTTGACTCGGGCACGCCCCCCCCACACATCCCTTAGCCCTTCCCATGGAGCTAGAATAGGAGGAGACGACCCGCGGTCAGAAAAGTGAGGTCAGGTCAGCCACATTGGGATTGGCAAGAAGCTCGCCAGCCGCTCCTTAATTATTAATCTGGCCATGACTTATGTCACCCCAAAGGTGATTAATTCATACATTCTGCAGACAATGAAATACATTGTCACTAAACAGTTTGGGTGAACACTACTACTATCTTCAGTGGTCAGGACAGAGTGAAGAAATAACATATTATACAGTAAAGCAGTTCCTTTTTATGCAGTTATCAAAGTATGTCATGTGTATGTCTATGCGTGTGTGTGTGTGTGCGTGTGCTTGTGTATGTGTGTGTACAATCTGGGTGTGGTAAAATATGTTTAGGTGTGAGGGAGGGTCACCAAACAAATTAATAAACGGCTGTGTTTGTGTGTTACTTAGGGAGGGACCGATTTATCAATTAGGAAGTTCATTAAGGGATTACGTTTGCGAGACCCATCACTATAAGGTTGAAAATGTCATGGTTTTGAATATACAACAATAATTCAGTTATTTTTCTTTTTCCGACTTCATGACATATACAGTATAAGAGTTGGCTTCCTTCCCAGTGTAACTGTAATTGGCATTACATGTATCATTAAATATTGCATTATTCATTTTGCCTCCCTAGTTAGGATGATCGGTTACTTAGCCATGCCTATTATTCCAAGGAAATGCATACCATTGGATTCTGTTCCAATTATATATTATTCCAATTATATAGAAATATTAAAAATAATATTTCTCTTTAGGTAATCAATGACTCTGTTCTGAAAAGTAGGATATTATCTGATTCTGTTAATATAGAGCCAGAGGAATACATGTATATTCCAAGTTAGTCTCATCTCTCAAAGTGTACAAATAAGATAGTTTTATATATAGCAGGATTTGATATATATGTTAATGAAGTCCTTGTATTGTGAACCATACATTGTTGCCCTAAACTCAGACAAGACTGATAAACATATTCTTTCCTTGGTAAAACTTAAAGACAGAGTAAACTTGGTGTATCCATCTGATGATGTAATTGATATATGTATTACATCAGAAAAACTGTTTAGGGAAAGAGGGTCCAGCACCACTTTGGAGAGGGTAGATTGTAGCAAAATAATAATATCAGTGTTAATATATTATGCCCACAAATACGTATTTTCTACTTTAGCTGGCCACATGTACGACTGATAATCACTTGAATTAGTTAATTAAGGCAGTTGCTGAATCATATTTGCAGGTGAAATATGTATATAAGGCCAAACAAATTACTAAGAAGTTGGCATCCAAAGTGAAAGTAAAGAGTTGACAAATATATACAAAACTTATACATTTCAGTGGCCAATTTGGTATAGAGTGATAGGTCAGTAATTTATAAATTTCTATTTATATTATTGAAAGATGTGTGAATTGTATGTTATTAATTAAAGAATACGAAATACATGTCATACCGTAATTAAAAATGAATAAACATCGTGAGGAATATGGGTAAACTGTATGGGTACTATGAGTGGTCAGCCTTCCTTGCCAATACTAGGCGTTGGCTTCTGAGGACCTGACTGGCTTCACTCCACTGAGACCCAAATGACCGCGCGGGCCGCCTCCTCCTATTCTAGCTCCATGCTACCAACCTACCAACCTTCCTCACTCACCAACCAACTCAACTCAACTCAACTCAGCTCCTTCCATAACCCGCATCTGCTAATGACTTTCCCCTCATTCATTCTTTTCCCCTCACAATGTATGTACTCCCACCCCAAATATTCCCCTCTATTCACTCATCATTGTCCTCATTCTGTGTATTACTTTGTTTAATTTCACACTCTATTTAATCTAATCTTTACTTGCACTTTTCATTCTCTCATTTTCAGATAGAGGCTACGTCAATATATTTTTTTCCCCTATTTTATGTTTCTTATCCACTTTCCTCTCCAGTTTCTTTTTCTTCATATTTTCTCAGTACTTATTCTCTCCTCCTCTCCTCTGTTTTTTTTTTCTCCTGTTCTTCCTGTTCTTTAATTTGTCTCTCCTCTCTCCCTTTCATGTGTACATTCCTTACACTATCTCTATCTTCTTTCTATCTTTCTATCTCTTCTTCTTCCCTTTTGTTCTGTCTTCCACTCCCCCGTCTCCGTTTCTCTTTCCATGTTTACTTTCCCTTTCACTTCCTTCATTCATTATGTCATTTCTCTTTCCCCTGCCACTCCCGTTGTCCTATCCTCCACTCCCCACTTCCCATTCCTCCTCTCCCCACATCCCATTCCCCCTCTCCCCTTCACATTCCCCTTCCATCTTTACCTCCCGTTTCTCCTCTCCAACCCTTTCACCTATCCACCCCTATTCCTCCTCTCCCCTTCTCCTCTACCTATCCCCCCCCATTCCTCCTCTCCCCCTCCCCCTCCCCCTCCCCCTCCCCCTCCCCCTCCCAGTGTTTACAGACATCTGACATAAAAGCGAAGAATAAATATTAATCATTATTTTATCGTCATGAAACAGCTCCCATATTTTTTCAAAAGTTGTTCATATCCATGCAAATTGCTGGCTCCAGGCATATAAAGGTTGAGTAATGAAGTTTTTCGTTCGTTTGTTAGTTTGTTTGTTCCGGACCCCTCGGGTGTAATGCTGGGGCGGTTGTGGGGGTGGGCGGGGGGGAGGATGGATGGGGTGAGTGAAGGGGTGCAGAGAATTGGGGGTAATGGAATAGGGGTGGGGGTTGTAGAGGAAGCTTGAGATGGTCTGAGTTGGATTTGGTGGAAAGTGGAGAGTAGGTGGAAGGGTGGAGGAGTTGTTAGATGTGTGGTGAGTTAGGTGTGGAGTGAGTTGGATGTGGAAGTTGGATGTGTGGTGAGCTATAGGTATGGAATGAGTGGAAGGGTGAAGGAGTTGGATGTGTGGTGAGTTAGGTGTGGAGTGAGTTGAAGAGTGGAGAGGTTGTTGGATGTGTGTTGAGTTTGATGTGGAAGTTGGATGTGTGGTGAGTTAGGTATGGAATGAGTGGAAGGGTGGAGTGGTTGTGTATGTGTAGTGGGTTTGGTGGGGAGTCAGTGTAAGTATGGAGAAGTTGGATGTTTTGTAGGCTATATAATCTGAAATGAGATGGTTTGGTTTGGTTTGGGAGCAAAGTTGGACGATGTGGTGGGTTTGTTTAGAATGGGATGTGATGTGTTGGGTTGGGTTAGGTTAGGTTAGTTCGTGCTGGCTTGGGTTGTTTCATGTTGGGTTGAGTTTGTTTAGTTTTGTTTGGTTGGAATGGTTGAAGTTTTTACTATATATTCTTGTGTGGTTATTATCGGACCGTGACTGTTTGTATATATCCTCATTATGTTTCTTTCCATCCTCGTAAACCAACCTATTCCATATTATTATCCATATATATATATATTGTTTTTTCTTTCATCCCTGTACCCTCACCCCTCTTCCTTTTCTCTTTCCCTCTTCCTTTTCTCTTTCCCTCCTCCATTTCTCTTTCCATCCTCCATTTCTCTTTCCCTCCTCCATTTCTCTTTCCCTCCTCCTTTTCTCTTTCCCTCCACTATTTATCTTTCCCTCCTCCTTTTCTCTTTCCCTCCTCGACATCTCCTACTCTTATCATTCTCTATTCCCTTTTCTTCATTACGGCCATGGTTCTCTTCCCCCTTATCACCCTTCCTTCTTTTTCTCTTCCTTCCCTCTCTTTCACATTCCTTTTTTTTATTATTATTTTTTTTATTCCTTACCCACACTCCTGGATTCAGTTTTCCATCTCCCTCTCTTTCACTTATCTTTCACTAGTCCACCCCCTCTACCTCTCTCTATTCTCCCCCCCCCCTACCTCCCTCCCCCTTCCCCCCTCCATGTCCCTACATCCTCTACTCTTTAAAGTCTCCTGGATACCCCCCCCCCTCCTTCCCATCACACACACCATTCCCCCTCTATTCCTCCCTTCCCCCTCCCACCTCTTTTCCTCCCCTCACCTCCCTTCCCTTCACACCCCACCCCTCCCTTCGCTTCACACTCCCCCCTTCTTTACCTCCCCTCCCCTCCCCCCTCTTTTCCTTTCCTCTCATCCCCTCCCTTCACTCCCCTCCCTTCCCTTCCCTTCACCCCTCCCCTCCCCTCACCCCCCATCACACCCTTCTAGTTAAAATTCCTCACTCCGGCCTGTATTGATTTCTCGTAATTTCTCGTAGCGTTCGGGTTTATCTCGCTAGTGACGAGACGATTAATTCCTGAGATAAAAAAAGAAAAAATGGCGAGGGGGAGATACAGGAAGGGAGGAGGGAGTTGGGGAGGGAGGGAGGGGAAGACGGAGGAGAGGGATGGAGGGGAAGGAGAGGGAGAAAGTGAGAGGGAGAAAGGGAGAGGGGGAGAGAGGAAGGAGAGGGAGAAAGGGAGAGGGAGGGAAGGGGGGATTTAGCCTGGAGTGTGAAAGGAAAGTGAAAAACGAAGGGATGATACAAGGGAACATAGGGAAACTGAAATAGGGAGGGTTAGATGGGTAAGAAGTTGAGAGAGAGAGAGAGAGAGAGAGAGAGAGAGAGAGAGAGAGAGAGAGAGAGAGAGAGAGAGAGAGAGAGAGAGAGAGAGAGAGAGAGAGAGAGAGAGAGAGAGAGAGAGAGAGAGAGGAAGTAGCAGAAAGATCATGAAGGATGTAAACCCCAAAAATAAGCCAGTATGTATGGACGGTAATTATTGAGAATCTAAATTAATTACAGCCAGACTAATGAACTGGGACTTGTACACACACACACACACACACACACACACACACACACACACACACACACACACACACACACACACACACACACACACACACACACACACACACACACACACACACACACACACAGAATGATACAGGGAAAGTGAGGGTAAGAAGGATAGGAAGTTTGGAAGTTAGGAAGCATTATACAGATGGAGAAATAGAAGCAAGAAATATACCAAATTCATCATTATTTGTATTTAGTCACAACAACATATTAATTAATATTCTAGTACACCATCAGACGCATACGACATACGACAAGATGGTGTAAATACCCAACATTTATTATTATGATTAATTTAGTAACAAAAAACATTATTAATAAATATTCTAGTTCATTATCAGACAGGGTAGACGCGACAACAAGATAACAATTTACTACTATTCACTTTGCATAGTGGATGAGGAGTGTGTTATAGTTACCGTGGAGCACAAACGCTATGCAATATTCCAATACCACTGTCGCATTGTGGATCACCAGGCGGAACTAACCTAAATGGGACCAGTAAACACATTGAAGCCTTGCTGGAGTTGTAGGTCGTGTACACATCGAGACTACTATAGAGGCAATACACGTGTACAGTCACTCCAAAAAAAAAAAAAACTATGGGGCCACTTCTCACTTGAAACATTACCGGTACACGTGTACAGTCACTCAAAAAAACAACAACTATGGGGTCACTTCTCACTTGATACATTCTTGTGACACCTATGACGAATGATTGCTTATAATTATTATATAGAACAACACGAGCTATGGTGTTCGTTTTGGATATTATCGAGCAACACAGGCCTCATATTTTTTTTTTATCGACTGTACATACATGCTTACAATAGCCTATGAATGGAATACTTATATATCATCACACCACTCCAGTCCTTAAACACCACAAACTTGTACTGTACGCCACAACAACAAGTGTACATCATTACACTAACACCACACCTACACACAACAACACACATTTTTTACACCTCCAAGCATGTCACATCACAGCTATATCACACCACACTTCTCTCACACGCTTTTCAAAGACCCAACCTTCATTCATCAAAGTGAAAGAAACTAAGTCGTGTGATATTTGTTTTAGTGTCAGTCGTATGAACAAAAATAATGTCAGTACTCTGTAAATTATATATATGGGAACTCATTAGTGTTGGTACTGAGCTGTTGAACGCTATTGATGAGCAAAGGTTGAGAAATATGCTCAGATTAAGGACCCTGTGATCGTGTATGGGAATTGCAGTCTTCTGATTCCTCCTGACTATGCCACGAAACAAGCTCCTTCCATATAGGTGGTGTTTCGTGACAATATTTGAAGGTCTCGTTGAACTCCAATTTTATTTACTGCATCACAGGATTCCTTAATGACATACATCCGTGTTTTAACTACAGGTAAAGTTGTTCTGAAGAGGTAGTTTATGTTCATTCTTAATAGTATAAAATTATGCGTTGGTTCATTCGTAACAAAATACAAACTATTATGGAAAATGAATAAGTGATATGCGTAGATTAAAATACAATATAATGGAACGAGGCTGAGTGAGTGGCTTGATGAGATGAGCTTGAATGAATAAACTAAGAGGAATACAGCGTTGGGTGTGAATAAATGAGACTTAAGTAGATTATTAAGATGGGTTTGAATAATGGAGACGAAACCCTGGGAACCTCGTTGGTGTGTTGTTCAGTTAAGGTGGTAATTCTCATTGTGGTACATGGGAGTGTCGTGATTCTTCCAAAGTATGCCAGGAAACAGAACCAGATGAACAAAAGTAATGGTGTTCTGTTGCTTGGATTAGTTTGGAGGAATCAGTTGCTCCAGATTTACCAACACTATATATTTACCCCCTTAATTAACATATTATGGCCTCGTCGTTAATTAATATTATGTATTGGGGTTACAGGAGTTGAGGTGGTGAACTTCAGTGGTGTTAAGAGTGTGAATATGTTTTGTAATAATGGAAGTACAGTAGGTCTTTAGTATTTAGTGTATTGTAATATGTAAATAAGCATTTGTCTGAATCCTACATTATTACAAAATTATACATTATTACAAAATTACTACAGCGTTACTAATGCCACTACAACATTGTTCAGAGAAGAGTAGGTCGGTAAGAAGGTAAGTCGGTAGAGTTTGTAGAGCACAGTAGAAAGATAGGTAGGTAGGTAGGGAGAGTACGTAGAGCACAGCAGTAGAAAGATAGGTAGGTAGGGAGAGTACGTAGAGAGTACAGTAGGTAGGTAGGTAAAGAGGTAGGTAGAACATAGTAGGTAGGTAGGCAAGGAGGTAGGTAGAGCACAATAGGTAGGTAGGTAGGTAGAGTATGTCGAATGTACTGTGAGTAAAAGGGAACATGTTGGTGGTGGGGGTGGGGGGCGTGTGGGGGGGCGGGACACTTTTGGTATTAGGTTCCTCCAAGTAATTGCAAAGTTCATCTTGGGAATGGATGAGTTTGAATCCCATCGCTTTCACTGGTGGTTTTCCTCTCAGCCAGCAGCAGCACACACTATTGATCCCGGAGAGATTTCCTTTTACTAACTTTGCACGAGTGCTTTTAGACCAGACTCTGCGTAGTTAGTCAGTTTGTTAGTTCTTCGAGGACGTCATGGACCGAGTGTGTGACAAACTCTTACCCAATCTTAATTAACTCTCTTCCACTCTTTTGACGGGGAAGAGATCATTGGTTTATATGCGTACAGTCGGCAGCAGGAATTTTAGACCATAGAAAAGAAGGATAGAGTGTTATCCAGTTTATATAATATTGTATATATATACAGGGTGTCCGGAATTTTTTACCCGAAAATTTGGCATATGCCACCGTCATTTTTTCATACAAAGATGCACTCAGTCAGTCATGGGCTTAGAGTTATAAAGACACGCGACATATAATAGTTCCGCAAAGCATAATCACACACACATATATACTTACACTTACACTTATTCACACACACACGCACAGTTACATTCACACACACTGTCTGACACTCACACACACAGACTCACACAAACTTACACTCACATACACTCTCACACAAACTTACACTCACATACACTCTCACACAAACTTACACTCACATACACTCTCACACAAACTTACACTCACCAACACACACACTCACACAAACTTACACTCACCAACACACACACTCACACTCTCTCTCTAATGCGGTAGGGTACATATAAGCACAGACACGCCATGTAGACAGAGCAGCAGCAGCAGCAGCAGCAACAGTGATTGTCAGTCAGGGCTTAATTAATGCTAATGGCGAAAAGTGTACATGTAATGAATCAAGGTGATGTACAGGGTAGTGATCGTGTGTGTGTGTGTGTGTGAGAGAGAGAGAGAGAGAGAGAGAGTGTAAAAGAGTGTTAGTGTGTGTGTATGAGTGTAAGAGAGAGAGTGTGAGTGAGTGTGTGTAAGAGAGAGAGTGTGAGTGAGTGTGTGAGTGAGAGAGAGAGAGTGTGTGTGTGTAAGAGAGAGAGTGTGTGTGTGTGTGTGTGTGTGAGTGTAAGAGTGTGTGTGTGTCTGTTTGTGTGTAATAAGAGAGAGAGTGTGTGTGTCCGGTTGTGTGTGCTTGTGTGTGTGTGTGTGTGTGTACCAGCTGAGTAACGTGCTAATACATAGAGTGAATATTAATTATTACTGAGTATGATGGTTAATATGTTGTAAAAATCATGAGTATGTATGTATGTATATAATTATTATGGTTATTGTTATTGTAAAAATTGGTGATTGGAACGAAGGTAGAGTTTGAGGTTTGAGGTTTGAGGTTTGACTGTAGGTTTGGAAATATTGAACGTGGTGATAACTGTTTGGAGTTGTTTGTTATTTATTATGACCATTATAACACCTTGAGGTTTTGTTATAAGTAGATAAAATAGCAGAACTTTACTGTATTATCTCTCTCTCTCTCTCTCTCTCTCTCTCTCTCTCTCTCTCTCTCTCTCTCTCTCTCTCTCTCTCTCTCTCTCTCTCTCTCTCACTCACTCAAATCTGTCCTGCTATCCTTCATTCCTGTCTGGCTATCCTTCATTCCTGTCTGAGTATCCTTCTATCCAATCCTCCACATTATGCCAGGAAACAGGTCTGGGTTAATAATAATAATGGTGGTCTGTTGCCCGGAATAGTTTGGAGGAATCAGTTACTCCAGATTTACCAACACTGTATTTTTCCCTTAATTAAATATGAGCTGTCCCACATAGAGCGAGTTTTTGTTTATGATTGTGAAGATTGATTGAATGAATATGTTAAGGGGAGATTAACTTGATTGTGAATTGGAAGGACTCTGATTCCTCCAAACTATACCACGAAACAGATCCCTTATTAGTACCATTGAGGTCGTCTTGTTTCCTGGCATAATTTGGAGGAATCAGAGACCTTCCAATTCACCAACAAGAGAAGCATCCCTTAATACACAGTAGGCAATATCAATCCATCATAATAGAGGGTCCAGCTATTTAATACAAATAAGACACTCAGTTGGTCATACATTGAGGCCTTTAAATCAATTTTTTTAAGGACTCTGTGTTCGTGTATGATTATTGGAGGCTTCTGATTCCTCCTGACCATGCCACGAAACAAGCTCCTTCTATAATTATACTGTATAGGTGGTGTTTCTTGGCGATATTTGAAGGACTCATTTATCTCCCTTAATTGAACACTGTGCTATAGAAACCATCTTTGAATGATTTGGTTACGAAATTTCTTATCGGTAATGTAGCTAAAAGTTGGAGCCTCCCCCTCCCCCCTCCCCTCCCCCCTTCCCTACCTCCCCTCTCCCCTCTCCCCCTCCCCTTCCCCCCCTTCCCCCTCCACCGCCATATTAACCAATCACGGCCGTCCTTTCCCAAACTTTAATTAATTTTTTGTTTTTCAGGGCACAAGTTGTTGCCCTTCGCCATTTCTTCAGATTATCGTTCGTTTTCATAATTATAATCTGTCACACCCGTATACTGACACCAAGTCGGATTATATGTTGTATTATGTGGACAAAAATATGTGAAAGAATGAAATAATTACATTACAAGTCGGATTTTATGTTATGTGGAAAAAAATATGTGAAAAAATGAAAAAATGAATGGTGGCATTTTACATTACAAAAAAAAACTGCCATCATTTTTGTAACTATATATTATTTTATCAAAGTTTAGAGAAGTTTGATGCCAAGTAACTTTCAATTTCGACTGGAGCATGTGGACAGAAAATATTATGTTGAATTGTGTGTACAGTCACGAGAACAAATAAGTATACAGCTTTGGTTGAAGCTTTGAACAGTCCAAAATTCACCAACGAACTAATTCCAATATATGGAGATGTTATTGTGCGTTTATATATTGTCTCTAGGTATTCGAAGCACACCTGTATACTTATTAGTGCTCGTGACTGTACATCCTTAGAGTAATATTCACCACAACATTACTTTCAGTTTATGTATAGCGTGATATACGAGTTTCAATTTATATATAGCGTGATATACGAGTTTCAATTTATATATAGCGTGATATACGAGTTTCAATTTATATATAGGCTTTATTTCTCATAGCATAGCAAGACTCATTTATGTTGAATCTGATATGTTTTGTTTAACTGTTTGTAAAATAGGGCTACCTGGTCCCACTACAACTACCATTACAATTATAACAACCACCACTATAGCTACTGGGAATACGACTCACATCATTAATAAATTTGTGTTGGGTGTGTTATCCTTCAAAGTGTAATGGCAACTGTACACGAGTTATTCATGGGTTTTAAAAGTTAGGAGAACGTAAATTTATACATGCGTGATACTCGTATATAGTTTACACAGGACAGTACACATTGGACAGTTCACACGGCACACAGCACTGAACAGGCTACACGGGACTAGGTATGTATGTATGTATGTATGTATGTATGTATGCATGCATTTATGTATATGTACAGCTAGTGGATAGTTCTCAAAATGTATATAGAATATTTCATACATGTAACCCCATCTCCTCCCCATCCCCTTCCCCCCCCCATCATACATATCGCAACTTAGTACATAAATTAATTGATATATAAAGTTTACAGATGCATAGAGTGGAAGACTAAACCTCAATGGTATAAACAGAGTCACATACATTACACAAACAAACAAAGAAACTCATGTTGACATTTTGAGAGAAACAACAACAAAAACAACAACTACAACTACAACTATAACTACCACCACCACAAACACTTTACCCAAACATACATAAAGAAACACATGTTGACATTTTGAGAGAATCATCATCAGATACACATGCATCACATACAGTTCCCACACACAGCACACACGTGTATGTTGACCAATCATCACAAACCAATATCCACACATGCTTTACGCCTATTTGCACAAACGCTCAAACACACATAGATACGTCTACACACACACACACACACATATATATACACGCACGCACACACACGTCTACACACGCACACACGTCTACACACACACACACACACACACACACACGCACACACACACACACATATATATACACACACATATATATACACACACACACACACACACACACACACACACACACACTGATGAAACTAATGGGCCGAGACCAATGAAGTACCTACGACTGTCACAACTACCACTTTGTTTACATCACCACCATCACCAACTCTATGTACGGTATTAATAATAAAATACTCTACCTTTATTATATTATACGCTCACCATCCCAACCAGAAATATCACTACCACCACTACCACCACCACCACAACAACAACAACAACAACAACAGCAGCAACTACTACTACTACTACTACCACCACCACCACAACAACAACTACAACTACCACCACTACAAACACAACAACAACAAATACCACCACCACTTACCACTATCACTACCACTAATCTCCTTTCTCATTACTATTTCAGATACCACCATCTACAATTTAACTATCACCATTCCTACTGTTGTCTCCATTAACGATACCTTCTCTTCTACATCTTTCACGTGTTCACTACTACTATTACCACTACCACTACCACTACCACTACCACTATCACTAACTCGACTACCCGTATCAGAACTGCTGCCATCACGACCACCACCACCACCAACACGACTCGGGTATACCAGTGTTGCCTTCCACTACATTATTCCACACAGTTGAAGCTCCACAGTGGTTTGGTGTTGTGGCTCTGCTCTCAACCCCCCATGCACACCCTTCTCTCCTCCCCCTCCTCTTTCTCCTTCCGATTTTCCTTCCTCTTTCCCATTCCTCTTCCCCCTTCCGATTTCTCCTTCCGATTTTCCTTCCTCTTTCCCCTTCCGATTTCCTTCCTCTTTCCCCTTCCTCATTCACCCACCTCTCTCACCCTCCTCTTACCCCTCCTCTTCCCCCTCCCTCTTCCCGCTCCCTCTTCCCCCCTTCCTCTTCCCCCTCCTCCTCCCCTTCTGCCGCCTGTTCTCCCCCACCTAATCCTCCCCTTCTCAACTCCCGTCCTCCTCCACCTTCTCTGTTAATCTCCATTCCCCTTGTTCTCTCTTCCATTCCTCTCTATCCTCATTCACATCTACAGTACACACTCGTCCCTTCCACCCCTATTCACTATTATGCATTCCTCTTACCACCTATAGTATTCCCACTTTCTTCACTTAATCCAATCCCTCTTTACTCATTCACCGTCCTTCCTCACCCTGTCAAACTTACTTCCATTTTCGTACAGTCAGTCAGTCACCTCTTCACGACATTCACCCCTCCAAACAGCCCCTCTCTCTTTTTGCCCCCTACAACAAACAACAAACACCCTTCCGCATGCTTCTCCTCCCTCCATTTGTTTTTCCTCCCTTTCACACACACACACACACACACACATACACACACACATACACCCCTTTCACCTATTCTATGTCTCCCTCCACACAAACTGTTAACTTTTCCATTACCATTCCAGTCCCACTCACCTTTTCTCTTCCTTCCATCTCCAGTTCCATTCAGATTAAGCCATATGAAAACAAGCCGATACATTTTATGCATACAACACATCTATACATACAACACATCTATACATACAACACATGCATACAATACATCTTGAACATACAACACATTTAATTCATACAAAACACTTTTATACATACAACACACTTTTATACATACAATACACTTTATACATACTACACACTTTATGCATACACCACACTCTATCCATACAATTCTTTACACATACAACACACAATATACATAGAGTGCGGTACAACACTAACACCCATATCTCCATCCTTCTATATCCTGTTCTTTTCACTCCATTCCCTTCCCATTTCCCAACAAACACACCCCATTTCACAAACACTGTCCTCTTGTCTTTTCCCATATGTTTCCTGTATATCAACCTACACACACACATACACCCATTACCAGTTTCCCTCTTCGACTCCCCCCCTCTCCATCCCTCCCTTCCTTCCTTCCTTCCTTCCTTCCTTCCTTCCCATCTACCACAACTACCTCACACCAGTTCATCCACCATTACCACTTCTACCACAGGCACTACCACTTTTATTACTACCAGAACTACCATAGCACTGTCCCCCCCCCCCCCAACACACACACACACACCTCGCTACTCCCACAGCACAACCTACTCAAACGTGTTGCTCTAATTGTTGTTCACGTGTTGCATTGTTCACAAGTTGGAAGCTCATGGTGGGGAGGGGAAGTGTAGGTAGGGGCAGGGGGGGGGGAGGGGGAGAGATCTGTGTACTGTACTCGTGTTTGGGTGATATGTATGTAGCCTATACGATGGGATGAAGCTTTGGGAAAGGTGGGGGTTTGTGGATGTGGGGAGGGAAAGTACAAGGGTTAGATTGGGGATGTGGGGAGAAGAAGTACAAGCAGGACAGTTTCAGAATTTCGTGGTATATACACAAGCTATGGAGGTTTGAGAAGAGTAATTAAAATACACCTTGCCTGGAAGGTATGTTATTTTAAGGGGATATTCTCTGGTTGGTGAATTGGTAGGTCTGTGATTCCTCCAAACTATGCCAGGACACAGACGACTTTAATGTTACCTAAACAGGACATCTGTTTCGTGGCATAGTTTGGAGGAATTAGTAACCTAAAAAAAATCTCGCCTTAAGAGTTGTTACCTATAAAGACTCCTTCTAAAATAACAACACCATGGTAATAATACAATGTGAATGTACAGTAAGTATAAGCTTAATTAAGGGGGAAGTACAGTGTTGGTAAATCTGGAGCAATTGATATCTCCAAACTATTCCAAGCAACAGAACACCATTATATTTGTTCATCTGGTCCTGTTCCCTGGCTTACTTTGGAGGAATCAAGGCGCTTCAATGTAACTAAAGTGAATTACCCCCATTAATGCGATGTTACACGGGCGACTGACTATCCCATGGAGGTAAGGAGGGGAGAGAAGAGATGAAAACAATGTACTACTGTAATACAAAGTCGGAAACATTAACTCTACACGCCAACATACCTGCGTGTGTGTGAAATTTGAGCCTGTTGATCTGCAAAGTTTATATTCTACCTCATTTAGTATCCATTCATGTACCTCAGTAATAGGGAATAATTTATGAACATGCTTATCATATCTTCCCTAAGCAGTACTAAAACACTGACTCACGAATTCCGACACAGTAAACACACACACATATATATATATATATATATATATATATATATATATATATATATATATATATATATATATATATATATATATATATATATATATATATATATTTACACCAATTGTTTTCATGCACTATAAAATGTAGAAGAAGAAAAGAAATAAAATAATGGTGTGTATGTGTGTGTAGCTTTCCAAGTTTGTTCGGTGTCTTGTAAGCGGTGTTGGGGGTTGGGGGAAGGAGGGGGTGGGGGTTGGGGTTGGGGGAAGGGTGGGTGGGGGTAGGGGTTGGGGTTGGGGGGAAGGAGGGGGATGTACTAGGGAATGTTTTTTTGCTTCCAGTTACCGGGATTGTTGTTGTTGTTGTTGTTGTTGTTTTTTGTTGGTGGTGTATATAGTTTATTTATTGTTTTTCCTCTCCCGTCGTCCTGTCGCCCCAAGTTTTATTTTATCTTTTCCCTTCCGTGTCCCTGTTGATTTTTTTTTTATATATACTGTATATGTATGTGTGTATTTTTTTTCTTATGCCATCTCTTCCTCTTCCTTCTCCTCCTCCTCCTCCGGCCAGGTCTTCTTTATCGTGTTTTGTGCATTTCCTTTTCTTTTACTCGTATGAAGATTGTTATTCTTCGCCACGCCATTTCCCTTCGCAATTTCTTTCTTTCTTTATTTATTTATTTATCTATTTTTATTTATCTATATATTTATTTATCTATTTTTATTTATCTATATATTTATTTATCTATTTTCTTTTGGTGTAACTTTAATTTTTCTTACAGTGATCCATCAGAATTTTCTCTCTATAATTATGATTATTATGATATATTACAGAGGCTTGTTTTGTGTTTTTTCTTGTCACATTTAAGGACCCTGTGCTCGTGTATATGATAAATAAATAATTGGAGG
Source organism: Petrolisthes manimaculis (assembly GCA_034508575.1). Classification (NCBI taxonomy): domain Eukaryota; kingdom Metazoa; phylum Arthropoda; class Malacostraca; order Decapoda; family Porcellanidae; genus Petrolisthes; species Petrolisthes manimaculis. The sequence continues at coordinate 419,404 of JAWZYT010001506.1, forward strand.
CTTCTGATTCCCTCTGACCCATGCCACGAAACAAGGTCCTTCCATATGGGTAGTGTTTCGTGGCAATATTTGAAGGACTCATTATTAATCTCCAATTTTCTGACTACATCAATTACAGGGTCCCTTAAATCTTTTCATGTTTATTTATATATGCCTGGTATACAAAGGGGAAATGAATTATGAATAGTCAATTTGAATGTCAGTGAGTAGCTGGATGAAGAAAAAAATTAATTCAGAGATGACACGTGAGAAGAGGTGAGTGAGTATAAGAAAGAGTAAAATGATAACAGATGTGTATAAATGAGAGGTGTGTATGTGTGTAAAGTGATGAGTGTACAGTAATCTCGACAGTGTAGGTAAATGAGAGGCGTGTGTGTAAATGAGAATATAACATGTAAATCAGATTAACAGATGAGTGAGTGAGTGAGTAAGTGAGTGAACAGAGGGAGAGGAGGGTACGTACATGTGAGTGAGTGAGTGAGTGACGTGAAAGTGGACGATAAGAAAAAACAATTATTCTCTTCATAATTATTCTCCCACTTTCTCCCACTTAATATTTTTTCCTGCTGCGTGTCATTTTTTCCCTCCGTTCTTCTTTCCTTTGTTCTTGTATTGTCTCATTTGCTCTTTTATCATGTCACGTTGCCATTACTTCTTTATCATTGGTTTCTTTGTCCCCCTTTCTCTGTCGTGAATCCATGGAGCTTTTAGAAATACATATATACACTGGATCATTTTCTGTCTCAATGGTACAGTTGACTCCAAAAATTTCGAGACACTATAAATTATACCTGCTCAAGTCTAGCAGGTACTGTTTCGACATTTTTGGAGCTAACTGTACACTTTATCTTTCCCTACCACTAGCTGCATGGGTCTGTTCTTTGTCTCATTATAACTAGCTCATTTTTCTATTGTGTGCTTAGATTAGGTACGCTCAGAGCTCGTAAATTTGTGACCACGTACTTAAATGTTTATATATCATCTGAGCTGGTAACACTGTGTGGGGGAGGTGTCATTGTAAGTCAAAGACTGTATCATGCATGTCACTCTATTATGTTCCACCTACTCTGATTCCTCCCCAATCAGTGTTACCAGCTCAAATGACGTAAACATCTAAGTACTGTACGTGGTCGCGAATTTACGAGCTCGAGTGTACCTTGAAAGAATAGATTGCAGTTGGACTAATGAAATCGTAAACAAACACAACCCAAGTGGTATAGAGACGTTCAGCTAATCCAATTATAAAGTTTCCTTAGCTTTTACTATTATCTTTATACATTCAATTATTATTTCAGATGGCAATACTGTAGTCACTTGGTAAATAGAGAGGTAGGTATGTACAGTCGGCAGCATAAGTTCGCTTCATTTCTGTACCAGCATATTCCACCATACAGGGCTGTACCACGAAATCATATGTACAGTTAAGCAAGTAGAAAGTGCAAGAAAAAACTGGATGTATAATTATGGCAACATCTTCACCACCACTCAAAATTAAATTTGGAGGAATCAGTTGCTCCGAATTATCCAACACTGTACTATCTATCCTCTTAAAGTTAAAAGCTATTAATACCTTGACAATAGACAACACATTTGATCACTTGAGACTAATATTTCAAATTCTAGTTTATATCTAGTTTAGTTTAAGATTAATTTATTGATATTGAGTCACGTTGAGCTTAGCCGTTCAGATCCAGGAAATGAGATCTATATGGAAAGGAAAGATTATTTAAGCAAAGACTAAAACATACGGTAGAGAAAATTTGGAGTGGCAGACCAAAGTGTAGAAAGGGGGAGAGTGGTGGATGGAGGGGGATAGAAATGGGATGGAGAGGGGAAGAGAAGGAGGAGGGAGAGTGGGATAGAAAGAGGAGAGAGGGGGGATAGAAAGAGGAGAGAGGGGGGATAGAAAGAGGAGAGAGGGGGGATAGAAGTGGGAGAGAAGGAGGAGGGAGAGTGGGATAGAAAGAGGAGAGAGGGGGGATAGAAGTGGGAGAGAAGGAGGAGGAGGGAGAGTGGGATAGAAAGAGGAGAGAGGGGGGATAGAAGGGGGAAAGAGAGGAGAGAGAGTGGGAGGGAGAGAGGGTGAGAAGGAAGAGAGAGCGGAATAGAAGGAGGAGAGAGAGTGCATGGGTTCGTCAGGGGAAAGAGAGAGGGATAAATTAAGGTGAAGAGAGAGAGAGAGAGAGAGAGAGAGAGAGAGAGAGAGAGAGAGAGAGAGAGAGGAGTATGTATTCACAGGCTTGCAATTACCACACTTTAATCACATGCATTCCCTCCTGTCACTGTTAATTACCATCACCATCATCTTCCCCAGCTCACCATCCATTATTACACCATGGAAGGTCACACCGGGGGACGAGGGCAGTTTAGGTGTGAAGGTCTGACATACATTTTTCACACACAACACCTACAATTTCTCTTAGCATTCCTTTGACCTTTATATAAATAAATACACACACACATAATCACAGACAGACAGCACCTACAATTTCTCCTAGCATTCCTTTGACCTTTATATAAATAGATACACACACACATAAATAAATACACACACACACACACACAGAGAGAGAGAGAGAGAGAGAGAGAGAGAGAGAGAGTGAGAGAAAATCCTCGATAATAATTATTCTCATCGTCTGTGGTTCTGCTATTAATGTGTTTTCAACGTTATATTAAACTAAAGATTTTACCAAAAAGCAGAATCGTCAGCTTTTCGTATATATCCCAGACTACTGTAGACCCATTGGCTTGAATGAATACCCTTCACCTGGCAACTCTATCTCTCTACAAGATTGTTCAGCATAGTCAACGTGTAATTACGTATGAAGATAATATTATGGTATACGGATTTATTTAGATTGTACAACATAGTCAAAGTGTAATTACCTATGAATAGTCTATATGGTACGGATTTATTTTATAGCAGTAATTTATCACTAGGAAAACATATATCTTACTTGCCACGCAAAGGCAATATTGAAACTATTTTCTCGTATAATAATGTTATTTTTGCACGACAGCTTATGATGGATGGATCGTTAAGATTAACGGTTGTAAACAAAGCGAGGCACGAAAAAATGGATATTATGTTCATGTCTCTCCATGGGGGCTGGATAAATAGGGATAGTACTATTAATGTTGTTGTTTATATCCTCGATATTATAATTACTACGACAATCTTGCTTTATCATGTTAATTAACAACTATATAAAAGTATGATGTAATTAGCACTACACAAGTAACGTTGCCAGTACAGACAGACAGACAGACAGACAGACAGACAGACAGGCATTGGAGTTTTGTTCCTTTATCAAATGAATGAGGGAGGAAGAAAAGTCACTAACCAGTCCTGCATTGTTGACCGACCTTGTTACTCCTTTTCCCTTTTATAGGTTCACACTTGTATTGTAAAGGCCTGAAACTTGATGCTCAAAAGTTGTCAGTTATTATTATCAACAAGAGAGAGAGAGAGAGAGAGAGAGAGAGAGAGAGAGAGAGAGAGAGAGAGAGAGAGAGAGAGAGAGAGAGAGAGAGAGAGAGAGAGAGAGAGAGAGAGAGGTCGTATACAAATCAGAGGTGTGACGGGAGAAGATTAAATTAAGAAAGTATAGATAATTTTAGGTACTTCGGGATCGACGCTATATAGGAATGAGAGAAGGAGAAGTCAGGAAGAATGGATGATAAAGTCGCGAGAAGTCACAGATGCGGTATGGTATAAATGCGATAGAAATATGCCGAGAAGACCGAAGGCGAAGATTTATAAGACTGTGGTGAGGCCAGTGGTGATATATGGGGCGGTGACTTGGGCATTAAGGAAGGAGAGAGAGAGAGAGAGAGAGAGAGAGAGAGAGAGAGAGAGAGAGAGAGAGAGAGAGAGATGGAATGAAACGAAATGAGATGAAAATGTTGAGGTGGGACACTGAGGGAAGAGCTAAGGTGTATTCAGTGGAGTGAGGTAGTGAGTATATACGAAAGAAGGTGAGGATTGAGGAGTGCATTAATGAGGTAGTGAGTATAGAGGAAAGAAGGTGACGAAGGAGGTGATGAGGTGAATTCGGTGGAGTGAGGTAGTGAGTATAGAATAAAAAAGGTGAGGATTGAGGAGCTGAGGTGGATTTTGAGGAGTGTATTAATGAAGTACTGAGAAGGAGAGAAGGGTACAATGTCAGAAGACCTGTGGAAAATATTAGTGGAGGAAAGAGTTATTAAGATCGAGAGGAAGGCAAAGAATAAAGGTGCAGAGAGGAAGTTGTGGAGGCTGAGAAGAGGAATGAAGGAAGAAGATGCAGAGAATTATGTAGACAAGTATACTGTATAGTAACTCATAGATGGCACTAGTACCCTCTAACGTATGATACTGTTAATAGTGAAAGAAGAACAAGGCGGCATTACGAACATACCCTACTTGGCAGCGAAGCACAGTAAGCACAACGATACTGGTAATGGTGAAAGAATCAGGCAGTATAAACACAATTACAGTGAACACAATGATAAACAACCATGCAGGTCAAACACATTAGATTACTTGAATCTCATCCAGGCCAGTCACAACAATTGTTCCAAAAAGTATATATAATTTGTAGTTTATGATGTGATGCAAGTGTGTTTGTAGTGATTGTTATCGCAAGGAATGTGTGTGTGTGTGTGTGTGTGTGTGTGTTGCGTGTTGCATGTTGCTATTGCACCATTCCTGCCCATACTATCCATGAGAGGTACAGAAACAAAATTTGAGTAAGGAAAAACACAAAAGGGGAATGTAAAGAGACCATTTGAGTACAAAAATAATAATTACATATATATATATTATACTGTACAGACAAGAACTCAATATGCATCAACAATATCTGTGTAAGAACTCTGCCTCATATTTTCACTAACTTGAGGCTTCAGGAATCTCTCTTTTCATGCAAATAATATAATATGCATCATCTCTTTACTGTGTGGGTCGGCCGTGTGCAACTAACTGCCAGCTCTGAGTGCAATCTGCCGCAGTCTGGATAAGATCAGTGATAAGAGCGTCATTCCCTCAGGCTTTACTTCTGGTTAGTCCTGCCAGCCACGGAGTTCCTTAAGGGGGAAGTTTTGTCTTAGTAAATCTGGAGCAACTGAATCCTCCAAACTATTCCGAGCAACAGAACACTTATTATTTTTGCTCTTCTGGTCCTGTTTCGTATAGCATACTTTGGAGGAATGAAGGCACTCCAATGTAACAAAAAAGAATTACCTACCACCTTAAGGAGAGGAGGAGAAACTATTTTTTTTTTTTTTTTTTTTTGGGGGGGGGATGAATTGGAGGGCTACTGAATCCTCCATGCAAACTGTGTCACGAAACAGATCCCCCTGTTATAGTAAGTAACGTTGTGGTGATTTTGTTTCCTGGATGGGATGGATAGTTTGGAGGAATTAGTAGTATATACCTTCTAATTCATCCCATGATTGAGACGTATATATTATTCATGAAGGTGTTAGTTTTATTCAATGATATTTATTCAGGTGTTAATATTATTCATTATTATTCATCCTGGTATTAGTTTTATTTTTTATTATTTATCCATGTGTTAGTATTATTCATTATTATTCATCCAGGTGTTTGTCTCATTCATAATTATTAACCCAGGTGATTCACTCATTCATTATTATTCATCAAGGAGTTTGTATTATTAATTATTATTAATTCAGATGTTAGTATTATTCGTCCAGGAGTTAATATTATTCATTATTATTCATCTAGGAATTAGTATTTTTCATTATTATTCATGCAGGTGTTTGTCTCATTCATTATTATTCACGCAGGTTTAACTTCCATGTAGGATACGATTCTGCTTGTGAAGTCATTAATCCTTCCTTCTTTTTCTGGTGGTCAGTCATTCAGAGAAGATTACAGTGTTGGTACAGTGGTTGGTTGGTAGTGCTGACGACAAACCAACGAGTCAACTGGTCAAAAATTAATTCATAATCGTTTGAGTCGTGTTTGTAGGCACCCCAACCACCATCACTGCATGTGTGGAGTAATTATATGCAACTTCGACTGAAACTACCTCAAAAAATTATGCGAAACTATATAGCTGTTGGTGTCTGGAATACTGGGTCTAAAGATTCACTCAAATGGCTAACTTTCTTTCATCAGAGGCAGGAATTTTTTACCATGACTATACGATACTGTTTATGGTTTAGTTACCTTTTAAACTCGTAAGGGCAAATTGGCAGATGCAGACTTCTCTAAATTTTAAAGTGTGCTATACAGAACAAATCACTAACGAATATACACAGGTAATGTTTGTTTTTGTTAGTTTTTTTCACATTCTACAGAAAAAGTGTCACATCAATTTTTTCCTTTGCCATCTTACCCCCATAAATAAAACAAGGCCCACACCGGGTATATACGCCAAACTGACGATAGATTTGTGAGTACTATCGATAATCATAGTGAACAAAGTATAGGGATTGTCCGTATGAGTAATGGTAAATGGGGGTCTGTCTGGTATATGGCGGTAATTCATGACGGATAAATTTGGAACTACACACCTATATATTCGTCTGCCTCCATGGCTGGCTGTTGTTTCTGTCATTTTGCAGCATTTTCCATTTTCTGTCCACCCATCAACCAGCCAGAACTGCAGGTTTGTTTTGGCTCCAAGTTGGTCTCAGTTTATTATCATTTTTTTTTTTTTTTTCAGTATATTATCGCAAATTATTCACAGTCTTTTGATACTTGTGTTTTAGGTTAATGATTACTATTCCTATATTATTGTCATTGTATCGTATTATTGTGTAGTAAAGGGAGCTTAATTTAGGGCGTATTACAGTGTTGGTAAATCTGGAGCCATTGATTACTCTGAACTATTCCAAGCAACAAGCCACCATTATTTTCGACATAACATAGCAACACAACACAACACAACACAACAACAAAACAACGCAACGACACAACGACACAACACAATAACACAACACAACACAACAACACAACACAATTATTAACTAAAATGATATCAGAGCCTTGAAGGTCATGATTATAGGTTTGAGAATCAGCCGTCCCCATGCAGGTCAATCCCGACTGATTATCACCCTTAATGTCCCTAGCCTTCCTGATAGCATTGAATCTTACTAACTAGATAATTAAGTTCACCTAATCTGTCCGTGCCCAGGAAGGAGTACTTTGGTTAATTCCATGTCCCGGGAGGCAGCCAGTCAGCGTCTGTGATATATATACCCCCCCCTCACCCCAACCCCCACCCCCACCCCCACCCTTTTGTACCCAAATAATTCTCACTTTAGAAATACACAGAAATTTCCCATTAATACTCTCTCTCTCTCTCTCTCTCTCTCTCTCTCTCTCTCTCTCTCTCTCTCTCTCTCTCTCTCTCTCTCTCTCTCTCTCTCTCTCTCTCTCCATCCATTTATTCCCAGGTTACCACATCTCTCTTCTTTCATATTCATTATACTTTTAGAAATACCCTATTCTTCTAAGAAATACCCTAATCCTGTCTAGAAGAGGTTAACATACATACATACATACTGTATTACATTGTGCGTTAGCCTTGAGTCTCAGCTTAGCCAATGTAGGTAAAAAGAATCATATATGCCTATACATTTATATAATCTGACTATACCACCACTTTGTCATTCCTACTACTCTAATTGTCACACATTCAATCAGTGAGGCGATCATTTTCTTGCTGTCGTCGTTGTTCTTGGTTAACTTTGATGTATATAAATATGGGAAGGACTAGGGACTACTCATTTGTAACGTCGAACAGATAATATTTTACTGGGTGTAGGTTTGATGTCATAAAAAAGGTACTCAATTTGATATAATATAAAACGTACTCGACTTCCTATGAACGTCTTATCACATTATGGTTCAATATTTGATTTTCCATATTAGGCTAAACTGAGTAAAGTATAATTGTAGGATATTTGCTTGTACCACTATAGGCACTGATATATTTAGAGTATACGAGACCACAAGAGGTAGTACAGTTGGCTCCACTCCCGATTCACAAGTTAAAATATTCGAAACATTCATATCTTTCACTTTGAGGATATGATTGTTTCGAATTTTTAAACTTGTGGATCGGGATTCGAATTTCTGACTGTCTCAACATTTGCAACGCCAGGGTAGAAACGCAGGAGTGGAGCCAACTGTACTAGTGACCAACAATAATGTACAGTCGGCCTCAGGAATTCATAAACAGAGAGTATTGGTTAAAAGGAGGTCTTTATTTTACTCATACTGAAAGGATTGTTGTTCTGACTAATTCAAGTATTATCTAAATAACAGTGACGTGTATAAATAAAGTATCGTCATCTGGTGGAACATGAGAAAACCTACCAAACATCATCATGAAGCTCCATTGTCTCATCTAGAACGACACTTAAATCAACTTGGGACCTCGCAAACGTCATGGCTACTTACAACCTACAGTCCCGAGGTTGAGGTATAGAAAAACACACAAAAAACTTGGTGTTAGGAAATTTATGTACAGTAGTAATATTTTTATGTATTACGAACCCTTGATGTCACATGGGTGTATACAAATTCCTGAGGCCGACTGTACTATAGACGATTATAAATAGAGGGTTGGCATGCAGAAGACATAGTACCCCTTCCCTTCCCATCCCTTCCCTTCACTTCCCTTCCCTTCTCTTACCTTCCCTTCCCTTCCCTTCCCTTCTACTCTGACTTGACCAAACCACTAACCCACCAACCCTCCCTCCCTCCTCCCTACATGTCACCGTGGGTAGGTGGCTGCAGGATTTGCGATGGCAGAGCTAATTTGCCAATGGCGATTTGTTGTGCGAAGTGATTTGGCACGTGGCGATATGAGAAGGAGGAGGAGAGGGGAGGGAGTAGTGGGATAGGGTTTGCTGTTGACTCTCTCTCTCTCTCTCTCTCTCTCTCTCTCTCTCTCTCTCTCTCTCTCTCTCTCTCTCTCCTGTGATCCAATTTCTATCGATTCCCCTCCATGCATTTCTCACTTACACCATTCTCTTCCTATCTTCATCCATCTCCATCTCTCTTGATTCATTCCTTTATCTCCTTCAATCCCTTATTATTCGTCTTCCTTATTTACGGCTATTCCCAATCCTCCACCACCATCTCCTCTTTCTTCTCTCCATTCCTCTTCTCCCTCTCCATGTGTCTGTCTGTCTGTCTGTCTGGTTTATTCATTCCTCACTTCAGTCTATCCCTCACCATCTCTCTCCACCCTTCCTTGAAATTACCTGACATGACAGAAGGATGGCAGGAGTGATGACGCCCCCTCCTCCTACAATACACCCCACCCTCCTCCTACAATACACACACCCTTCCTCCCTCCACTACTATGCCTCCTCTCTCGTACACACACCCTCCCTCCACTACTACCCTCCCTCCACTACTACTATACCTCCTCTCTCGTACACACTCCCTCCTCTCTTCTATTACTCTCCCTCCTCTCTCTACTACCCTCCCTCCTCTCCCATACTACCCTCCCACAATAGACACACCCTCCTACACTGCTACCTCCTCTCTCCTATACTACCCTCCCTCCTCTCTCCTATTACCCTCCCTCCTCTCCACTACTACCCTCCTTGCTATCTACAACCCTCCCTCCCTCCTCTCTTCATCCCTCTCGCCCCACCCCGTAGGGGGCTATTGCCTGTAATGATATGGGTAATATTTTAAGGGTTTTGGCACCCCTTCGGCCCAAGCCTCCCCTTCAGTTTTTCATCTGTCCCTCATTTCTTTCTATTTCCTTCCAGTTTGCCGTCTATCCTCTCTATCACCTTCTAATGGTGCTATATGATCTCTCTGTTGCGGCACCTAATATCAATCAATCAACCAATCAATCGTCCCATTCTCTCCCTCGTCTCTACTACCCTCTTTCCTCCCCCTCCCTCCCTCCCATTCTAATTCTCTTTCATTCCTCCCCCCACACTCCATCTCCCCTATAATGATATTTTATATTTACTCTCTTTTAAAAACATTCAGTTTTAATGATATTTTTTATTAATTTTACTCTTTTAAAAACGTTCAGTTTTAAAGATATTTTTTATTTACTCTCTTTTAACAACATTCAGTTTTAATGATATTTTTATTAACTCTCTTTTAACTTTATCACTACTGTAATTTTATATTTATTATAATTTTATGTACTTCTGTAATTTCTTATTCACTCATAGCAAACCTAATTTACTTTTCTATGTTATTTAATTTTTATAATGTTTGACGAGTAGACGACTGTCTACCATAATACTGTATGCACTGACTGTAATAGCCACTACCCTGTGGAAAAATAAATGAATTTGAATTTGAATTTGAATATTGCTCCTCCCTCCACTCTCTTTCTCTTTCCCCATATCCTCCCTCACCTCCCCCACTCTCTCTCTCTCTCTCTCTCTCTCTCGTTACCATTGTCACTTCCTTCCCCCCCATCCCTCCCTCCCCCACCCCCCTCTCTCTCCCTTCCCTATCACGTCTTACCGCCTCCATCCATATACTTTTCATTCACTCCTTCCCATCAGTCCCCACTTCTTATTATGTATTCCAACGCCCTTATAATACCCTTGTATATTCAACCCCTTATTCTCTTTGTATTGCTCACCCCTTTGCTGTCTTTGTATCCCTTTGTATCCTTATTTCCTTACTCCCTTTGTACCCCTATCCTCATTTACTCCCTTTGTATTTCTATAACCCTTTACTCCTTTTGTATCCCTTTCCACTTACCTTATAATTATACTATTGTTAATGTATATCCCCTCCCACTTACTACTGTGTATGTATGTGTCCTTGCCTTCCCTCTGATTTATACCTATATACAAAGATAAAGTTATAATAATCCATATAGATAGCTTTTTATCCATTGAAACAGTTGTAAGTTAAGCATGACAGTATTACTAACATTTCAGTGAAGTACCTTACAACTACACGAAATATTTTTCTATAACAATCATTGTTAGTCGCCTTTGGCCTTGTTATAAATTAATTACTTGTTAATCATCAGTTTATCTATTTGAGGCGTGTGTGTGTGTGTGTAGTGAAGCCTGGTATCAACAACCAATGTGTTCCCATAAGGATCTGCTGGCTAGATGTAAGACTGTTCTCATAAGGAGCCAAACGAATTCTCACTGACGAGATTTCACTTGGGGTGTCACTTCAGGGTCGAGATTCCTATATAATTATATACCTTGGATAATGAACCACTTGTTGTAAACTGTATTATATTACAGACAATACTTTAAGATTTACTGTCTGTTCATTATACTTAGAAGAATCAGTTTGTCTTTGTGGAAACTGAAGAGGTGCGACCCATAGGATGTTATTTCACAGCACGAATAGTTTAGTTTCGTCATGGTGGTGTAATGCTAATAATATTAACTCAAATATTAACTTTATTTTAAAATGCAAATGTAATTATGAAACACGACTTTAACTTTAACTTTTAACATTAGGTTCAGCACGCATACATACACACACACACACACACACACATACCTCGTGGCGTCATGTTCCCTCTCTGCATCATCATCAACATTAGCATTGATCGACACAAATCCAGGCGGCCACAATGAATGGTGGCAAGTGATGTGTGTGTGTATGTGTGTGTCATGAAAAGAACCCTGGTTAGATTGAGCGAAGTATTTTTTTTTTTTTTTGTATGAGTTGGTGGAGTGGGAACTCATGCCCATGGATTACAAATTTGTTATATATATATATATAAGGTTGTAGTTATGGTGATTGGGTCAAAATAATAATTAGTATTACTGCTATATTGGTACACTTGATGGTTTATAATATTGACACTACTTATTGGACCATAATCAAATGCAGTACTACGTACAACGTCAGGTACTAGGATAATCAAAACGATATACGCAGCATCCGGGAAAACATTATAGATATCCTGTTCCTTCTTCACCTCTGTGTATACCTGTAAGTGTACTGGAATCATATGTTACTTTCCTCTGTTTCATTTGGTTGTTAGTTGACTACATATAAAGAAATAGCCTATACTAACAGAACTACTTTACTTTGATAACTATAGTACTCTCTAACCTGTATATCACAATATATATATTTAACAGTGAAATTTAAAGCTAAAAAATAATGTTAAACTCTACTATATCTCTTGACATTAATAATATGACGTGTTTACTACAGTTTTACTTAGTGTGTGGGAATGGCGTTATCATCTTTATGACTGGGATATAGAATAACGGTGGAGTCGCGGCATTCCACTTTTATTCCAGAAACTAGAATAAAATACGCACGGCTTGCGAACAACCAGACTAGAGCGAGCGAGAGGTAAGAGAGACGGTGTTAGGTGGGAGAGGGAAGGAAGGAAGGGGAGGGAACGGGAGGGAGGTGAAGAGAGGACCACCAGTTAGTTTTGTGGCCAAGAGATGGCGCGGAGGGTGCCTGCGGGGAGAAATATTAGGCGGCGTGACTGAACACCTCCAGGCACATGAACTAATAACCAATTACCACAGCCCTACTTTTGGGGGCACCGTGATTTGGTACAGTATCACCGTTTTGTGCGTGCGGGTGGAATGGTGAAGTATAAGGAAAATTATAATGACTTTATTATTACCGATAAAATCGAAAACTTCCTTCGACTCGAGAGTAATTATGAGCTAGGACCGCAGAATCCCGGAGGAGTCATTAGCCGGGTTTAGTTCGGTAATCCATCCCTAGAGTGCACTGGTATCTGTGATAGTGATTTGTGACGTCATGAAATGGTCCTGCCACTTGACCAATCCTGGGCCACGATTTCATCTCAGTCATTGCTTGATCCGCCCACCCCGAAAAGATTTAGGCAAGTTCGGGAAATGTCGGAGTGAACAGACCACGTAAAGGATCATTTGTGTAATATCGGCATAGAATTTCAGGCGCATACTGAAAACCTGAGCCACGGAGGAGAAGCAGGGGTCGATTTACAAGTCTGCGATGTTAGGAAAAACTAAGAGGGAGATGAAAAACTAGAGGAGACTGGCATCTACGACAAGCCCCGCCTCCCTTCCCTCTGGCGGTGGGCCCGTAAGGAGATTCGGTGCTGGGTTGTTCCGTAGTACCGTATTGTGTGTGGTCGCGTAGAGAAGTTACCGCTCCTCTCTTAGTTAGTTTTAACTTAGTGGCGTAGTTATAACGTAGCTGAACCCACTACTTTTGCAACAATGATCATGGATGCCGCCGCTACCGTGGAGAACCCCGTCGGCTCGCCCAGTGAAGTACCCAACGATCCTGGGTATGTTCGCCATCAACGCCAAAATTACCCCCACGTCAAAATTGCCTTCACGCCAAAAAATATATATATATTACCCTCACATCAGCTGTGGGAAATCTCAATAAATGCGAAAATAAATACATGCTGAGAAATGCGGAGTTAAATAAGGTGGAAATGAAATAAATAGTCAAAAGAAGAAGATGCTGTATAATATTTTTGTATTAAAGTCGCGGTGGTGATTGTGAGGCTCCCCTGTGATTGCATTGATCGGTTCTTCACCATCAGGCTGCATGATAATCACAAGAATAAATAACGGGAATAGTTAATGAGGAGGAGCACCAGTTTCCTCCCAAGTGCCTTAAAAAATAAATATGAAAATGTGCAAAAAAAAAAAGCGACACAGCCATTGTTAAAATAAAAATGAGCCTAAAATGAGCTAAAAATGAAAGAATATGAATGAATAAAGCGTTCGATGTATATTACAATAATTCCATTTGATTATCTCACGTCTCTTTGCGTTCTCTTCCCTTCCAGCAAAATGTTCATCGGGGGACTGAGCTGGCAAACCACAGCAGGTAAGCAACTCGAAGATATTTTTTGGTGTTAATGTTGCAAGCCTAATGAAATACAAATTGGTACATGTTGATTGTGTTACGGTGTTGTGTGGGTCTTGATTTGGGCAATTTGAGTGTTGTGGTGTGTGTGGTGGTATATTTCGTTATCTTACTTAAAAATATACATGTGTCGAATTATCTTGTGTTCTGATAAATGCAAGTTGATCACAATCTTTTCTGCATTCCTAGAACTGCGGTTAGGGGGAAGTCGGCATTTTAAGACATTTAAATGTTAGGCTTGTATATTACATTTTGATAATCAAGTTTCTTAAATATTTAATAGAGGACGGCAAGGAAGAGTTTTGTGTTGCGATCTTGAGGAAAGGTGTAGATATGTTTTGCAAGTGCACACCTGCAGTGCCGAAGGTAGGAAGGAAGTTGGTGTTACGACAGTGAAGAAATATCATCATACCTTCAGTCACACTACTGACTTCTCTTTTATATTTCACACCTGTTACGTAATTTTGCCAAGTGAATGGTCCGTTTTATGACAGAGGGTGTAAAAACTCGTAAGATGTAGTGTTAGTGTGTGTGTGAGCTTAAACAGGGATTTAGGCATTTTCCTTTGGGTTTATTGCCAGGTATCATGGCCTTTTAAACCATTAACGCGACCTTTAAATTCGTCTGGTAGCCTATTGGCATTTTTATATTTGTTTTTATTTATTTGTGAGGGTAACTGGTGTGGGATGTTGGGTGATGGGTACTGAGTTACTTAAATGCTTATCCGGTAGAGTATCATAAGCGTATCATTGATTGTATGATTACTAGGTTTTGTGCAATTTGTGTGTAGGTTATAAGACATAATCTTCATTCTACAGCATAAGTAATTATTATTCTGTGTTTTTACGTGCATGCTGTGCTAGTCCTGGCTTCTGTGTGTGCGTCGCGAGCTTTCGTGTATCGTGGGGGTCGATTATAATGTGTCAGTCCAGTCCTTGTGTGTGTTTCCCCCAAAGCATGTACATTATTGCCTATGCGTGTGATTAGAACGTGTTTGCAAGTGTTGGGTACAATACGTGTGGGTGTTCCTGTACCATAATGTGGATTTACTGTAATGTAATTTTTTATCTATACAATTGGATTATTTTACTAAGTCGAGTAAACAGTACTTGTTATATAAAAATTAACCTCAACTTTTATATTACCGTATATACGTTTCGAGAGTGTGTGTGCTTTAGAGTCTAAAGCCTAATAATAATAGGTCATGCCGTTGTATGTTTTATATATGTATGATAGTTCGGGCACTTTACAAACATTGGAAATACTACACAGGGAATGTTATATGTAGGAGATCAGTTGCTTTTAGTGGATATAAATTTTCTAATAGTTTTGTGTTCTGGTATGTGTCCTTAGGTATACTCAATGGACTAAATAAAGTATTGTAGGGTATATGGGGTGATGTTGCTGCTATAGCCAATGTACTACCTGTCTGGTGTGGTGTTACAGTCCCTATCATTCACTTGCAAGTTAGGTGTGTTTGCATGAAACGTATGTATGCATTGTCGTGTAACGTAAGCATGTACTGTGTGTTATAATTGTTATGTGGAGTGCAGTGGTGTCTGTGGCCTTCCAACACTTACTAGTATTCCACCTGTGTATGTGACCTTGACCACCGCCACCCTAGGCATCCAGGACTCTCCCAGCCCACTACACTCGGCCTTCACCACTACCACCACCATTCTGCTTACCCTCATAGCCTAGTAATGGGTTCCCAAGCACACAAACTATATACTGCATAATTGTGGGAGAAAAGCAGGATGTTAACGTTCCACTATAGTCTATGCAATCCCATAGTTTCATACGTCGCATGTTACTCACCTTGATAGCTATAATCATTGCATTTTTCACATGCTAAGTACTGGAAAACTCTCAAGAGTAAATATATGTATGTAGCACTGTGTTGAAATTATTGTATCATCATTTTGCTTTATGTTAACTTCATTATTGTCATATTATAAGGTATATATTCGATATTTCGCTTTGTATTATTTTTTCTATACAGTAAAATACGAGGAATGGCCGGGACGTTACGTATATCTACAAAGATACCGATGATCCCTGAAGAACTTGAGTTAATCAAAGTACAAAAGCACTTAATAATTCAACATCACCGCTGAAGTATATTAAAAATATATGTTAACTCCTATTATAGTTTCAAGTAAGGTTAGTACATCTTATATCGGATACGTAATATTAACCTAAACCTATTTTATTTCTGTGCGTCGGGTGGAAGGTATTGGTTGTATAAAAAAATATATATCCCAGGATAACATGTTTTTTTTCGTGAAATATAGATACAACTAACTTCCCCTTATCTGCCGCTTCTTCCTCCGTAAATCAAAATAAGGGAAGTGGAGGTGGGCGTCCTTATCGGGCCGCGCTGATACGGGACCAACTGCGATCGATGGTAGTTATATATAGGCCGCCTGGAGACTGACTTTACTGGGTAGGCCGGCCCGCCCTCTGTACTGTACTGTGCGACGCTGTAAGGAAGAGCTTTACAGGGACACATACACCTGCTGGGTTACTTACTTATTTACTTACTCTGGCGCACAAGTAACGCATATTATTATTAAAGGGTTTATCAAATGTTGCTCTCTATTCTGTGGGTGTTGTCGGACTTCGTGGTGGTTTAAAAATCATCGCTGTTTGGAATTTGCTAGTTTTAGTCATTGTGAGTGAGATCTTCAAACACCTGAGTCCTGAAACCTTAGCTGATTTTTTATCCGTGATCGAGAGGGACATTTGTGATCGTTACTATCTTGGAAAATAGTTAACTTCATTGCCGGTATCTATGCTTGTTATCCAGATGTAGAAAAATAAACTGCAGTTATATATATATATATATATATATATATATATATATATATATATATATATATATATATATATATATATATATATATATATATATATATATATATATATATATATTATATTGGCGGTAATTGTTAACCAGTTATTCACTCAAAATGTAATGTAAGTAGCCTACAGTATTATCTTCACTTTCGCTATACCTATTTGTTACTAAAAAAAAGCCTTGCACTTGAGGTTAAGGAGGTAGTAGCCTATTACAGTGTTGGACAATCTGTAGCAACCGATTCTTCCAAACTATTTCAAGTAACAGGCCACCATTATTTTTATAAATCTGGTCCTGTTTCCTGGTATACTCTGGAGGAATCAAGTCTCCCTAATGTACCAATAGTGTATTATCCCCTTAAGCGTATTATCCACAACAACCTTTTAACCTCATACCAATTGTGCAGGATGTCCGCTACGCCTGTTAGATTTATGTCCGTTTTCGGTTAACCTCGTGTCCGCTATCCTTGTTAACCGGATGTCCGCTCTGTTAGTTTCTTCTCCTACTGCACTGTTACTGTTAATTGGTCACCCGCCCACTGTTAGTCTCACCGGATAATTATACCCTATACGCCGGTCTTGTTCACGTGACTGTCTTTAATGTCTGTTGATTGAATTAATATACCGAACTTGAGCAGTGAAACGCAAACATAATTTTCACCTTATAAATGTAAACATAACTACTTTTACTAATTTTTTTTTCACTAGTTTTGCTAAGTTTGTGTTGTTGCATACATTTCATAATATAAATATAAACAAAATTGTCTGTTCTCATATAGACAATATATTTTTTATAGTTATTTTCGCTAAATCCGTGTTGTTTGCCAGTCTCCGGGCTGTATTCCCAAATAGTTTTTCATAAGCTAGGTTTGTGTATTGTCTTCCCAGTAAATAATGTAGTTGTTGATTGAATGACTTGTAGTTGTAACTGCTGTAGGCTAGTCTTTGCTTTATCTTTATAGCTTGTATACTAGTGACGCATAGTGTTTAGCGATTATAAAATGTCTTTAGTAGCAAGTAATAATAATAATAGTATATTATCATAGTACAAGGTAGCATTATTAAAATTGAGATGAACATAGCCTAAACTGTATGAT
Source organism: Petrolisthes manimaculis (assembly GCA_034508575.1). Taxonomy (NCBI): domain Eukaryota; kingdom Metazoa; phylum Arthropoda; class Malacostraca; order Decapoda; family Porcellanidae; genus Petrolisthes; species Petrolisthes manimaculis. The sequence goes on from JAWZYT010001506.1 coordinate 437,182, forward strand.
AAATCCTAGTTTGATATTACCGATACCGTATGTAATCAGTAGTTATCTTTAAAAAAAACAGTAGACATACCCTACAACACCCTTGCATATTATGTTTGTTAAGAACTGCATGCAACCTTGTACTCTGATAATTGCAAGTAATTCAGGATTTAAATTTTAAGGCTATTCATGACTGACTTAGGCGTCCGAGAACACAGTATTATAATACAACAAAGTATCTAGAGATGAAGTTAAAGACGACAGAGGGAAGTAAACAAATTAAAATCAATGCTTAAAAATATCTCGCACACATAGGCTACATACAATAGGAGTCTTGCGTGCTAAAGAAAACTTAGTTGCGTTAAAATTGCGCTTACGTGTAAAATTCACATATAAATATTAGTGTGTTGAATATATTACGGTGGTCAAGGTAAACGAAATGACCGCACGGGAGCGGACAAGGCCTTACCGTACCTCACGTCTACAAGTGGTTAACCGCAGACCCATACTAGTTAAGGATGTCTGCCACAGGTTGGTTTAAGAAGTGTTGTTAACTATAGGTTGTGTGTAGGAGAAGGCTTGGGGAACATGGGCAACGCAAAATTTTCGTTCCTCAACTTCAGATAGGCTATATGAAATTATTCTCATCAAATCCATCGATATATATATTAAGGAATTATAAAATTGCACTTAGACTAATTAGTTGCCGAAGTGTCTTACAGCAAACAATATTCACCGAGGGTTTTTTAGTGTGTGTGTATGTGTGTGTAATTTAAACGGAAACTGTAAATCAGAACTGTATCCATAAACTTGTGATCAGTTCTCTGTAGTTCCGCGTCTAGTCTAGCCTACTCTTTTTGATGGAAGCATTTTAAAGTGGGACATAACATATTCAAGAGTTCAAATCAACACAGTGCTTGGAGTCTGTGTACATTATTCAGTATGGATGATTGGTACAGCTGTAAGCACTAAGGTATATCATATCTGTTATTGGAGAGTGGAAACAACATAACTAGGCTACATACGGTACGGTACCTACTCAAAACCTTTCATCCTTGTCGCGTCAAATTAATGAAAACAGAATTTGACATATTTCCATGGGCAACATACCAGTATTAATTAAGGGAATAATATACTTTTGGTACGGTAGAGCACTTTGATTCCTCCAAAGTATAACATAAAACTGGACCAGACAGATATCAAACAAATATCATGGTGTCTTGTTGGTTGGAAGGGTTTGGAGGAATCAGGTACTCCAGATTTGAATACCAACATTATATTATTATCTATTTCCTTAAATTACCCGATCGACTCGCATCCGTCACTGCATTTAGACAGGATGGAGAAGAAAGATAAACCCCGGTACATAACAACAGTGAAGGATCAGTTGAATATCCTCCTCTGTAGATTAATTAAGTGAAGGGGAAATATTCGGAAATCTGAGAAAACGACATTCCAGTCATCAGCTCAAACGCCTTGGTAGTATGCGAGAAACAACGCAGACAGACAGACATACAAGGACGGGCAGACGGACGGACATTCAAGGACAGGAAGACGGACAGACATACAGACGTACGGACGGAAGGACAGACCCATCGCTCGAATTATTATTGGATTGTGTATAGCGTAGTCGCGTTGATGTTCATAGGCCTTGCTTAGATACGGGCACCTAAAGTCGTCAGTGTTGTTGTTAGCAAGAATCAACGCACTCAATAGCCTATGCATCAGAGTAAGGCTACAAGATAATATAGGGTAGTAATAAATAAATAGTCAACGATTTGAAAGCTAAGTTGTGTGCATGGTTCCAAGTCCTTCAAACAAAGCAACATTTATTATACCGTATAAGAGAAGTTTGTATCGTGGGAAAAATCGGTTATATGCAACTTGCCGACAGTACAGTAGTAGGCCTATATCATACAACTGACTACGGGCGTCACGCTGGGCAATTGTTTCACCCAGACAATACACTCCTAGTCGTCGTCGTCGTCCTCCTCCTCCTCCTTCTTTTTTAGGCTTGGAAACCTCAAGGGTGTTTGTGTGTGTGTGTGTGGGAATGTTAGGTGTTGAGGGGGAATATTATGCCCATTCTAAAGCCAACAAGAAAACGGAAGGCATTAAGAGGTGACCGTTGTGTGTGTGTGTGTGTGTGTGTTTGTGTAAAGAATTAAGTTTCAGTATGTGAAGGGTGAACTCTCTACTCTTTTTTTATGTCCATATATTTGTAAAAAGGTGGCAAGTCATTTATATTTTTAAAGGAATAGAAGAAACCAACCAACAAACCATAGGTGTAGAAAATTAATGTAAACAATGAACCCAGATTTGTCCCGTACCAGTAGTGTGGGATCCTGGAGTGAAGGGCAAGTAGCCTAGTTGTGTTTGGAGGGCCTCTTAATCTGTCTCCTCTTGATGCCCCTTTGTCCCTTAGTCTGTCTCCTTGATGCCCCTTACTCTGTCTCTTTGAATTCTCTTTATCTTTTATTTTTGTTTTCTCTTGATGCCCTTTTACCCCTTTTCTTTGTTTTTACTTGATTTGCCTTTAGCCTAGTCTCCTCTTTTTATACCTCTTTATCCCTTACTCTCTCCCCCTTACTCTAATCTACCTCCTCTCATGCTTCCTCTTTTGATGTAATTTTTTCTATCCTTACAACACATATATAGGGATTAATATTTTGGTTTGAGGTAAATTGGAGAGATACTATTCCTCCATACTATACAAGAAAACATACGGTACCACCTCAATGTAGGATACGATCTGTTTTGTTGTAACCCTTAGAGAACTACGTATGCTCCCTATAACACCCATAACAAACAAACAAACAGACAGACTAAATTAATGACCACAACCTAAAAACCTCTCCTGCATTTCGTGTACTCCTTAGTTTTATGTCACTTAATATACTATAACCACTTTATCTACGCCACCAATTAGCTATTCTCTCTCTCTCTCTCTCTCTCTCTCTCTCTCTCTCTCTCTCTCTCTCTCTCTCTCATTTGCATTTCTTCCCGACCATGTTTTTATTTTACTTCCAAAATCCGAGACATTATCGTAATTTTCTCTTCAACTTTCACCCCTTAGAGAGAGAGAGAGAGAGAGAGAGAGAGAGAGAGAGAGAGAGAGAGAGAGAGAGATGTGTGTGTGTGTGTGTGTGTGTGTGTGTGTGTCCTAATTCGATACATTATACTTTTCTCTTCAGCTTTATATTCCCCTTCCTCGTGTCCTTCCCTAGCCTACCCGTTGTCTCTATCGATTAGGCTAGTGAGTGGTGGGCTACCGGGTATAGGCTAGGCTATATCATTACGCTATCTTTCTGTCCCATTGACCTTTTCGTTCGTTTGTTGTTTTTTCGCTTCATTCCACCAGTTTACTCTTACTTTGTTATTCTCTTTTTAATCTTTTCATTCACACTCTTTGTATTCTGGCTATTCTATACACTTGTAACTATTATTATTATTATTATTACCGTATTATTATTATTATCATTATTATTATTATCATTATTATTATTATTGTTATTATTATTATTATTGTTATTATTATTATTATTATTATTATTATTATTATTATTATATATTATTATTTAATTTTTTGGCTTATTTACGTGTGTTTCAAAAAATAATGTAGGCTACCTATTTTGAAAATACTTGGTAGTCATACATATATAATCTGACGTAAAGATAGCCAAAAGAAAAAGATAGGAGGCTACATAGTAATCTGGCATAGCAATAGCCGTACTGAAGTGGTATAATTTAGTGTAAGGATATATAGCCTAGTCTAGTGGTGGTTGTAGTGTAGTGTAGTGTAACCTAGAGTGAAAATAAGGATGGTATGAGAATAGTGGAAGTGATGTAAACTGGTGTGAAAATAGTTTGTGGTTATATAGCGCTATATATATAAACTTCAACTTTATTTTAAACATGAGGGTGAAACATGAATGGCTCTTGACTGCATACACACACGACATCAAGAGGGATACGGTACCCAGTCAGTCTTGGCCGAGTTATACGGTCTTAAAGGGAGAGGGTATACTATAGTTCTGACATTTTTGGAGATTACGATACCTCCAAATTATTCCAGGCAACAGGATACCATTATTTTTCTTTATTTGGGTGTGTTTTCTGGCATACTTTGGAGCAATCAAGGCGCTGTAATGTACCAAAAGTATACTCTCCCCTTAAAATACTATTAGTTTATAATTTATTTTTATTATAGCATCGTTAGAGAGTTGATATTTTCCCCCTACAGTAAATATTTGTGATAAAAATTGGTCTGGAAGCAAATACTCACTTCCTGGTCCAACTAGTGTTCCTTTTTATTGTTTTCCTTCGTTGTATCCTCTTCTCGTGTCCATCTTCCCTCCATTCATTATTATTTCTCGTATCTCCATTTTGCATTATATTCCAAGATTTCATGTGCTCCTCTCTTCCTCTTCTTCCTCCTCTTCTTCTTATTCTTCCTCCTCCTCTTCTTATTCTTCCTCCTTCTTCTTATTCTTTCTCTTCCTCCTCTTCTTTCTCCTCTTCTTCTTTCTCCTCCTCCTCCTCCTCCTCCTTACTTTTCCTCTCCCCTTCACTCCCTGGGGCGTCTCAAGTTATGGCCCCCCTTCATCCCCTCTCCTTGTGCCCCCCCCCCTCCTCCCCTGGGTCACCGAAATTATGCTCCTTCTCCTCTTCTTTCTCTCCCCCTCTTCCCCTTCCTCCCCCCCTCTTCCCCTTCCTCCCCTTCCTCTCCCCCTCTTCCCCTCTTCCCCTTTCTCCATTCCCTATAAAATTATGGTACTGGAGGGTTAAATTTCACCTCAGCTCACTAATTCTTATGAAGCTGAGCAGTTAAATCTGAGAACGAGAATTGTATCGAGATTAAAACCAGACCTGTAGAAAAGAAGTACAGGAGGAACAGGGAAACGCGAACATAGAGAGGAGAGGAGAGGAGAGGAAAGAGTGTGGATGAAGAGTGGGTTTGAAGTTAGGAAGGAAAGGAGGAGGAGGAGGAGGAGGAGGATGGTAGGTAGGATAATAAGGTGAGAGTCGTATAGGGAAGAGGAGGCCTGAGGGGAGAGGAAGGAATGAGTTTGAAGTTAGGGAGGAAAAGGGACAGTAGAAAATGAAGGGAAGAGCCAAAGTAAGAAGAGGATGGTGGTAGGTAATAAGGAAAGTGAGAGAGAGTCGTATAGGGGAGAGTGGAGAGGTGTGATTAGAGGAATGAAATCGGATTAGGAAAACGAGAAAAGATCGAATGGAGAATAACTAGGCTAGGAAGAGAAGGGAATGGAGTGGAGTGAAGGGAGGCATAAGCAAGAGAAAGAAAATAAAAAGGTTTTAGTGGATGGAATGATGAAAGTGATGGGAAGGGGAAACAAGAGTGTGGAGGGGGAGGAGGGTTAAAGTGGTGGGAATATGAGAGGGTGTTAGAAAGGCAGAGAGTGGAGAGGAGGAGGAGGAGGAGGAGGAGGAAACGAATAGAAGTGATGTAATGGGAGGGAGGAGGAAACAATAGATAGTGAGTAGGAGAAATGATAGAAGCAGTGGAAAGGGGAAATGTGAGTAAAAAGAGAACGAGGGAAAGGGAACTATAAGAAGTGAAAGTAGTAATAAAAGGAAAAGAGATGAGAAAAGTAATGGAAAAGAGGAATAATAGGAAGACATGGGAAGAAGGGAAGGGGATAGGAAAAGGAGACTGGAGGGAGAGAAAGGGAAGGGGGTACAATAGCCTAAGTGAAGAGGAGATTGGGGGAGGGGGCACAGAAAGGGGAAGAGAGGAGGGGCACAATAAGAGAAGAGTGGAATAGGGGGGCAGTAAAGGGGAGAGGGGGAGGGGGACATTACAGGGACAGAGAAGGTGAGGGGGACTTTAAAGAGAGAGGTGAGGGGGGGAACAGTAAAGTTAGAGGGAGGGAGATGGACAGTAAGAGGGGAGAGGGACAGTAAGAGGGGAGAGAGGAAGAGAGGGGACAGTCAAGGGAGAGGGGGGAAGGGACAGTAAGAGGGGAGAGGGACAGTAAGAGGGGAGAGAGGAAGAGAGGGGACAGTCAAGGGAGAGGGGGGAAGGGACAGTAAGAGGGGAGAGTCAAGGGAGAGTGGGACAGTGAGGGGGAGAGGAAGAGAGGGGACAGTCAAGGGAGAGGGGGGGGAGGGGGAGGGGGGTACAGTAAGGGTCTTGATGAAATGTCACCCTTATGGGACCTCCTTAGGGTTAATGTCCACCCCTCCATCATCCTTTTCTTTCCTACCTCTCCTTTTTTCTCTCTCTCCCCTCCCTCCCTCCCTCTCGTTATCACTTCTCTCCATCTTCCTTTTCCTTTTCTAATTCCTGTCGACCCCGTTTAACGAAAACAATTTTTTTTACTTTGCTTCAATATTTTATTTACTTCCCCTTCACTATTATCATTTATTTTATATTTTTTCCCGGTTGTCTGTCTTGTCCACCCTATTCAAAATATATCTTGTTTATTTTTGTTTTCATCAGATTAAAAATTCGTTTGTACAGTTGCGTACACATGAAACAGACACACTTTAAACCAGGCCCCGTATCAAGCATAAAATAGAACACACATCCTCATCCTATACCCTATGCTCAATGAGGGGCCCCATTTTAGGTGTGTGTGTTTTATATGTCGGCAACTGTACCTCATGAGATTTGTTGACGTTGGATGAACAAGAAATAATTATTGAAACGAAAAAGGAAGCACTTGTATAGTCAAAGAAGCCAGTTATTCTCTTCTTTGTATAATTTCCTGTTATTATTCTTTCGTTTCGCTATTTCCCTCTGCACTCTTATCCTCTGTTTAATTCTTTCCTTCCTATCGCTTCTAACCTTCCATCGTTTCTTGTTCTTATTTGGATTATATTTTCCTGACATATTCACTAATAATTACTCTGTCTGTACTTTCTTCTCCAACTCAGTTTGTTTCCTCACTACTTTCTTCCATTCTTCCCTGTCTGTACTTTCTTCTCCAACCCAGTTTTTTGTTTCCTCACTACTTTCTTCCATTCTTCCCTGTCTGTACTTTCTTCTCCAACTAAGTTTGTTTCCTCACTACTTTCTTCCGTTCTTCCCCGTCCATGCATCTGTCCATTTCGTTGCATCATTGCAAGTACAACACAAAACACATTCAAGTTTTATGGATGCCGTCTGGTTCCCCTCGGCCTGAACTCTGTCCCTGCTGCATCTTTAGGCCTCTGGGTGAAGAACGAGACCCTTTCCACAGGTCCAAAGGCAGTGTCTCTTCAACCCCTATATACATTAAATACTGTTTGGAGATTTTCTTGTTTGCTATTTGGGAGGCTGGTGCTGATGCTTCTGAATTAGGCTAAGCTAAGCTAAGCTATGCCGGAAAATAGATGCTGGTACTAATTGGGGATCTGTTTCGTGACATAGTTTTTACGAATCAAAGACCTTCCTGTTAACCAACAAGAAAATCTCCCTTAAAAAAATAGTGACAGGTATATATATATTTGTCACTATCTGAAGGACTCGCTAACCTCCAATTTTCTGACTACATTACGGGGTCCCTTTTAAAAGTTATAGAAAATATGTTACTGCTCTTCCTTGCTGTAAAATCGTGACCCAGTTCTACCCAATATACCGGTACTATATAGGCTATATATATATATATATAATCTGCCTAACTAGTGATCATTGTTAGTGTTGTGAAAATACTTGATATGGTTAGTGGCATTAATCACTAACATAACATATAGACCCAACAGTAGTACAGTACAGCTATTGCCCCTCGTGTGAGCTGGGAAATAGACGATTGGGAAAGTACCGGTAGTAGTAGTAGTTTTTTTTTTTTTTTTTTTTTTTTTTTTTTTTTTTTTTTCAAACTTGTGTCACACCAAGTTCCAATCACTTATTCACCAGGGGGAGTTGATTTTCTACCCAGTTAGGCCGAGGCTTGTGTCTGTGAATTGAATTTGTGTAGGTCTATAAATCTTTTCAGGGCTAGTGCCTTTCCTCGACTATAGAATAAAAATGTGTGCTGCTAGTAGTAGTAGTAGTAGTAGTAGTAGTAGGCCTAGTAGTACCCAGACTGCTATAAGCCTACCAAAAGGTGAAATTCGAAAGGGAAAAAATATCATCGCCTCCCCCAAGTAGAATTCATAATCCATTCTTTTCTCACTCGTATTGAATCCGGCCCTCATCTAACCAGAAAGGATATGAATTTGAATTGATCCGAATTTAATTACGTTGTGGAAAAATTCGACCCGATTGGTGTAGCCTAACCAACCAACCAACGCACGGCCTGTAATCAATTCCCAATCGGGTTTCGAGAATTCACTTCCCAGTCACATAATAATCTACTCTAAAACGCGTTAAGACCACCAGTCCTATCCTCTCCCCAACCCCTTCCTCCCCCCACCCCTTCCTCCCCCCACCCCCTCCTGCTGATTGGAACACCCCACCCCTCCTTTTCTGTCTCTCCATAAGCTTCCCCTCAGGCTCTTCTACCCTTCCCTTTATCTCCCCTTACCCTTCACCATCATATCCCCTCACCCTTCACCATCATCTCCCTCGGCTCTCACTAATTCCCTCCAGCTCCTTTCCTTCCCGTGACCCCCCTTTTCCTCCCTTCCCTTGCCCCCCCCCCTTTTTCTCCCTTTTTTTGCCCCCCCCCCCCTCTTTCTCCCTTCCCTTGCCCCCCTTCCTTTTTTTCCTCCCTGTTCTTTCCTCTCCTTAATTCACAATGTTCTTGCTCCCTGTGCACTCCTTCGCCCCCTTACCCATCCTCCTATATAGGCTAGGTTCCCCCTCCATCCTCGTCCCCTTCCAATCTAATCCTTCTTAAATTCATCTCCTTCCCTGTTCCATCTAAGAGCCTTCCTGTATCTCCTTTCCCTTCCCATCTAACCCCTACTCTGTCTCCTCCCCCGTTCTATTTAAGCTTTCCTACATCTCCATATCCATCCATCCATTCTCCTCTCTCTCTCTCTCCTCTCTCTCTCTCTCTCTCTCTCTCTCTCTCTCTCTCTCTCTCTCTCTCTCTCTCTCTCTCTTCAATTCCTCCATCATTCCTTTAATCCCCTTCCCGTTTAGGTTAGTCTTGCTTCCCCCAACCCTCTCGTAACACCCTTTTCTCCTGACCCAGACTCCACCCACCCTCACCCCAGCACCCACCCCAGACCCTGACCTACCCTACCCACCCACCCACCCAGACCCTGACCTACCTACCTACCTACCCCTTGCGTTGGACTGGCTGGCTGCTGCCTTAAGACGATCGAATTTCACTTCACCCCATTTTCCCTCAACTTTTCCGCTCATCTCACTTCATCACTGCTACCCCCATCCATACCCTTTCCTCCTCTCTCTCTCTCTCTCTTCTCTCCTCTCTCTCTCTCTCTCTCTCTCTCTCTGTCTGTCTCTGTCTCTCTCTCTGTCTCTCTCTCTCTCTCTCTCTCTCTCTCATCTCTCTCTCTCTCTCTCCTTCTCTCCTCTCTCTCTCTCTCTCTGTCTCTCTCTCTCTCTCTCTCTCTCTCTCTCTCTCCTCCTCTCTCTCTCTCTCTCTTCTTCTCTCTCTCCTCTCTCTCCTCTCTCTCTCTCTCTCTCGTATTATACTCTGCTTCCATTCAACTTATTCTTTCTATTAATATTATTTATCTAGCTATTCATTCCCCATCTAGCGTATATACAATAGCACTTCTCTTCATATAAGTGTTTTCTTCACCATTAGGCCTAAACGTCTTTCATACTGTTGGAGCGTATTGTTTCCTCCACATTATGCCGGAAACAGGAACAGATCAACAAAAATGATGGTGGCATGTTGCTTGGAATAGTTTTTTGGAGAATCAGTTGCTCCAGATTTTACCACCAGTGAATTAGTCCCCTAAATGTGTCCTACTAAATATTTCTACCACTGTCCCATCACCTTGCTTCTTTCCTTCCATTTAGGCCTAAAAAATATATAGTCCTATACCTAATTTCCCTCTCATCATTCATAATTACACTATACCTCCCTTCTCTCCCTCCCTCACCCACTTTTCCTTCATTTTGTTTTTTTCCTTTCCTCGTTCCCCCCCTCCTCTCAACTCATTCCCCTTCCCCCCTTGTGGCAGCCAACCCCCGGAGACCAATTTGGTGTGAGTGATTTTTTTAATCCCCCCTAAGTCGACCCTCGCTTGTTTTCACTCGTTCCTTCATCCCATTTCTTTCGCGTGTCATTATGTTGTGATTTTATTATGCTGCTCTTGTTTACATTTTTTTTTTTTTCTGTATTGGGTGTTGTTAAGGGATAGCTTGTCTTGTTGGTAAAGTTGAAGTCTCTGATTCTTCCAACTATGCCAGAAAACAGACGTCCCCAATGTTACTAATAGGGGATCTGTTTCGTGGCATAGGCCTAGTTAGTAATAGGGGATCTGTTTCGTGGCACATAGTTTGGAGGAATCAGAGACCTTCCCATTCACCTAAAAGAGAAATTTCCCTTTTAACCTCAGGTCATTTTACGGTACTGTCCATTCGACTATAAATAATGGACGTCCATGTTTCCTGGGAGTTTTAAATAACATTATGAAAGTTACTGTAGCCTAAAGGTGTTTGTCCTACACGTGATTATTGTATTGCCCATGGAATATAAATTTTAGTGTTTAATCTTTAAAGTAACGAATGCATACGGTACTAATTATAATTTAAACAGAAACGTACCTGTTGTTTGTTCATGTTTGTTGTGCTGATTCGTCTACTTGTGTGAGGCAAAGCATAGTAAGGAAGAAGGCTTCTCCCTTCCAACAACTCTTGGCCGGAAAAGAAAAAATAAATAAATTGGAAAGTTGAGATAGAATTAAAACTACCGGTATGTCTGTTCTGCGTAGAAACAAAATTGTAAACTCCGGCCTCCTACAACCTGAATATGATATAATTTTATGAAAAGAATATAAATTTTAGTCCTGTGTAGATAATTTAATTGGAAATGCTCTAAGACGGCAATAGAGTACAGCAAACTTTGAATTCTACCAACCTGAAAATAAGATAATTTTATGAAAAGAATATAAATTATATGTAGAAAAAATAATATCTAAATTGGAATTATTGCTCTGAGACGACAAGAGAGAACAGTAAGATTATTTTCCTTTAGCGATGAATCCCGGGCAGGCAATATAAATGAGTCCCTCTCGTTCCACCACAACACCACCACAACACAAACCACTAAAGCCGCCACCAATACAACCACAGGTATTCCCAGTCGTCCCCTCCCATTGGGCAGCGGAATGGAAAGGAAAGACTCGCGATTGGTGGGAGCTTTCTGTCGTGTTCCCTCCCACTGATTGGCTGACGGATTAAGAGCCAGATAAAGAAACTATATCATTCTGGGAGTGAGTAAAGACCAGCTCCACGTGTGCTTAGCCTTGTCTCCCACGTAAACAACTCATTTTTTTCCCCCTTGTCGTTTTCGTGTGATATTCTCCTTACCGTCACTGAGGACCCTGTGAGACCTGGTGGCTTCTGATTCCTCCTGACTCTGCCACGAAACCAGCTCCTCTAATATAGGTGGTGTTTCGTGGCAATGTTTGAAGGACTCCCTAACCTCCAATTTTCTTACCGCATCATGGGGGTCTTAATAGAATTGATACTGGAACTGTGGTTTTAGAATTTCCTTGGATAAATTAGAGGAAGACTTAGTATCCTTGTCTTTTCATTAGTAGTGTCATAGAGGTCATCTGAATGGGAGTGGAATAGGCTGTCGTGAACTTAACTTGGCCGTATATTGGTAAATACTGATTACGATAATTAAGCAGATATATTAGGTAATTAAGGAGGGTATAGTACAGTGTAGGTAAATCTGGGCGTAAATGATTCCCCAAAACTAGGCCTAATCCAAGTAGCCTAGTAGGATTAAAAAAAATTATGTTAACCTAGTCCTGTTTCTTGACATACGTGGGTACTTTGGAGGAATCAAGTAGCTCTAATGTACCAAATATATTATGCCATCCCCTTAAGAAATGGACAATGTTAAATAGCAATAATTCTAATTTAATTCTGGTCTGACCGTCGTTGTTATCAGATGTTTTGATACGTATTCAGTACAATACTGTTGTGCTGTGACAAGAAAAGTGTCGTGAGGTCAGAAAGTGTGACACAGGAAATGTAGTGTGACTTAAGTCGTAACGTGAGGCATTGTAACGGAACGGATGCTGGTTGTTGATATCTTAAACTTTCTTTCAGTTCTTGTCAGTGTCTGGAGAAACGAGAGATGCCTGAGTTTGTCATCAACTTGTTTGCTTTTCTCTGGTGTAATTCCTTATATTTTTATTTAATTAAATGATATCAGTGTGATGATCATAAAAAAACCTCGTGTTTACTTTCGGTGACATTATTCCTACACAATAGAAAATGAACACATAGTCTGAACCCCCAGCAAAAA
>JAWZYT010001507.1:0-5000 GCA_034508575.1 Petrolisthes manimaculis
GTAGTAGTAGTAGTAGTAGTAGTAGTAGTAGTAGTAGTAGTAGTAGTAGTAGTAGTAGTAGTAGTAGTAGTAAGTAGTAGTAGTAGTAGTAGTAGTAGTAGTAGTAGTAGTAGTAGTAGTAGTAGTAGTAGTAGTAGTAGTAGTAGTAGTAGTAGTAGTAGTAGTAGTAGTAGTAGTAGTAGTAGTAGTAGTAGTAGTAGTAGTAGTAGTAGTAGTAGTAGTAGTAGTAGTAGTAGTAGTAGTAGTAGTAGTAGTAGTAGTAGTAGTAGTAGTAGTAGTAGTAGTAGTAGTAGTAGTAGTAGTAGTAGTAGTAGTAGTAGTAGTAGTAGTAGTAGTAGTAGTAGTAGTAGTAGTAGTAGTAGTAGTAGTAGTAGTAGTAGTAGTAGTAGTAGTAGTAGTAGTAGTAGTAGTAGTAGTAGTAGTAGTAGTAGTAGTAGTAGTAGTAGTAGTAGTAGTAGTAGTAGTAGTAGTAGTAGTAGTAGTAGTAGTAGTAGTAGTAGTAGTAGTAGTAGTAGTAGTAGTAGTAGTAGTAGTAGTAGTAGTAGTAGTAGTAGTAGTAGTAGTAGTAGTAGTAGTAGTAGTAGTAGTAGTAGTAGTAGTAGTAGTAGTAGTAGTAGTAGTAGTAGTAGTAGTAGTAGTAGTAGTAGTAGTAGTAGTAGTAGTAGTAGTAGTAGTAGTAGTAGTAGTAGTAGTAGTAGTAGTAGTAGTAGTAGTAGTAGTAGTAGTAGTAGTAGTAGTAGTAGTAGTAGTAGTAGTAGTAGTAGTAGTAGTAGTAGTAGTAGTAGTAGTAGTAGTAGTAGTAGTAGTAGTAGTAGTAGTAGTAGTAGTAGTAGTAGTAGTAGTAGTAGTAGTAGTAGTAGTAGTAGTAGTAGTAGTAGTAGTAGTAGTAGTAGTAGTAGTAGTAGTAGTAGTAGTAGTAGTAGTAGTAGTAGTAGTAGTAGTAGTAGTAGTAGTAGTAGTAGTAGTAGTAGTAGTAGTAGTAGTAGTAGTAGTAGTAGTAGTAGTAGTAGTAGTAGTAGTAGTAGTAGTAGTAGTAGTAGTAGTAGTAGTAGTAGTAGTAGTAGTAGTAGTAGTAGTAGTAGTAGTAGTAGTAGTAGTAGTAGTAGTAGTAGTAGTAGTAGTAGTAGTAGTAGTAGTAGTAGTAGTAGTAGTAGTAGTAGTAGTAGTAGTAGTAGTAGTAGTAGTAGTAGTAGTAGTAGTAGTAGTAGTAGTAGTAGTAGTAGTAGTAGTAGTAGTAGTAGTAGTAGTAGTAGTAGTAGTAGTAGTAGTAGTAGTAGTAGTAGTAGTAGTAGTAGTAGTAGTAGTAGTAGTAGTAGTAGTAGTAGTAGTAGTAGTAGTAGTAGTAGTAGTAGTAGTAGTAGTAGTAGTAGTAGTAGTAGTAGTAGTAGTAGTAGTAGTAGTAGTAGTAGTAGTAGTAGTAGTAGTAGTAGTAGTAGTAGTAGTAGTAGTAGTAGTAGTAGTAGTAGTAGTAGTAGTAGTAGTTAGTAGTAGTAGTAGTAGTAGTAGTAGTAGTAGTAGTAGTAGTAGTAGTAGTAGTAGTAGTAGTAGTAGTAGTAGTAGTAGTAGTAGTAGTAGTAGTAGTAGTAGTAGTAGTAGTAGTAGTAGTAGTAGTAGTAGTAGTAGTAGTAGTAGTAGTAGTAGTAGTAGTAGTAGTAGTAGTAGTAGTAGTAGTAGTAGTAGTAGTAGTAGTAGTAGTAGTAGTAGTAGTAGTAGTAGTAGTAGTAGTAGTAGTAGTAGTAGTAGTAGTAGTAGTAGTAGTAGTAGTAGTAGTAGTAGTAGTAGTAGTAGTAGTAGTAGTAGTAGTAGTAGTAGTAGTAGTAGTAGTAGTAGTAGTAGTAGTAGTAGTAGTAGTAGTAGTAGTAGTAGTAGTAGTAGTAGTAGTAGTAGTAGTAGTAGTAGTAGTAGTAGTAGTAGTAGTAGTAGTAGTAGTAGTAGTAGTAGTAGTAGTAGTAGTAGTAGTAGTAGTAGTAGTAGTAGTAGTAGTAGTAGTAGTAGTAGTAGTAGTAGTAGTAGTAGTAGTAGTAGTAGTAGTAGTAGTAGTAGTAGTAGTAGTAGTAGTAGTAGTAGTAGTAGTAGTAGTAGTAGTAGTAGTAGTAGTAGTAGTAGTAGTAGTAGTAGTAGTAGTAGTAGTAGTAGTAGTAGTAGTAGTAGTAGTAGTAGTAGTAGTAGTAGTAGTAGTAGTAGTAGTAGTAGTAGTAGTAGTAGTAGTAGTAGTAGTAGTAGTAGTAGTAGTAGTAGTAGTAGTAGTAGTAGTAGTAGTAGTAGTAGTAGTAGTAGTAGTAGTAGTAGTAGTAGTAGTAGTAGTAGTAGTAGTAGTAGTAGTAGTAGTAGTAGTAGTAGTAGTAGTAGTAGTAGTAGTAGTAGTAGTAGTAGTAGTAGTAGTAGTAGTAGTAGTAGTAGTAGTAGTAGTAGTAGTAGTAGTAGTAGTAGTAGTAGTAGTAGTAGTAGTAGTAGTAGTAGTAGTAGTAGTAGTAGTAGTAGTAGTAGTAGTAGTAGTAGTAGTAGTAGTAGTAGTAGTAGTAGTAGTAGTAGTAGTAGTAGTAGTAGTAGTAGTAGTAGTAGTAGTAGTAGTAGTAGTAGTAGTAGTAGTAGTAGTAGTAGTAGTAGTAGTAGTAGTAGTAGTAGTAGTAGTAGTAGTAGTAGTAGTAGTAGTAGTAGTAGTAGTAGTAGTAGTAGTAGTAGTAGTAGTAGTAGTAGTAGTAGTAGTAGTAGTAGTAGTAGTAGTAGTAGTAGTAGTAGTAGTAGTAGTAGTAGTAGTAGTAGTAGTAGTAGTAGTAGTAGTAGTAGTAGTAGTAGTAGTAGTAGTAGTAGTAGTAGTAGTAGTAGTAGTAGTAGTAGTAGTAGTAGTAGTAGTAGTAGTAGTAGTAGTAGTAGTAGTAGTAGTAGTAGTAGTAGTAGTAGTAGTAGTAGTAGTAGTAGTAGTAGTAGTAGTAGTAGTAGTAGTAGTAGTAGTAGTAGTAGTAGTAGTAGTAGTAGTAGTAGTAGTAGTAGTAGTAGTAGTAGTAGTAGTAGTAGTAGTAGTAGTAGTAGTAGTAGTAGTAGTAGTAGTAGTAGTAGTAGTAGTAGTAGTAGTAGTAGTAGTAGTAGTAGTAGTAGTAGTAGTAGTAGTAGTAGTAGTAGTAGTAGTAGTAGTAGTAGTAGTAGTAGTAGTAGTAGTAGTAGTAGTAGTAGTAGTAGTAGTAGTAGTAGTAGTAGTAGTAGTAGTAGTAGTAGTAGTAGTAGTAGTAGTAGTAGTAGTAGTAGTAGTAGTAGTAGTAGTAGTAGTAGTAGTAGTAGTAGTAGTAGTAGTAGTAGTAGTAGTAGTAGTAGTAGTAGTAGTAGTAGTAGTAGTAGTAGTAGTAGTAGTAGTAGTAGTAGTAGTAGTAGTAGTAGTAGTAGTAGTAGTAGTAGTAGTAGTAGTAGTAGTAGTAGTAGTAGTAGTAGTAGTAGTAGTAGTAGTAGTAGTAGTAGTAGTAGTAGTAGTAGTAGTAGTAGTAGTAGTAGTAGTAGTAGTAGTAGTAGTAGTAGTAGTAGTAGTAGTAGTAGTAGTAGTAGTAGTAGTAGTAGTAGTAGTAGTAGTAGTAGTAGTAGTAGTAGTAGTAGTAGTAGTAGTTGTAGTAGTAGTAGTAGTAGTAGTAGTAGTAGTAGTAGTAGTAGTAGTAGTAGTAGTAGTAGTAGTAGTAGTAGTAGTAGTAGTAGTAGTAGTAGTAGTAGTAGTAGTAGTAGTAGTAGTAGTAGTAGTAGTAGTAGTAGTAGTAGTAGTAGTAGTAGTAGTAGTAGTAGTAGTAGTAGTAGTAGTAGTAGTAGTAGTAGTAGTAGTAGTAGTAGTAGTAGTAGTAGTAGTAGTAGTAGTAGTAGTAGTAGTAGTAGTAGTAGTAGTAGTAGTAGTAGTAGTAGTAGTAGTAGTAGTAGTAGTAGTAGTAGTAGTAGTAGTAGTAGTAGTAGTAGTAGTAGTAGTAGTAGTAGTAGTAGTAGTAGTAGTAGTAGTAGTAGTAGTAGTAGTAGTAGTAGTAGTAGTAGTAGTAGTAGTAGTAGTAGTAGTAGTAGTAGTAGTAGTAGTAGTGTAGTAGTAGTAGTAGTAGTAGTAGTAGTAGTAGTAGTAGTAGTAGTAGTAGTAGTAGTAGTAGTAGTAGTAGTAGTAGTAGTAGTAGTAGTAGTAGTAGTAGTAGTAGTAGTAGTAGTAGTAGTAGTAGTAGTAGTAGTAGTAGTAGTAGTAGTAGTAGTAGTAGTAGTAGTAGTAGTAGTAGTAGTAGTAGTAGTAGTAGTAGTAGTAGTAGTAGTAGTAGTAGTAGTAGTAGTAGTAGTAGTAGTAGTAGTAGTAGTAGTAGTAGTAGTAGTAGTAGTAGTAGTAGTAGTAGTAGTAGTAGTAGTAGTAGTAGTAGTAGTAGTAGTAGTAGTAGTAGTAGTAGTAGTAGTAGTAGTAGTAGTAGTAGTAGTAGTAGTAGTAGTAGTAGTAGTAGTAGTAGTAGTAGTAGTAGTAGTAGTAGTAGTAGTAGTAGTAGTAGTAGTAGTAGTAGTAGTAGTAGTAGTAGTAGTAGTAGTAGTAGTAGTAGTAGTAGTAGTAGTAGTAGTAGTAGTAGTAGTAGTAGTAGTAGTAGTAGTAGTAGTAGTAGTAGTAGTAGTAGTAGTAGTAGTAGTAGTAGTAGTAGTAGTAGTAGTAGTAGTAGTAGTAGTAGTAGTAGTAGTAGTAGTAGTAGTAGTAGTAGTAGTAGTAGTAGTAGTAGTAGTAGTAGTAGTAGTAGTAGTAGTAGTAGTAGTAGTAGTAGTAGTAGTAGTAGTAGTAGTAGTAGTAGTAGTAGTAGTAGTAGTAGTAGTAGTAGTAGTAGTAGTAGTAGTAGTAGTAGTAGTAGTAGTAGTAGTAGTAGTAGTAGTAGTAGTAGTAGTAGTAGTAGTAGTAGTAGTAGTAGTAGTAGTAGTAGTAGTAGTAGTAGTAGTAGTAGTAGTAGTAGTAGTAGTAGTAGTAGTAGTAGTAGTAGTAGTAGTAGTAGTAGTAGTAGTAGTAGTAGTAGTAGTAGTAGTAG
>JAWZYT010001507.1:10000-67500 GCA_034508575.1 Petrolisthes manimaculis
ATAATAATAATAATAATAATAATAATAATAATAATAATAATAATAATAATAATAATAATAATAATAATAATAATAATAATAATAATAATAATAATAATAATAATAATAATAATAATAATAATAATAATAATAATAATAATAATAATAATAATAATAATAATAATAATAATAATAATAATAATAATAATAATAATAATAATAATAATAATAATAATAATAATAATAATAATAATAATAATAATAATAATAATAATAATAATAATAATAATAATAATAATAATAATAATAATAATAATAATAATAATAATAATAATAATAATAATAATAATAATAATAATAATAATAATAATAATAATAATAATAATAATAATAATAATAATAATAATAATAATAATAATAATAATAATAATAATAATAATAATAATAATAATAATAATAATAATAATAATAATAATAATAATAATAATAATAATAATAATAATAATAATTAATAATAATAATAATAATAATAATAATAATAATAATTAATAATAATAATAATAATAATAATAATAATAATAATAATAATAATAATAATAATAATAATAATAATAATAATAATAATTAATAATAATAATAATTAATAATAATAATAATTAACAACAACAACAACAACAACAACAACAACAACAACAACAACAACAACAACAACAACAACAACAACAACAACAACAACAACAACAACAACAACAACAACAACAACAACAACAACAACAACAACAACAATAACAATAATAATAATAATAATAATAATAATAATAATAATAATAATAATAATAATAATAATAATTTTCATATTAATAATAATAATAATAATAATAATAATAATAAAAATTGCACCATTATTGACACGTAATTTTTTTCCTAAATTTAGGTGTTTTATATATGTTATAATAATAATAATAATAACTTTGATTTAGGTCTTACTTACCTTGTAAAACTTCCAATAGTCTGCTCAGGTTAGGTCTTGGTAGTCTGCTCAGGTTAGGTCCTGGTAGTCTGCAATGGTTAAGATTAGGTTAGATTAGATTAGGTTAGGTTAGGTTAGATTAGATTAGGTTAGGTTAGGTTAGGTTAGATTAGATTAGATTAGGTTAGGTTAGGTTAGGTTAGGTTAGATTAGATTAGATTAGATTAGGTTAGGTTAGGTTAAGTTAGGATAGGTTAGGTTATTTATGTATGGATAAAACATTAAATTTGCACAATAAAATGGATGTTAAAAATGAACTCATCACTTAAATGAAAAAAGTCTTAGAATGGTGTAAATAAATGGGTAATAAAGGTAGAAACACCATACACAATAACTATAACATGAGAGGGAGTATGGAGTAAGGAGAGAGTGTTGGAACAGAGTGGAAGAGTATGTAAAGGAGAGTAATGTGAGGGGGAGGGGAGGGCTGGACCAAGTAAGGAGGGAGTGTTGGAACAGGGAAGACTGGAGACTTTTCTGCCGTGGCCACACCCTTGGGGGGAGTTCCCGGAGGGAGCGAGGCGTCAGAGCTATAGGTAGATAGATAGATAGATAGATAGATATTATTACAGAATAACTGGGTTTTCGGCTAGGCTTGAGCAGTATCACCACATTAGGCTAGGTCCTGGAAATTTGCCCAGGTCATTTTATGATAGTTTACACTGGTTATACCCGGTAGTTTGCCCAGGTTAGGTCCCGGTAGTTTGCCCAGGTTAGGTCCGGTAGTTTGCCCAGGTTAGGTCCGGTAGTTTGCCCAGGTTAGGTCCGGTAGTTTGCCCAGGTTAGGTCCCGGTAGTTTGCCCAGGTTAGGTCTCGGTAGTCTGCTGTGGTCTAGATTAGGTTAGGTCAGGTCAGGTAAGACTAGTTTCCAAATCATGTTTGTAAACGGAGCATATCTCGAAAAGGAGGCATTTCCGAGAGAAACACCATAGATGAAAAGTGTCTTAGAATGGTCCAAAATAGTGGGTAATGATACTAATATATACAATATAGTGAACCCAAGTTTTCTGTAAATTTACCCATAATAATTCTTCTTCATAAATACCTTGGTGTAGTCATTTTAATCCTCCTTCTGTAAATCCCTTGATGTAAATCTTCGTATGTAAATCCTTCTTCTGTAATCCCACTTCTGAAATAAATAAATTTAATGTTAATTAATATATTTCTTGTTAATTAAATCCTTTATCAATAAAAATCCCCTTATTTCTCCAATTTGTCCTTATTTATATACCCTTAAAATAACAGTGAACCCTTAAAAATAATAAAACAAAGTCATTCTAATATTTATGGTAACATTTTAACACAGCCATTATTATCCACCCTTATTTAAACCCTTCAAAATTCCCTTATTTCACCAACTTACCCTTATTTATGTCCCTTCACCATTAACTGTATACCCTTAACTAACCCTTAATATAATCTTGAGCCCTTAAAATATCCTTAAATGCCCTTAAAATGCAAATAAATACTAAAATATTCCCCTGCCAGGCTTTGAGCTTCACAGAGGTAAACAAACTGAGGCGTCAGTGTTGCCAGTGATGATCTGAGGCGTCAGTGTTGCCAGTGATGATGATGACTGAGTGTCACCTTTACAACGGTACTCTCTCACTGTTTATCCTCTCCTCAAACGTACTCCATCCAGCCTCACCTCTTATTGCTTCCACACCTACTGTACATACTTGTTTGTACCTAAAGCTGTTGTTCCTATCCTATTCTGTACTACCTCCAGTCTATTCAAGTCATTCATTATCCATGTCATAGTCTCCAGTCCATACATTAGTCCAGGTACAGCCATACCTTTCCATACACCATACACTACTTCATACTTATTAGCTCTACACCTTGACACACTTCCTAGTCTTCCTACCCACTGGTTTGCTCTTGATAACCTATCAGTCTTTGTTCTATCACACCCTTTCTCATCCACAATTATTCCTAAGTATCTATATATTGTGTCCTTTCAATCACACCCTTTCTCATCCACAATTATTCCTAAGTACAGTATCTATATATTGTGTCCTTTCAATCGCATTTCCACCCAGTCTCCACGTACTACCTATATCCCGGTCATCCCCATCTTATCACTCCCAAACTTGACATTATAATCATTCCCATACTCTGTAATTACATCAAGTATTCTCTACAGAACCTCACCTAGCTGTCTCTCTCACCTGTCTCTCTCACCTGTCTCTCTCACCTGTCTCTCTCTCACCTGTCTCTCGCACCTGTCTCTCTCATAATCACCACATCATTTGCATATAACAAAATATTCACTTCATACTCCCCTACTACCTACATTTTTCCTTAGTCTTCTACATTTCCTATTACTCTCTTTCCTCTTCTTCCTCACATTCTCATTATCTTTATTCCACCAACTCTTCATCAAACTTCTTTTATTTCTATTCCTTACCCTTCCTATCCTTTTCTCACCTACCTCTGTCACTCATCAAATCTATCCTTCTCTCTTATGGTTAGTCATCAAATCTATCCTTCTCTCTTATGGTTAGTCATCAAATCTATCCTTCTCTCTTATGGTTAGTCATCAAATCTATCCTTCTCTCTTATGGTTAGTCATCAAATCTATCCTTCTCTCTTATGGTTAGTCATCAAATCTATCCTTCTCTCTTATGGTTAGTCATCAAATCTATCCTTCTCTCTTATGGTTAGTCATCAAATCTATCCTTCTCTCTTCATGTGTGTATTTTCCCATGTGTGTATTTTCACGTGTGTGTATTTTCACATGGATAATTATTTCATTTTCCCATGTGTGTATTTTATTTCCATGTGCATATTCTCATGTGCGTATTTTTATGTGCGTATTCTTTTCACATGTGTATTTTCATGTATTTATTTTATTCATGTGCGTATTCTCATGTGCGTATTCTCATGTACGTATTCTCATGTACGTATTCTCATGTACGTATTCTCATGTACGTATTCTCATGTGCGTATTCTCATGTACGTATTCTCATGTACGTATTCTCATGTATGTATGTTCTCTTTCTTGAAATTTAACAAAAGTTCCCCATTTCCATTCACTTTCTCTCCTATAATTCCTATATGTTCATTCCTATCACCCATGACAATAGTCTCTCTTTGTCTATTTTCCACAATCAACCTATACTTATTTATTATCCTGTATTAGTTTATATTATCCTGTATATATCCTGTATATGTATATTATCTCTGGTCCTGTTTCCTAGCAGACTTTGGAGGAATCCTGGCACTCCAATGTACACAAAAACAACCACCACCTTAACCAACCTGAAAAGACATATAGGAAAATAAAATACAGGTCATGGAAATAAAATACATACAATGATGACCTGTGTGTGTGTGTGTGTGTGTGTGCGTGTGTGTGTGTACGTGTGTGTATGTGTGTGTATGTGTGTGTGTACGTGTGTGTATGTGTGTGTATGTGTGTGTGTATGTGTGTGTGTACCTGTATACGTGTGTGTGAGTGTGTGTATATACATGTGTATATGTGTACATATATACACATCAATATACGTATATGAGAATACGTACATGAGAATACGTACATGAGAATACGTACATGAGAATACGTACATGAGAATATTTACATGAGAATACGTACATGAGAATAATTACATAAATAATAAAATACCATATATATAAAATACCATAGGCCTACCATACTGTAATTCTGTACTGTAATACTGTACTGTACCCATACACACATTCTCTCTCTCTCTCTCTCTCTCTCTCTCTCTCTCTCTCTCTCTCTCTCTCATACACATACATGCACACACACATTCTCTCTCTCTCTCTCTATTTCTCTCATACACATACATGCATTCTCTCTCTCTCTCTCTGTCTGTTTCTCATACACATACATACACTCACTCTCTCTCTCTCTCATACATGCACACACACACATTTTTTCTCTCTATATATATATATTTCTCTCATACACATACATGCATTCTCTCTCTCTCTCTCTCTCTCTACTAAAAAAAATATTCCAAAGATTTTCCCATGTGTGTATTTTCACATGGATAATTTCCACATATAATTTTCACATGGATAATTATTTCATTTTCCCATGTGTGTATTTTATTTCCATGTGCATATTCTCATGTGCGTATTTTTATGTGCGTATTTTTATGTGCGTATTCTTTTCACATGTGTATTTTCATGTATTTATTTTATTCATGTGCATATTCTCATGTACATAATCTCTTTTGCGTAATTTCCCCTTGCATATGTATTTTATATTCACATAATAATAATAATAATAATAATAATAAAAGGTTTATTGAGTGAGGCAGCCGAGGGCTGAAAATATACATTAAAAAAAAAAAAAATCGTGATGGAGTAGATGATAATATATGGATAAATATAGATGAATGAACAGACATACACAAATACATTCACGCACATGCACACATAATATTCATTCGCACAAACAGCACACAGACGTACACAGATACAATCACGCATATTCACTCACACATGGACATATATTATGGGTACATATATTTATTTGTGCTGTTGGTTTATTAACCCCTCCGCGACGGGAAAACTATGGATAGCCATTTTGTCAGTCCGGGGCTAGTCTTACTTTCCCTACTGTGTGGCCGGGCGCTTTTGGCCGATTTTTCCAAAATCGCTCTATTCCACTTACTCTGTACGTCTAAACTACGATACTGAACAACTTAAATTTGGTCTTGTTAGCACCATCAACTCTTCCTCTTTCCAATAAAACCAACCCCAGCTCTCTACGACTCTCCGTTGCCGAGAAAGTAAGTGAGGAATGAAGGGTACTTTTTCGTGTGAGCGCGGCCGTGTTCGCTTAGGTGGCGTGGCTGTGACGACAACTGAACGTGGCCCGCGCGGGTGGCAGTCAGTGTTGTAAGTAAGCGTGGCGCACCACAGAATCGGACACGCACGAGAAATCTAATCCACATCCATCCATGTTTACAGTCAGTAACACACTGACTGACGATGGTGATTTGTAGGGATGGTGGTGAAGTATAGCCAAGTGAAAAAAACCCCGCCAAATTGGGCTCGCAAATGCCGACATTGGCAATAGCGGTGCTTCATCTCGCCCGGTCACCACATGGCACGGGTGTACGACACCACCCGGAGGCTTCCTGGGTCCGTCTATGACCGCGGTCCGGACGTTAAGGGTTAATGAAACTATTGTTTGTTGGGATTGGACTATTCTTATATCTGTCCGTCCTGGCTTTTATGGGTTGGAGTAGGTTGAAGTGACGGACATCATGACGGGGTTTGGGTATGATGTGTGTGTATTCTCATGTACGTAAAATCCACTTGTGAATGTATTTTATATTCTCATGTACGTATTCTCATGTACGTATTCTAATGTACGTAAGTTTAAATAAATACCCATTATTTGTTTCAGAACGGCATTAGTTTAAATAAATACCCATTATTTGTTTCAAAACAGTGTTCTACGCACCCCAAGCCTGTCCCCTTATTCCTCCACCCCCCAGTCCCCCCCAAGCCTGTCCCCCTATTCTCCCACCCCCCCAGTCCCCCCAAGCCTGTCCCCTACACCTAATCATAATAACATAGTAAACATTAGCTAATAAATAATTACAGTATTAATATATAATAACAGTTATTATTATTATAAACATATATTAGTAATTATGTTATGTAAACAAACCTTGGCTGATACTTCTCTGTTCAAATCCACATTAGCAGTGTTACCATATTGGTTACCAGTGTTACCATACATGTGTGTCACTGTAACTATTAAAAATTATATAGTCTAGAAAAAAACTATGTGAATAAAAAAAATATCATTCATTCATTCATTCATTCTTTCATATATTTAGTTTTTTAATTTTTAGGTGAGGTTTTGGGTTCAACCTCAACCTCAAACCTCAAATCAACCTCAAATTAATTTATCTATTTAATAAGATGAAAAATTTCACTTTTTTTTTTTTTTTGACTAAAAATTGTAATATATGACGAAAGTGTCTTAATTGTTTCATTTATTACTCGTCTATTTATCTAATAGATGTCATCTAATAGATAATTTTATTGTCTATCTTTTGGTTTTCTCATGTATCTATTTATCTATTTCCTACGATGAGAAATTTCACTTCATATATTATATTTTTGACTAAAAATTGTAAAATATGACAAAAGTGTCTTAATTTATTCATTTATTACTCGTCTATTTATTTATCTATCGACAATTTGTTGATGGCATCTAATAGATAATTTTATTATCGATATTTTGGTTTATACATGTATCGATTTATCTATTTCCTAAGATGAGAAATGTCACTTTATATATTATATTTTTGACTATAAATAGTAAAATATTACCAATGTGTCTTAATTGTTTCATTTATTACTCGTCTATTTATCTATATATAGACAATGTGTTGATGGCATCTAATAGATAATTTTATTGTCTATCTTCAGTTTTTTTCATGTATCTATTTATCTATTTCCTAAGATTAAAAAATTCACTTTATATAATATATTTTTGACTAAAAATAGTAAAATATGACAAAAGTGTCTTACTTCTCTTGTTTATTACTCATCTATTTATCTATCTATCGACAATTTGTTGATGGCATCTAATAGATAATTTTATTATATATTATTTGATTTATACATGTATCTATTTATCTATTTCCTAAGATGAGAAATTTCACTTTATATATTATATTTTTGACTAAAAATAGTAAAATATGACCAAAATGTCCAACTTTTTTCGTTAATTACTCGAATATTTATCTATCTATCAACAATTTGTTGATGGCATCTATTAGATAATTTTATCGTCTCTCTTTTGGTATATACATGTATCTATTTATCTATATTTTATGATGAGAAATTTATCTTTATATAATATATTTTTGACTAAAATTAGTAAAATATGACAAGTGTCTTAATTTATTTATTTATTACTCGTTTATTTATCTGTCTATCGACAATTTGTTTATCGCATTTAATAAGAAATGTTATTATCTATCTTTTGGTATATACATGTATCTATTTATCTATTTCCTAAGATGAGAAATTTCACTTTATATAATATATTTCTAACTAAAAATAGTAAAATATGACAAAAGTGTCTTAATTTTCTTGTTAATTACTCGTCTATTTATCTATTTATAGACAATTTGTTGATGGCATCTAATAGATAATTTTATTGTCTATCGTTTGGTTTATACAAATATGTATTTATCTTATTCCTAAGATGAGAAATTTCACTTTATATATTATATTTTTTACAAAAAAAATGTAAAATATTACCAAAGTGTCCCATTTCTTCATTAATTACTCATCTATTTATCTATCTATCAACAATTTGTTGATGGCATCTAATAGATAATTTTATCGTCTTTTTTTTGGTATACACATGTATCTATTTATCTATTTTTTAAGATGAGAAATTTCACTTTATATAATATATTTTTGACTGAAAATAGTAAAATATGATAAAAGTGTCTTAGTTCTCTTGTTAATTACTCGTTTATTTATCTATTTATCGACAATTTGTCAATGGCATCTAATAGATAATTTTATTGTCTATCCTTTGGTATATACATGTATCAATTTATCAATTTCCTAAGATGAGAAATTTCACTTTATATATTATATTTTTTACAAAAAAAAATAAAATATGATAAAAGTGTCTTAATTATTTAATTTATTACTCGTCTATTTATCTATCTATCAACAATTTGTTGATCGCATTTAATAGATAATTTTATTGTCTATCTTTTGGTATATACATGTATCTTTTTATCTATTTCCTAAGATGAGAAATTTCACTTTAGATAATATATTTTTGACTAAAAATTGTAAAATATGACCAAAGTGTCCCACTTTTTTCGTTAATTACTCGTCTATTTATCTATCTATCGACAATTTGTTGATGGCATCTAATAGATAATTTTATTGTCTATATTTTGGTTTATACATCTATCTATTTATCTTATTCCTAAGATGAGAAATTTCACTTTATATATTATATTTTTGACTAAAAATTGTAAAATATTACCAAAGTGTTCCATTTCTTCGTTAATTACTCGTCTATTTATCTATCTATCAACAATTTGTCGATGGCATTTATTAGATAATTTTATCCTCTATCTTTTGGTATATACTTGTATCTATTTATTTATTTTTTAAGAGGAGAAATTTCACTTTATATAATATATTTTTGACTAAAAATTGTAAAATATGACCAAAGTGTCCCACTTTTTTCGTTAATTACTCGTCTATTTATCTATCTATCGACAATTTGTTGATGGCATCTAATAGATAATTTTATTCTCTTTCTTTACGTATATACATGTATCAATTTATCTATTTCCTAAGATGAGAAATTTCACTTTATATAATATATTTTTGACTAAAAATAGTAAAATATGACCAAAGTGTCCCACCTTTTTCGTTAATTACTCGTCTATTTATCTATCTATCGACAATTTGTTGATGGCATCTAATAGATAATTTTATTATCTATCTTTTGGTATATAAATGTATCTATTTATCTATTTCTTAAGATGAGAAATTTCACTTTATATAATATATTTTTAACTAAAAAAAGTAAAATATGACAAAAGTGTCTTAATTTTCTTGTTAATTACTCGTCTATTTATCTATTTATTGACAATTTGTTGATGGCATCTAATAGATAATTTTATTGTCTATATTTTGATATTTACATGTATCTATTTATCTATTTCCTAAGAGGAGAAATTTCACTTTATATAATATATTTTTGACTAAAAATTGTATAATATGACCAAAGTGTCCCACTTTTTTCGTTAATTACTCGTCTATTTATCTATCTATCGACAATTTGTTGATGGCATCTAATAGATAATTTTATTATATATTATTTGATTTATACATGTATCTATTTATCTATTTCCTAAGATGAGAAATTTCACTTTATATATTATATTTTTGACTAAAAATAGTAAAATATGACCAAAATGTCCAACTTTTTTCGTTAATTACTCGAATATTTATCTATCTATCAACAATTTGTTGATGGCATCTATTAGATAATTTTATCGTCTCTCTTTTGGTATATACATGTATCTATTTATCTATATTTTATGATGAGAAATTTCTCTTTATATAATATATTTTTGACTAAAATTAGTAAAATATGACAAGAGTCTTAATTTATTTATTTATTACTCGTTTATTTATCTGTCTATCGACAATTTGTTTATCGCATTTAATAAGAATTGTTATTGTCTATCTTTTGGTATATACATGTATCAATTTATCTTTTTCCTAAGATGAGAAATTTCACTTTATATAATATATTTCTAACTAAAAATAGTAAAATATGACAAAAGTGTCTTAATTTTCTTGTTAATTACTCGTCTATTTATCTATTTATAGACAATTTGTTGATGGCATCTAATAGATAATTTTATTGTCTATCGTTTGGTTTATACATATATGTATTTATCTTATTCCTAAGATGAGAAATTTCACTTTATATATTATATTTTTTACAAAAAAAATGTAAAATATTACCAAAGTGTCCCATTTCTTCATTAATTACTCGTCTATTTATCTATCTATCAACAATTTGTTGATGGCATCTAATAGATAATTTTATCGTCTATTTTTTGGTATATACATGTATCTATTTATCTATTTTTTAAGATGAGAAATTTCACTTTATATAATATATTTTTGACTGAAAATAGTAAAATATGATAAAAGTGTCTTAGTTCTCTTGTTAATTACTCGTTTATTTATCTATTTATCGACAATTTGTCAATGGCATCTAATAGATAATTTTATTGTCTATCTTTTGGTATATACATGTATCAATTTATCAATTTCCTAAGATGAGAAATTTCACTTTATATATTATATTTTTTACAAAAAAAAATAAATATGATAAAAGTGTCTTAATTATTTCACTTATTACTCGTCTATTTATCTATCTATCAACAATTTGTTGATCGCATTTAATAGATAATTTTATTGTCTATCTTTTGGTATATACATGTATCTTTTTATCTATTTCCTAAGATGAGAAATTTCACTTTATATAATATATTTTTGACTAAAAATTGTAAAATATGACCAAAGTGTCCCACTTTTTTCGTTAATTACTCGTCTATTTATCTATCTATCGACAATTTGTTGATGGCATCTAATAGATAATTTTATTGTCTATTTTTTGGTTTATACATCTATCTATTTATCTTATTCCTAAGATGAGAAATTTCACTTTATATATTATATTTTTGACTAAAAATTGTAAAATATTACCAAAGTGTTCCATTTCTTCGTTAATTACTCGTCTATGTATCTATCTATCAACAATTTGTCGATGGCATTTATTAGATAATTTTATCCTCTATCTTTTGGTATATACATGTATCTATTTATTTATTTTTTAAGAGGAGAAATTTCACTTTATATAATATATTTTTGACTAAAAATAGTAAAATATGACCAAAGTGTCCCACTTTTTTCGTTAATTACTCGTCTATTTATCTATCTATCGACAATTTGTTGATGGCATCTAATAGATAATTTTATTACCTATCTTTTGGTATATACATGTATCTATTTATCTATTTCCTAAGATGAGAAATTTCACTTTATATAATATATTTTTGACTAAAAATAGTAAAATATGACCAAAGTGTCCCACTTTTTTCGTTAATTACTCGTCTATTTATCTATCTATCGACAATTTGTTGATGGCATCTAATAGATAAATTTATTATCTATCTTTTGGTATATACATGTATCTATTTATCTATTTCCTAAGATGAGAAATTTCACTTTATATAATATATTTTTAACTAAAAATAGTAAAATATGACAAAAGTGTCTTAATTTTCTTGTTAATTACTCGCCTATTTATCTATTTATTGACAATTTGTTGATGGCATCTAATAGATAATTTTATTTTCTATCTTTTGGTATATACATCTATCTATTTATCTTATTCCTAAGATGAGACATTTCACTTTATATATTATATTTTTGACTAAAAATAGTAAAATATGACAAAAGTGTCTTAATTTTCTTGTTAATTACTCGTCTATTTATCTATCTATCGACAATTTGTTGATGGGATCTAATAGATAATTTTATTGTCTATATTTTCGTATATACATGTATCAATTTATCTATTTCTTAAGATGAGAAATTTCACTTTATATAATATATTTTTGACTAAAAATAGTAAAATATGACCAAAGTGTCCCACTTTTTCGTTAATTACTCGTTTATTTATCTATCTATCGACAATTCGTTGATGGTATCTAATAGATAATTTTATTATCTATCTTTTGGTATATACATGTATCTATTTATCTATTTCCTAAGATGAGAAATTTCACTTTATATAATATATTTTTAACTAAAAATAGTAAAATATGACAAAAGTGTCTTTATTTTCTTGTTAATTACTCGTCTATTTATCTATTTATTGACAATTTGTTGATGGCATCTAATAGATAATTTTATTGTCTATATTTTGATATTTACATGTATCTATTTATCTATTTCCTAAGATGAGAAATTTCACTTTATATAATATATTTTTGACAAAAAAATGTAAAATATGACCAAAGTGTCCCATTTCTTCATTAATTACTCGTCTATTTAAATATCTATCAACAATTTGTTGATGGCATCTATTAGATAATTTTATTGTCTATCTTTTGGTATATACATGTATCTATTTATCTATTTCCTAAGATGAGAAATTTCACTTTATATAATATATTTTTAACTAAAAATAGTAAAATATGACAAAAATGTTTTAATTTTCTTGTTAATTACTCGTCTATTTATCTATTTATCGACAATTTGTTGATGGTATCTAATAGATAATTTTACTGTCTATCGTTTGGTTTATACATGTATCTATTTATCTTATTCCTAAGATAAGAAATTTCACTTTATATATTATATTATTGACCAAAAATTGTAAAATATGACAAAAGTGTCTTAATTATTTCATTTATTACTCATCTATTTATCTATCTATCGACAATTTGTTGATGGCATCTAATAGATAATTTTATTGTCTATCTTTTCGTATATACATGTATCAATTTATCTATTTCATAAGAGGAGAAATGTCACTTTATATAATATATTTTTGACAAAATTGTAAAATATGACCAAAGTGTCTTTATTTATTCATTTATTACTCGTCTATTTATCTATCTATGGAAAATTTGTTGATGGCACCTAACAGATAATTTTATTGTCTATCTTTTCATATATACATGTATCAATTTATCTATTTCTTAAGATGAGAAATTTCACTTTATATAATATATTTTTGACTAAAAATTGTAAAATATGACCAAAGTGTCCCACTTTTTTCGTTAATTACTCGTCTATTTATCTATCTATCGACAATTTGTTGATGGCATCTAATAGATAATTTTATTATCTATCTTTTGGTATATACATGTATCTATTTATCTATTTCCTAAGATGAGAAATTTCACTTTATATAATATATTTTTAACTAAAAATAGTAAAATATGACAAAAGTGTCTTAATTTTCTTGTTAATTACTCGTCTATTTATCTATTTATTGAAAATTTGTTGATGGCATCTAATAGATAATTTTATTGTCTATATTTTGATATTGACATGTATCTATTTATCTATTTCCTAAGATGAGAAATTTCACTTTATATATTATATTTTTGACTAAAAATAGTAAAATATGACCAAAATGTCCAACTTTTTTCGTTAATTACTCGAATATTTATCTATCTATCAACAATTTGTTGATGGCATCTATTAGATAATTTTATCGTCTCTCTTTTGGTATATACATGTATCTATTTATCTATATTTTATGATGAGAAATTTCTCTTTATATAATATATTTTTGACTAAAATTAGTAAAATATGACAAGTGTCTTAATTTATTTATTTATTACTCGTTTATTTATCTGTCTATCGACAATTTGTTTATCGCATTTAATAAGAATTGTTATTGTCTATCTTTTGGTATATACATGTATCAATTTATCTATTTCCTAAGATGAGAAATTTCACTTTATATAATATATTTCTAACTAAAAATAGTAAAATATGACAAAAGTGTCTTAATTTTCTTGTTAATTACTCGTCTATTTATCTATTTATAGACAATTTGTTGATGGCATCTAATAGATAATTTTATTGTCTATCGTTTGGTTTATACATATATGTATTTATCTTATTCCTAAGATGAGAAATTTCACTTTATATATTATATTTTTTACAAAAAAAATGTAAAATATTACCAAAGTGTCCCATTTCTTCATTAATTACTCGTCTATTTATCTATCTATCAACAATTTGTTGATGGCATCTAATAGATAATTTTATCGTCTATTTTTTGGTATATACATGTATCTATTTATCTATTTTTTAAGATGAGAAATTTCACTTTATATAATATATTTTTGACTGAAAATAGTAAAATATGATAAAAGTGTCTTAGTTCTCTTGTTAATTACTCGTTTATTTATCTATTTATCGACAATTTGTCAATGGCATCTAATAGATAATTTTATGTTCTATCTTTTGGTATATACATGTATCAATTTATCAATTTCCTAAGATGAGAAATTTCACTTTATATATTATATTTTTTACAAAAAAAAATAAAATATGATAAAAGTGTCTTAATTATTTCATTTATTACTCGTCTATTTATCTATCTATCAACAATTTGTTGATCGCATTTAATAGATAATTTTATTGTCTATCTTTTGGTATATACATGTATCTTTTTATCTATTTCCTAAGATGAGAAATTTCACTTTATATAATATATTTTTGACTAAAAATTGTAAAATATGACCAAAGTGTCCCACTTTTTTCGTTAATTACTCGTCTATTTATCTATCTATCGACAATTTGTTGATGGCATCTAATAGATAATTTTATTGTCTATTTTTTGGTTTATACATCTATCTATTTATCTTATTCCTAAGATGAGAAATTTCACTTTATATATTATATTTTTGACTAAAAATTGTAAAATATTACCAAAGTGTTCCATTTCTTCGTTAATTACTCGTCTATTTATCTATCTATCAACAATTTGTCGATGGCATTTATTAGATAATTTTATCCTCTATCTTTTGGTATATACATGTATCTATTTATTTATTTTTTTAAGAGGAGAAATTTCACTTTATATAATATATTTTTAACTAAAAATAGTAAAATATGACAAAAGTGTCTTAATTTTCTTGTTAATTACTCACCTATTTATCTATTTATTGACAATTTGTTGATGGCATCTAATAGATAATTTTATTGTCTATCTTTTGGTATATACATCTATCTATTTATCTTATTCCTAAGATGAGACATTTCACTTTATATATTATATTTTTGACTAAAAATAGTAAAATATGACAAAAGTGTCTTAATTTTCTTGTTAATTACTCGTCTATTTATCTATCTATCGACAATTTGTTGATGGGATCTAATAGATAATTTTATTGTCTATATTTTCGTATATACATGTATCAATTTATCTATTTCCTAAGATGAGAAATTTCACTTTATATAATATATTTTTAACTAAAAATAGTAAAATATGACAAAAATGTTTTAATTTTCTTGTTAATTACTCGTCTATTTATCTATTTATCGACAATTTGTTGATGGTATCTAATAGATAATTTTACTGTCTATCGTTTGGTTTATACATGTATCTATTTATCTTATTCCTAAGATAAGAAATTTCACTTTATATATTATATTATTGACCAAAAATTGTAAAATATGACAAAAGTGTCTTAATTATTTCATTTATTACTCATCTATTTATCTATCTATCGACAATTTGTTGATGGCATCTAATAGATAATTTTATTGTCTATCTTTTCGTATATACATGTATCAATTTATCTATTTCATAAGAGGAGAAATGTCACTTTATATAATATATTTTTGACAAAATTGTAAAATATGACCAAAGTGTCTTTATTTATTCATTTATTACTCGTCTATTTATCTATCTATGGAAAATTTGTTGATGGCACCTAACAGATAATTTTATTGTCTATCTTTTCATATATACATGGATCAATTTATCTATTTCTTAAGATGAGAAATTTCACTTTATATAATATATTTTTGACTAAAAATTGTAAAATATGACCAAAGTGTCCCACTTTTTTCGTTAATTACTCGTCTATTTATCTATCTATCGACAATTTGTTGATGGCATCTAATAGATAATTTTATTGTCTATCTTTACGTATATACATTTATCAATTTATCTATTTCCTAAGATGAGAAATTTCACTTTATATAATATATTTTTGACTAAAAATAGTAAGATATGACCAAAGTGTCCCACTTTTTTCGTTAATTACTCGTCTATTTATCTATCTATCGACAATTTGTTGATGGCATCTAATAGATAATTTTATTATCTATCTTTTGGTATATACATGTATCTATTTATCTATTTCCTAAGATGAGAAATTTCACTTTATATAATATATTTTTAACTAAAAAATAGTAAAATATGACAAAAGTGTCTTAATTTTCTTGTTAATTACTCGTCTATTTATCTATTTATTGAAAATTTGTTGATGGCATCTAATAGATAATTTTATTGTCTATATTTTGATATTGACATGTATCTATTTATCTATTTCCTAAGATGAGAAATTTCACTTTATATAATATATTTTTGACAAAAAAATGTAAAACATGACCAAAGTGTCCGATTTCTTCATTAATTACTCGTCTATTTATCTATCTATCAACAATTTGTTGATGGCATCTATTAGATAATTTTATCGTCTATCTTTTGGTATATACATGTATCTATTTATCTATTTTTTTATGATGAGAAACTTCACTTTATATAATATATTTTTGACTGAAATTAGTATAATATGACAAAAGTGTCTTAATTTTCTTGTTAATTACTCGTCTATTTATCTATCTATCGATAATTTGTTGAGGGCATCTAATAGATAATTTTATTGTCTATATTTTGGTATATACATATATCTATTTATCTATTTCCTAAGATGAGAAATTTCACTTTATATAATATAATTTTAACTAAAAATAGTAAAATATGACAAAAATCTCTTAATTTTCTTGTTAATTACTCATCTATTTATCTATTTATCGACAATTTGTTGAGGACATCTAATAGATAATTGTATTGTCTATCGTTTGGTTTATACATGTATCTATTTATCTATTTTTTTATGATGAGAAACTTCACTTTATATAATATATTTTTGACTAAAAATAGTAAAATATGACAAAAGTGTCTTAATTTTCTTGTTAATTACTCGTCTATTTATCTATCTATCGACAATTTGTTGATGGCATCTAATAGATAATTTTATTGTCTATATTTTGGTATATACATGTATCTATTTATCTATTTCCTAAGATGAGAAATTTCACTTTATATAATATATTTTTAACTAAAAATAGTAAAATATGACAAAAATGTCTTAATTTTCTTGTTAATTACTCGTCTATTTATCTATTTATCGACAATTTATTGATGGTATCTAATAGATAATTTTATTGTCTATCGTTTGGTTTATACATGTATCTATTTATCTTATTCCTAAGATGAGAAATTTCACTTTATATATTATATTTTTGACTAAAAATAGTAAAAAATGACAAAAGTGTCTTAATTATTTCATTTATTACTCATCTATTTATCTATCTATCGACAATTAGTTGATGGCATCTAATAGATAATTTTATTGTCTATCTTTTCGAATATACATGTATCAATTTATCTATTTCATAAGAGGAGATATGTCACTTTATATAATATATTTTTGACAAAATTGTAAAATATGACCAAAGTGTCTTTATTTATTCATTTATTTCTCGTCTATTTATCTATCTATGGAAAATTTGTTAATGGCACCTAATAGATAATTTTATTGTCTATCTTTACGTATATACATGTTTCAATTTCTCTATTTCCTAAGATGAGAAATTTCACTTTATATAATATATTTTTGACTAAAAATAGTAAAATATGACCAAAGTGTCCCACTTTTTTCGTTAATTACTCGTCTATTTATCTATCTATCGACAATTTGTTGATGGCATCTAATAGATAATTTTATTATCTATCTTTTGGTATATACATGTATCTATTTATCTATTTCCTAAGATGAGAAATTTCACTTTATATAATATATTTTTTACTAAAAATAGTAAAATATGACAAAAGTGTCTTAATTTTCTTGTTAATTACTCGTCTATTTATCGATTTATTGACAATTTGTTGATGGCATCTAATAGATAATTTTATTGTCTATATTTTGATATTTACATGTATCTATTTATCTATTTCCTAAGATGAGAAATTTCTCTTTATATAATATATTTTTGACAAAAAAATGTAAAATATGACCAAAGTGTCCCATTTCTTCATTAATTACTCGTCTATTTATCTATCTATCAACAATTTGTTGATGGCATCTATTAGATAATTTTATCGTCTATCTTTTGGTATATACATGTATCTATTTATCTATTTTTTTATGATGAGAAACTTCACTTTATATAATATATTTTTGACTAAAATTAGTAAAATATGACAAAAGTGTCTTAATTTTCTTGTTAATTACTCGTCTATTTATCTATCTATCGAAAATTTGTTGAGGGCATCTAATAGATAATTTTATTGTCTATATTTTGGTATATACATATATCTATTTATCTATTTCCTAAGATGAGAAATTTCACTTTATGTAATATAATTTTAACTAAAAATAGTAAAAAATGACTAAAGTGTCTTAATTATTTCATTTATTACTCATCTATTTATCAATCTATCGACAATTAGTTGATGGCATCTAATAGATAATTTTATTATCTATCTTTTGGTATATACATGTATCTATTTATCTATTTCCTAAGATGAGAAATTTCACATTATATAATATATTTTTAAATAAAATAGTAAAATATGACAAAAGTGTCTTAATTTTCTTGTTAGTTTCTCGTCTTTTTATCTATTTATTGACAATTTGTTGATGGCATCTAATAGATAAATTTATTGTCTATATTTTGGTATATACATGTATCTATTTATCTATTTCCTAAGATGAGAAATTTCACTTTATATAATATATTTTTGACAAAAAAATGTAAAATATGACCAAAGTGTCTCATTTCTTCATTAATTACTCGTCTATTTATCTATCTATCAACAATTTGTTGATGGCATCTATTAGATCATTTTATTGTCTATCTTTTGGTATATACATGTATCTATTTATCTATTTCTTAAGATGAGAAATTTCACTTTATATAATATATTTTTAAGTAAAAATAGTAAAATATGACAAAAATGTCTTAATTTTCTTGTTAATTACTCGTCTATTTATCTATTTATCGACAATTTGTTGATGGTATCTAATAGATAATTTTATTGTCTATCGTTTGGTTTATACATGTATTTATTTATCTTATTACTAAGATAAGAAATTTCACTTTATATATTATATTTTTGACTAAAAATTGTAAAATATGACAAAAGTGTCTTTATTTATTCATTTATTACTCGTCTATTTATCTATCTATGGAAAATTTGTTGATGGCACCTAATAGATAATTTTATTGTCTATCTTTTCGTATATACATGTATCAATTTATCTATTTCTTAAGATGAGAAATTTCACTTTATATAATATATTTTTGACTAAAAATTGTAAAATATGACCAAAGTGTCCCACTTTTTTCGTTAATTACTCGTCTATTTATCTATCTATCGACAATTTGTTGATGGCATCTAATAGATAATTTTATTGTCTATCCATACGTATATACATGTATCAATTTATCTATTTCTTAAGATGAGAAATTTCACTTTATATAATATATTTTTGACTAAAAATAGTAAAATGTGACCGAAGTGTCCCACTTCTTTCGTTAATTACTCGTCTATTTATCTATCTATCGACAATTTGTTGATGGAATCTAATAGATAATTTTACTATCTATCTATTGGTATATACATGTATTTATTTATCTATTTCCTAAGATGAGAAATTTCACTTTATATAATATATTTTTAACTACAAATAGTAAAATATGAAAAAAGTGTCTTTATTTATTCATTTATTACTCGTCTATTTATCTATCTATGGAAAATTTGTTGATGGCACCTAATAGATAATTTTATTGTCTATCTTTTCGTATATACATGTATCAATTTATCTATTTCTTAAGATGAGAAATTTCACTTTATATAATATATTTTTGACTAAAAATTGTAAAATATGACCAAAGTGTCCCACTTTTTTCGTTAATTACTCGTCTATTTATCTATCTATCGACAATTTGTTGATGGCATCTAATAGATAATTTTATTGTCTATCTTTACGTATATACATGTATCAATTTATCTATTTCTTAAGATGAGAAATTTCACTTTATATAATATATTTTTGACTAAAAATAGTAAAATGTGACCGAAGTGTCCCACTTTTTTCGTTAATTACTCGTCTATTTATCGATCTATCGACAATTTGTTGAAGGAATCTAATAGATAATTTTACTATCTATCTATTGGTATATACATGTATCTATTTATCTATTTCCTAAGATGAGAAATTTCACTTTATATAATATATTTTTAACTACAAATAGTAAAATATGAAAAAAGTGTCTTAATTGTTTCATTTATTACTCGTCTATTTATCTATCTATTGACAATTTGTTGATGGCATCTAATAGATAATTTTATCGTCTATTTTTTGGTATATACATGTATCTATTTATCTATTTCCTAAGATGAGAAATTTCACTTTATATAATATATTTTTAACTAAAAATAGTAAAATATTACAAAAGTGTCTTAATTTTCTTGTTAATTACTCGTCTATTTATCTATTTATCGACAATTTGTTGATGGCATCTAATAGATAATTTTATTGTCTATATTTTGATAATTACATGTATCTATTTATCTATTTCCTAAGATGAGAAATTTCACTTTATATAATATATTTTTGACAAAAAAATGTAAAATATGACCAAAGTGTCCCATTTCTTCATTAATTACTCATCTATTTATCTATCTATCGACAATTTGTTGATGGCATCTAATAGATAATTTTATTATCTATCTTTTGGTATATACATGTATCTATTTATCTATTTCCTAAGATGAGAAATTTCACTTTATATAATATATTTTTAACTAAAAATAGTAAAATATGACAAAAGTGTCTTAATTTTCTTGTTAATTACTCGTTTATTTATCTATTTATTGACAATTTGTTGATGGCACCTAATAGATAATTTTATTGTCTATATTTTGATATTTACATGTATCTAATTATCTATTTCCTAAGATGAGAAATTTCACTTTATATAATATATTTTTGACTAAAAATAGTAAAATATGACCAAAGTGTCCCACTTTTTTTGTTAATTACTCGTCTATTTATCTATCTATCGACAATTTGTTGATGGCATCTAATAGATAATTTTATTGTCTATCTTTTGGTATATACATGTATCTATTTATCTATTTCCTAAGATGAGAAATTTCACTTTATATAATATATTTTTGACTAAAAATAGTAAAATATGACAAAAGTGTCTTAATTTTCTTATTAATTACTCGTCTATTTATCTATCTATTGACAATTTGTTGATGGCATCTAATAGATAATTTTATTGTCTATATTTTGGTATATACATGTATCTATTTATCTATTTCCTAAGATAAGAAATTTCACTTTATATAATATATTTTTAACTAAAAATAGTAAAATATGACAAAAATGTTTTAATTTTCTTGTTAATTACTCGTCTATTTATCTATTTATCGACAATGTGTTGATGGTATGTAATAGATAATTTTATTGTCTATCGTTTGGTTTATACATGTATCTATTTATCTTATTCCTAAGATAAGAAATTTCACTTTATATATTATATTATTGACCAAAAATTGTAAAATATGACAAAAGTGTCTTAATTATTTCATTTATTACTCATCTATTTATCTATCTATCGACAATTTGTTGATGGCATCTAATAGATAATTTTATTGTCTATCTTTTCGTATATACATGTATCAATTTATCTATTTCATAAGAGGAGAAATGTCACTTTATATAATATATTTTTGACAAAATTGTAAAATATGACCAAAGTGTCTTTATTTATTCATTTATTACTCGTCTATTTATCTATCTATGGAAAATTTGTTGATGGCACCTAACAGATAATTTTATTGTCTATCTTTTCATATATACATGTATCAATTTATCTATTTCTTAAGATGAGAAATTTCACTTTATATAATATATTTTTGACTAAAAATTGTAAAATATGACCAAAGTGTCCCACTTTTTTCGTTAATTACTCGTCTATTTATCTATCTATCGACAATTTGTTGATGGCATCTAATAGATAATTTTATTATCTATCTTTTGGTATATACATGTATCTATTTATCTATTTCCTAAGATGAGAAATTTCACTTTATATAATATATTTTTAACTAAAAATAGTAAAATATGACAAAAGTGTCTTAATTTTCTTGTTAATTACTCGTCTATTTATCTATTTATTGAAAATTTGTTGATGGCATCTAATAGATAATTTTATTGTCTATATTTTGATATTGACATGTATCTATTTATCTATTTCCTAAGATGAGAAATTTCACTTTATATATTATATTTTTGACTAAAAATAGTAAAATATGACCAAAATGTCCAACTTTTTTCGTTAATTACTCGAATATTTATCTATCTATCAACAATTTGTTGATGGCATCTATTAGATAATTTTATCGTCTCTCTTTTGGTATATACATGTATCTATTTATCTATATTTTATGATGAGAAATTTCTCTTTATATAATATATTTTTGACTAAAATTAGTAAAATATGACAAGTGTCTTAATTTATTTATTTATTACTCGTTTATTTATCTGTCTATCGACAATTTGTTTATCGCATTTAATAAGAATTGTTATTGTCTATCTTTTGGTATATACATGTATCAATTTATCTATTTCCTAAGATGAGAAATTTCACTTTATATAATATATTTCTAACTAAAAATAGTAAAATATGACAAAAGTGTCTTAATTTTCTTGTTAATTACTCGTCTATTTATCTATTTATAGACAATTTGTTGATGGCATCTAATAGATAATTTTATTGTCTATCGTTTGGTTTATACATATATGTATTTATCTTATTCCTAAGATGAGAAATTTCACTTTATATATTATATTTTTTACAAAAAAAATGTAAAATATTACCAAAGTGTCCCATTTCTTCATTAATTACTCGTCTATTTATCTATCTATCAACAATTTGTTGATGGCATCTAATAGATAATTTTATCGTCTATTTTTTGGTATATACATGTATCTATTTATCTATTTTTTAAGATGAGAAATTTCACTTTATATAATATATTTTTGACTGAAAATAGTAAAATATGATAAAAGTGTCTTAGTTCTCTTGTTAATTACTCGTTTATTTATCTATTTATCGACAATTTGTCAATGGCATCTAATAGATAATTTTATGTTCTATCTTTTGGTATATACATGTATCAATTTATCAATTTCCTAAGATGAGAAATTTCACTTTATATATTATATTTTTTACAAAAAAAAATAAAATATGATAAAAGTGTCTTAATTATTTCATTTATTACTCGTCTATTTATCTATCTATCAACAATTTGTTGATCGCATTTAATAGATAATTTTATTGTCTATCTTTTGGTATATACATGTATCTTTTTATCTATTTCCTAAGATGAGAAATTTCACTTTATATAATATATTTTTGACTAAAAATTGTAAAATATGACCAAAGTGTCCCACTTTTTTCGTTAATTACTCGTCTATTTATCTATCTATCGACAATTTGTTGATGGCATCTAATAGATAATTTTATTGTCTATTTTTTGGTTTATACATCTATCTATTTATCTTATTCCTAAGATGAGAAATTTCACTTTATATATTATATTTTTGACTAAAAATTGTAAAATATTACCAAAGTGTTCCATTTCTTCGTTAATTACTCGTCTATTTATCTATCTATCAACAATTTGTCGATGGCATTTATTAGATAATTTTATCCTCTATCTTTTGGTATATACATGTATCTATTTATTTATTTTTTTAAGAGGAGAAATTTCACTTTATATAATATATTTTTAACTAAAAATAGTAAAATATGACAAAAGTGTCTTAATTTTCTTGTTAATTACTCACCTATTTATCTATTTATTGACAATTTGTTGATGGCATCTAATAGATAATTTTATTGTCTATCTTTTGGTATATACATCTATCTATTTATCTTATTCCTAAGATGAGACATTTCACTTTATATATTATATTTTTGACTAAAAATAGTAAAATATGACAAAAGTGTCTTAATTTTCTTGTTAATTACTCGTCTATTTATCTATCTATCGACAATTTGTTGATGGGATCTAATAGATAATTTTATTGTCTATATTTTCGTATATACATGTATCAATTTATCTATTTCTTAAGATGAGAAATTTCACTTTATATAATATATTTTTGACTAAAAATAGTAAAATATGACCAAAGTGTCCCACTTTTTCGTTAATTACTCGTTTATTTATCTATCTATCGACAATTCGTTGATGGCATCTAATAGATAATTTTATTATCTATCTTTTGGTATATACATGTATCTATTTATCTATTTCCTAAGATGAGAAATTTCACTTTATATAATATATTTTTAACTAAAAATAGTAAAATATGACAAAAATGTTTTAATTTTCTTGTTAATTACTCGTCTATTTATCTATTTATCGACAATTTGTTGATGGTATCTAATAGATAATTTTACTGTCTATCGTTTGGTTTATACATGTATCTATTTATCTTATTCCTAAGATAAGAAATTTCACTTTATATATTATATTATTGACCAAAAATTGTAAAATATGACAAAAGTGTCTTAATTATTTCATTTATTACTCATCTATTTATCTATCTATCGACAATTTGTTGATGGCATCTAATAGATAATTTTATTGTCTATCTTTTCGTATATACATGTATCAATTTATCTATTTCATAAGAGGAGAAATGTCACTTTATATAATATATTTTTGACAAAATTGTAAAATATGACCAAAGTGTCTTTATTTATTCATTTATTACTCGTCTATTTATCTATCTATGGAAAATTTGTTGATGGCACCTAACAGATAATTTTATTGTCTATCTTTTCATATATACATGGATCAATTTATCTATTTCTTAAGATGAGAAATTTCACTTTATATAATATATTTTTGACTAAAAATTGTAAAATATGACCAAAGTGTCCCACTTTTTTCGTTAATTACTCGTCTATTTATCTATCTATCGACAATTTGTTGATGGCATCTAATAGATAATTTTATTGTCTATCTTTACGTATATACATTTATCAATTTATCTATTTCCTAAGATGAGAAATTTCACTTTATATAATATATTTTTGACTAAAAATAGTAAGATATGACCAAAGTGTCCCACTTTTTTCGTTAATTACTCGTCTATTTATCTATCTATCGACAATTTGTTGATGGCATCTAATAGATAATTTTATTATCTATCTTTTGGTATATACATGTATCTATTTATCTATTTCCTAAGATGAGAAATTTCACTTTATATAATATATTTTTAACTAAAAAATAGTAAAATATGACAAAAGTGTCTTAATTTTCTTGTTAATTACTCGTCTATTTATCTATTTATTGAAAATTTGTTGATGGCATCTAATAGATAATTTTATTGTCTATATTTTGATATTGACATGTATCTATTTATCTATTTCCTAAGATGAGAAATTTCACTTTATATAATATATTTTTGACAAAAAAATGTAAAACATGACCAAAGTGTCCGATTTCTTCATTAATTACTCGTCTATTTATCTATCTATCAACAATTTGTTGATGGCATCTATTAGATAATTTTATCGTCTATCTTTTGGTATATACATGTATCTATTTATCTATTTTTTTATGATGAGAAACTTCACTTTATATAATATATTTTTGACTGAAATTAGTATAATATGACAAAAGTGTCTTAATTTTCTTGTTAATTACTCGTCTATTTATCTATCTATCGATAATTTGTTGAGGGCATCTAATAGATAATTTTATTGTCTATATTTTGGTATATACATATATCTATTTATCTATTTCCTAAGATGAGAAATTTCACTTTATATAATATAATTTTAACTAAAAATAGTAAAATATGACAAAAATGTCTTAATTTTCTTGTTAATTACTCATCTATTTATCTATTTATCGACAATTTGTTGAGGACATCTAATAGATAATTGTATTGTCTATCGTTTGGTTTATACATGTATCTATTTATCTTATTCCTAAGATGAGAAATTTCACTTTATATAATATATTTTTGACAAAATTGTAAAATATGACCAAAGTGTCTTTATTCATTCATTTATTACTCGTCTATTTATCTATCTATGGAAAATTTGTTGATCGCACCTAATAGATAATTTTATTGTCTATCTTTTCGTATATCCATGTATCAATTTATCTATTTCTTAAGATGAGAAATTTCACTTTATATAATATATTTTTGACTAAAAATAGTAAAATATGACCAAAGTGTCCCACTTTTTTCGTTAATTACTCGTCTATTTATCTATCTATCGACAATTTGTTGATGGCATCAAATAGATAATTTTATCGTCTATCTATTGGTATATACATGTATCTATTTATCTATTTTTTTATGATGAGAAATTTCACTTTATATAATATATTTTTGACTAAAAATAGTAAAATATGACAAAAGTGTCTTAATTTTCTTGTTAATTACTCGTCTATTTATCTATCTATCGACAATTTGTTGATGGCATCTAATAGATAATTTTATTGTCTATATTTTGGTATATACATGTATCTATTTATCTATTTCCTAAGATGAGAAATTTCACTTTATATAATATATTTTTAACTAAAAATAGTAAAATATGACAAAAATGTCTTAATTTTCTTGTTAATTACTCGTCTATTTATCTATTTATCGACAATTTATTGATGGTATCTAATAGATAATTTTATTGTCTATCGTTTGGTTTATACATGTATCTATTTATCTTATTCCTAAGATGAGAAATTTCACTTTATATATTATATTTTTGACTAAAAATTGTAAAAAATGACCAAAGTGTCTTAATTATTTCATTTATTACTCATCTATTTATCTATCTATCGACAATTAGTTGATGGCATCTAATAG
Source organism: Petrolisthes manimaculis (assembly GCA_034508575.1). Lineage (NCBI taxonomy): Eukaryota > Metazoa > Arthropoda > Malacostraca > Decapoda > Porcellanidae > Petrolisthes > Petrolisthes manimaculis. The sequence goes on from JAWZYT010001507.1 coordinate 37,316, forward strand.
ATAATTTTATTGTCTATCTTTTCGAATATACATGTATCAATTTATCTATTTCATAAGAGGAGATATGTCACTTTATATAATATATTTTTGACAAAATTGTAAAATATGACCAAAGTGTCTTTATTTATTCATTTATTTCTCGTCTATTTATCTATCTATGGAAAATTTGTTAATGGCACCTAATAGATAATTTTATTGTCTATCTTTACGTATATACATGTTTCAATTTCTCTATTTCCTAAGATGAGAAATTTCACTTTATATAATATATTTTTGACTAAAAATAGTAAAATATGACCAAAGTGTCCCACTTTTTTCGTTAATTACTCGTCTATTTATCTATCTATCGACAATTTGTTGATGGCATCTAATAGATAATTTTATTATCTATCTTTTGGTATATACATGTATCTATTTATCTATTTCCTAAGATGAGAAATTTCACTTTATATAATATATTTTTTACTAAAAATAGTAAAATATGACAAAAGTGTCTTAATTTTCTTGTTAATTACTCGTCTATTTATCGATTTATTGACAATTTGTTGATGGCATCTAATAGATAATTTTATTGTCTATATTTTGATATTTACATGTATCTATTTATCTATTTCCTAAGATGAGAAATTTCTCTTTATATAATATATTTTTGACAAAAAAATGTAAAATATGACCAAAGTGTCCCATTTCTTCATTAATTACTCGTCTATTTATCTATCTATCAACAATTTGTTGATGGCATCTATTAGATAATTTTATCGTCTATCTTTTGGTATATACATGTATCTATTTATCTATTTTTTTATGATGAGAAACTTCACTTTATATAATATATTTTTGACTAAAATTAGTAAAATATGACAAAAGTGTCTTAATTTTCTTGTTAATTACTCGTCTATTTATCTATCTATCGAAAATTTGTTGAGGGCATCTAATAGATAATTTTATTGTCTATATTTTGGTATATACATATATCTATTTATCTATTTCCTAAGATGAGAAATTTCACTTTATGTAATATAATTTTAACTAAAAATAGTAAAAAATGACTAAAGTGTCTTAATTATTTCATTTATTACTCATCTATTTATCAATCTATCGACAATTAGTTGATGGCATCTAATAGATAATTTTATTATCTATCTTTTGGTATATACATGTATCTATTTATCTATTTCCTAAGATGAGAAATTTCACATTATATAATATATTTTTAAATAAAATAGTAAAATATGACAAAAGTGTCTTAATTTTCTTGTTAGTTTCTCGTCTTTTTATCTATTTATTGACAATTTGTTGATGGCATCTAATAGATAAATTTATTGTCTATATTTTGATATTTACATGTATCTATTTATCTATTTCCTAAGATGAGAAATTTCACTTTATATAATATATTTTTGACAAAAAAATGTAAAATATGACCAAAGTGTCTCATTTCTTCATTAATTACTCGTCTATTTATCTATCTATCAACAATTTGTTGATGGCATCTATTAGATAATTTTATTGTCTATCTTTTGGTATATACATGTATCTATTTATCTATTTCTTAAGATGAGAAATTTCACTTTATATAATATATTTTTAAGTAAAAATAGTAAAATATGACAAAAATGTCTTAATTTTCTTGTTAATTACTCGTCTATTTATCTATTTATCGACAATTTGTTGATGGTATCTAATAGATAATTTTATTGTCTATCGTTTGGTTTATACATGTATTTATTTATCTTATTACTAAGATAAGAAATTTCACTTTATATATTATATTTTTGACTAAAAATTGTAAAATATGACAAAAGTGTCTTTATTTATTCATTTATTACTCGTCTATTTATCTATCTATGGAAAATTTGTTGATGGCACCTAATAGATAATTTTATTGTCTATCTTTTCGTATATACATGTATCAATTTATCTATTTCTTAAGATGAGAAATTTCACTTTATATAATATATTTTTGACTAAAAATTGTAAAATATGACCAAAGTGTCCCACTTTTTTCGTTAATTACTCGTCTATTTATCTATCTATCGACAATTTGTTGATGGCATCTAATAGATAATTTTATTGTCTATCCATACGTATATACATGTATCAATTTATCTATTTCTTAAGATGAGAAATTTCACTTTATATAATATATTTTTGACTAAAAATAGTAAAATGTGACCGAAGTGTCCCACTTCTTTCGTTAATTACTCGTCTATTTATCTATCTATCGACAATTTGTTGATGGAATCTAATAGATAATTTTACTATCTATCTATTGGTATATACATGTATTTATTTATCTATTTCCTAAGATGAGAAATTTCACTTTATATAATATATTTTTAACTACAAATAGTAAAATATGAAAAAAGTGTCTTTATTTATTCATTTATTACTCGTCTATTTATCTATCTATGGAAAATTTGTTGATGGCACCTAATAGATAATTTTATTGTCTATCTTTTCGTATATACATGTATCAATTTATCTATTTCTTAAGATGAGAAATTTCACTTTATATAATATATTTTTGACTAAAAATTGTAAAATATGACCAAAGTGTCCCACTTTTTTCGTTAATTACTCGTCTATTTATCTATCTATCGACAATTTGTTGATGGCATCTAATAGATAATTTTATTGTCTATCTTTACGTATATACATGTATCAATTTATCTATTTCTTAAGATGAGAAATTTCACTTTATATAATATATTTTTGACTAAAAATAGTAAAATGTGACCGAAGTGTCCCACTTTTTTCGTTAATTACTCGTCTATTTATCGATCTATCGACAATTTGTTGAAGGAATCTAATAGATAATTTTACTATCTATCTATTGGTATATACATGTATCTATTTATCTATTTCCTAAGATGAGAAATTTCACTTTATATAATATATTTTTAACTACAAATAGTAAAATATGAAAAAAGTGTCTTAATTGTTTCATTTATTACTCGTCTATTTATCTATCTATTGACAATTTGTTGATGGCATCTAATAGATAATTTTATCGTCTATTTTTTGGTATATACATGTATCTATTTATCTATTTCCTAAGATGAGAAATTTCACTTTATATAATATATTTTTAACTAAAAATAGTAAAATATTACAAAAGTGTCTTAATTTTCTTGTTAATTACTCGTCTATTTATCTATTTATCGACAATTTGTTGATGGCATCTAATAGATAATTTTATTGTCTATATTTTGATAATTACATGTATCTATTTATCTATTTCCTAAGATGAGAAATTTCACTTTATATAATATATTTTTGACAAAAAAATGTAAAATATGACCAAAGTGTCCCATTTCTTCATTAATTACTCATCTATTTATCTATCTATCGACAATTTGTTGATGGCATCTAATAGATAATTTTATTATCTATCTTTTGGTATATACATGTATCTATTTATCTATTTCCTAAGATGAGAAATTTCACTTTATATAATATATTTTTAACTAAAAATAGTAAAATATGACAAAAGTGTCTTAATTTTCTTGTTAATTACTCGTTTATTTATCTATTTATTGACAATTTGTTGATGGCACCTAATAGATAATTTTATTGTCTATATTTTGATATTTACATGTATCTAATTATCTATTTCCTAAGATGAGAAATTTCACTTTATATAATATATTTTTGACTAAAAATAGTAAAATATGACCAAAGTGTCCCACTTTTTTTGTTAATTACTCGTCTATTTATCTATCTATCGACAATTTGTTGATGGCATCTAATAGATAATTTTATTGTCTATCTTTTGGTATATACATGTATCTATTTATCTATTTCCTAAGATGAGAAATTTCACTTTATATAATATATTTTTGACTAAAAATAGTAAAATATGACAAAAGTGTCTTAATTTTCTTATTAATTACTCGTCTATTTATCTATCTATTGACAATTTGTTGATGGCATCTAATAGATAATTTTATTGTCTATATTTTGGTATATACATGTATCTATTTATCTATTTCCTAAGATAAGAAATTTCACTTTATATAATATATTTTTAACTAAAAATAGTAAAATATGACAAAAATGTTTTAATTTTCTTGTTAATTACTCGTCTATTTATCTATTTATCGACAATGTGTTGATGGTATGTAATAGATAATTTTATTGTCTATCGTTTGGTTTATACATGTATCTATTTATCTTATTCCTAAGATAAGAAATTTTACTTTATATATTATATTTTTGACCAAAAATTGTAAAATATGACAAAAGTGTCTTAATTATTTCATTTATTACTCATCTATTTATCTATCTATCGACAATTTGTTGATGGCATCTAATAGATAATTTTATTGTCTATCTTTTCGTATATACATGTATCAATTTATCTATTTCATAAGAGGAGAAATGTCACTTTATATAATATATTTTTGACAAAATTGTAAAATATGACCAAAGTGTCTTTATTTATTCATTTATTACTCGTCTATTTATCTATCTATGGAAAATTTGTTGATGGCACCTAACAGATAATTTTATTGTCTATCTTTTCATATATACATGTATCAATTTATCTATTTCTTAAGATGAGAAATTTCACTTTATATAATATATTTTTGACTAAAAATTGTATAATATGACCAAAGTGTCCCACTTTTTTCGTTAATTACTCGTCTATTTATCTATCTATCGACAATTTGTTGATGGCATCTAATAGATAATTTTATTGTCTATCTTTACGTATATACATGTATCAATTTATCTATTTCCTAAGATGAGAAATTTCACTTTATATAATATATTTTTGACTAAAAATAGTAAAATATGACCAAAGTGTCCCAATTTTTTCGTTAATTACTCGTCTATTTATCTATCTATCGACAATTTGTTGATGGCATCTAATAGATAATTTTATTATCTATCTTTTGGTATATACATGTATCTATTTATCTATTTCCTAAGATGAGAAATTTCACTTTATATAATATATTTTTAACTAAAATTAGTAAAATATGACAAAAGTATCTTAATTTTCTTGTTAATTACTCGTCTATTTATCTATTTATTGACAATTTGTTGATGGCATCTAATAGATAATTTTATTGTCTATATTTTGATATTTACATGTATCTATTTATCTATTTCCTAAGATGAGGCATTTCACTTTATATAATATATTTTTGACAAAAAAATGTAATATATGACCAAAGTGTCCCATTTCTTCATTAATTACTCGTCTATTTATCTATCTATCAACAATTTGTTGATGGCATCTATTAGATAATTTTATCATCTATCCTTTGGTATATACATGTATCTATTTATCTATTTTTTTATGATGAGAAACTTCACTTTATATAATATATTTTTGACTAAAATTAGTAAAATATGACAAAAGTGTCTTAATTTTCTTGTTAATTACTCGTCTATTTATCTATCTATCGACAATTTGTTGAAGGCATCTAATAGATAATTTTATTGTCTATATTCTGGTATATACATATATCTATTTATCTATTTCCTAAGATGATAAATTTCACTTTATATAATATATTTTTAACTAAAAATAGTAAAATATGAGAAAAATGTCTTAATTTTCTTGTTAATTACTCGTCTATTTATCTATTTATCGACAATTTGTTGATGGCATCTAATAGATAATTGTATTGTCTATCGTTTGGTTTATACATGTATCTATTTATCTTATTCCTAAGATGAGAAATTTCACTTTATATAATATATTTTTGACGGAATTGTAAAATATGACCAAAGTGTCTTTATTTATTCATTTATTACTCGTCTATTTATCTATCTATGGAAAATTTGTTGATCGCACCTAACAGATAATTTTATTGTCTATCTTTTCATATATACATGTATCAATTTATCTATTTCTTAAGATGAGAAATTTCACTTTATATAATATATTTTTGACTAAAAATTGTAAAATATGACCAAAGTGTCCCACTTTTTTCGTTAATTACTCGTCTATTTATCTATCTATCGACAATTTGTTGATGGCATCAAATAGATAATTTTATTGTCTATATTTTGGTATATACATGTATCTATTTATCTATTTCCTAAGATGAGAAATTTCACTTTATATATTTTTGACAAAAAAATGTAAAATATGACCAAAGTGTCCCATTTCTTCATTAATTACTCGTCTATTTATCTATCTATCAACAATTTGTTGATGGCATCTATTATATAATTTTATCGTCTATCTTTTGGTATATACATGTATCTATTTATCTATTTTTTTATGATGAGAAATTTCACTTTATATAATATATTTTTGACTAAAAACAGTATAATATGACAAAAGTGTCTTAATTTTCTTGTTAATTACTCGTCTATTTATCTATCTATCGACAATTTGTTGATTGCATCTAATAGATAATTTTATAGTCTATCGTTTGGTTTATACATGTATTTATTTATCTTATTCCTAAGATGAGAAATTTCACTTTATATATTATATTTTTGACTAAAAATTGTAAAATATGACAAAACTGTCTTTATTTATTCATTTATTACTCGTCTATTTATCTATCTATGGAAAATTTGTTGATGGCACCTAATAGATAATTTTATTGTCTATCTTTTCGTATATACATGTATCAATTTATCTATATCTTAAGATGAGAAATTTCACTTTATATAATATATTTTTGACTAAAAATTGTAAAATATGACCAAAGTGTCCCACTTTTTTCGTTAATTACTCGTTTATTTATCGATCTATCGACAAATTTGTTGATGGAATCTAATAGATAATTTTACTATCTATCTGTTGGTATATACATGTATCTATTTATTTATTTCCTAAGATGAGAAATTTCACTTTATATAATATATTTTTAACTACAAATAGTAAAATATGAAAAAAGTGTCTTAATTGTTTCATTTATTACTCGTCTATTTATCTAAGTATTGACAATTTGTTGATGGCATCTAATAGATAATTTTATCGTCTATTTTTTGGTATATACATGTATCTATTTATCTATTTCCTAAGATGAGAAATTTCACTTTATATAATATATTTTTAACTAAAAATAGTAAAATATTACAAAAGTGTCTTAATTTTCTTGTTAATTACTCGTCTATTTATCTATTTATCGACAATTTGTTGATGGCATCTAATAGATAATTTTATTGTCTATATTTTGGTATTTACATGTATCTATTTATCTTATTCCTAAGATGAGAAATTTCACTTTATATAATATATTTTTTACTAAAAATTGTAAAATATGACAAAAGTGTCTTACTTTTCTTGTTTATTACTCATCTATTTATCTATCTATCGACAATTTGTTGATGGCATCTAATAGATAATTTTATTGTCTATCGTTTGGTCTATACATATATGTATTTATCTTATTCCTAAGATTCGAAATTTCACTTTATTTATTATATTTTTGACTAAAAATTGTAATATATTACCAAAGTGTCCCATTTCTTCATTAATTACTCGTCTATTTATCTATCTATCAACAATTTGTTGATGGCATCTATTAGATAATTTTAACGTCTATATTTTGGTATATACATGTATCTATTTATCTATTTTTTACGCTTAGAAATTTCACTTTATATAATATATTTTTGTCTAAAAATAGTAAAATATGACCAAAGTGTCCCACTATTTCGTTAATTACTCGTCTATTTATCTATCTATCGACAATTTGTTGATGGCATCTAATAGATAATTTTATTGTCTATCTTTTGGTATATACATGTATCAATTTATATATTTCCTAAGATGAGAAATTTCACTTTATATATATTTTTAACTAAAAATAGTAAAATATGACAAAAGTGTCCCACTTTTTTTGTTAATTACTCGTCTATTTATCTATCTATCGACAATTTGTTGATGGCATCTAATAGATAATTTTATTGTCTATCTTTTGGTATATACATGTATCTATTTATCTATTTCCTAAGATGAGAAATTTCACTTTATATAATATATTTTTGACTAAAAATAGTAAAATATGACAAAAGTGTCTTAATTTTCTTATTAATTACTCGTCTATTTATCTATCTATTGACAATTTGTTGATGGCATCTAATAGATAATTTTATTGTCTATATTTTGGTATATACATGTATCTATTTATCTATTTCCTAAGATGAGAAATTTCACTTTATATAATATATTTTTAACTAAAAATAGTAAAATATGACAAAAATGTTTTAATTTTCTTGTTAATTACTCGTCTATTTATCTATTTATCGACAATGTGTTGATGGTATGTAATAGATAATTTTATTGTCTATCGTTTGGTTTATACATGTATCTATTATCTTATTCCTAAGATAAGAAATTTTACTTTATATATTATATTTTTGACCAAAAATTTTAAAATATGACAAAAGTGTCTTAATTATTTCATTTATTACTCATCTATTTATCTATCTATCGACAATTTGTTGATGGCATCTAATAGATAATTTTATTGTCTATCTTTTCGTATATACATGTATCAATTTATCTATTTCATAAGAGGAGAAATGTCACTTTATATAATATATTTTTGACAAAATTGTAAAATATGACCAAAGTGTCTTTATTTATTCATTTATTACTCGTCTATTTATCTATCTATGGAAAATTTGTTGATGGCACCTAACAGATAATTTTATTGTCTATCTTTTCATATATACATGTATCAATTTATCTATTTCTTAAGATGAGAAATTTCACTTTATATAATATATTTTTGACTAAAAATTGTATAATATGACCAAAGTGTCCCACTTTTTTCGTTAATTACTCGTCTATTCATCTATCTATCGACAATTTGTTGATGGCATCTAATAGATAATTTTATTGTCTATCTTTACGTATATACATGTATCAATTTATCTATTTCCTAAGATGAGAAATTTCACTTTATATAATATATTTTTGACTAAAAATAGTAAAATATGACCAAAGTGTCCCAATTTTTTCGTTAATTACTCGTCTATTTATCTATCTATCGACAATTTGTTGATGGCATCTAATAGATAATTTTATTATCTATCTTTTGGTATATACATGTATCTATTTATCTATTTCCTAAGATGAGAAATTTCACTTTATATAATATATTTTTAACTAAAATTAGTAAAATATGACAAAAGTATCTTAATTTTCTTGTTAATTACTCGTCTATTTATCTATTTATTGACAATTTGTTGATGGCATCTAATAGATAATTTTATTGTCTATATTTTGATATTTACATGTATCTATTTATCTATTTCCTAAGATGAGGAATTTCACTTTATATAATATATTTTTGACAAAAAAATGTAATATATGACCAAAGTGTCCCATTTCTTCATTAATTACTCGTCTATTTATCTATCTATCAACAATTTGTTGATGGCATCTATTAGATAATTTTATCATCTTTCCTTTGGTATATACATGTATCTATTTATCTATTTTTTTATGATGAGAAACTTCACTTTATATAATATATTTTTGACTAAAATTAGTAAAATATGACAAAAGTGTCTTGATTTTCTTGTTAATTACTCGTCTATTTATCTATCTATCGACAATTTGTTGAAGGCATCTAATAGATAATTTTATTGTCTATATTCTGGTATATACATATATCTATTTATCTATTTCCTAAGATGATAAATTTCACTTTATATAATATATTTTTAACTAAAAATAGTAAAATATGAGAAAAATGTCTTAATTTTCTTGTTAATTACTCGTCTATTTATCTATTTATCGACAATTTGTTGAGGGCATCTAATAGATAATTGTATTGTCTATCGTTTGGTTTATACATGTATCTATTTATCTTATTCCTAAGATGAGAAATTTCACTTTATATAATATATTTTTGACAGAATTGTAAAATATGACCAAAGTGTCTTTATTTATTCATTTATTACTCGTCTATTTATCTATCTATGGAAAATTTGTTGATCGCACCTAATAGATAATTTTATTGTCTATCTTTTCTTATATACATGTAGAATTTATCTATTTCTTAAGATGAGAAATTTCACTTTATATAATATATTTTTGACTAAAAATTGTAAAATATGACCAAAGTGTCCCACTTTTTTCGTTAATTACTCGTCTATTTATCTATCTATCGACAATTTGTTGATGGCATCAAATAGATAATTTTATTATCTATCTTTTGGTATATACATGTATCTATTTATCTATTTCCTAAGATGAGAAATTTCACTTTATATATTTTTGACAAAAAAATGTAAAATATGACCAAAGTGTCCCATTTCTTCATTAATTACTCGTCTATTTATCTATCTATCAACAATTTGTTGATGGCATCTATTATATAATTTTATCGTCTATCTTTTGGTATATACATGTATCTATTTATCTATTTTTTTATGATGAGAAATTTCACTTTATATAATATATTTTTGACTAAAAATAGTATAATATGACAAAAGTGTCTTAATTTTCTTGTTAATTACTCGTCTATTTATCTATCTATCGACAATTTGTTGATGGCATCTAATAGATAATTTTATAGTCTATCGTTTGGTTTATACATGTATTTATTTATCTTATTCCTAAGATGAGAAATTTCACTTTATATATTATATTTTTGACTAAAAATTGTAAAATATGACAAAACTGTCTTTATTTATTCATTTATTACTCGTCTATTTATCTATCTATGGAAAATTTGTTGATGGCACCTAATAGATAATTTTATTGTCTATCTTTTCGTATATACATGTATCAATTTATCTATATCTTAAGATGAGAAATTTCACTTTATATAATATATTTTTGACTAAAAATTGTAAAATATGACCAAAGTGTCCCACTTTTTTCGTTAATTACTCGTCTATTTATCTATCTATCGACAATTTGTTCATGGCATCTAATAGATAATTTTATTGTCTATCTTTACGTATATACATGTATCAATTTATCTATTTCCTAAGATGAGAAATTTCACTTTATATAATATATTTTTGACTAAAAATAGTAAAATGTGACCAAAGTGTCCCACTTTTTTCGTTAATTACTCGTTTATTTATCGATCTATCGACAAATTTGTTGATGGAATCTAATAGATAATTTTACTATCTATCTGTTGGTATATACATGTATCTATTTATTTATTTCCTAAGATGAGAAATTTCACTTTATATAATATATTTTTAACTACAAATAGTAAAATATGAAAAAAGTGTCTTAATTGTTTCATTTATTACTCATCTATTGATCTAAGTATTGACAATTTGTTGATGGCATCTAATAGATAATTTTATCGTCTATTTTTTGGTATATACATGTATCTATTTATCTATTTCCTAAGATGAGAAATTTCACTTTATATAATATATTTTTAACTAAAAATAGTAAAATATTACAAAAGTGTCTTAATTTTCTTGTTAATTACTCGTCTATTTATCTATTTATCGACAATTTGTTGATGGCATCTAATAGATAATTTTATTGTCTATATTTTGGTATTTACATGTATCTATTTATCTTATTCCTAAGATGAGAAATTTCACTTTATATAATATATTTTTTACTAAAAATTGTAAAATATGACAAAAGTGTCTTACTTTTCTTGTTTATTACTCATCTATTTATCTATCTATCGACAATTTGTTGATGGCATCTAATAGATAATTTTATTGTCTATCGTTTGGTCTATACATATATGTATTTATCTTATTCCTAAGATTCGAAATTTCACTTTATTTATTATATTTTTGACTAAAAATTGTAATATATTACCAAAGTGTCCCATTTCTTCATTAATTACTCGTCTATTTATCTATCTATCAACAATTTGTTGATGGCATCTATTAGATAATTTTAACGTCTATATTTTGGTATATACATGTATCTATTTATCTATTTTTTACGCTTAGAAATTTCACTTTATATAATATATTTTTGTCTAAAAATAGTAAAATATGACCAAAGTGTCCCACTATTTCGTTAATTACTCGTCTATTTATCTATCTATCGACAATTTGTTGATGGCATCTAATAGATAATTTTATTGTCTATCTTTTGGTATATACATGTATCAATTTATATATTTCCTAAGATGAGAAATTTCACTTTATATATATTTTTAACTAAAAATAGTAAAATATGACAAAAGTGTCTTAATTTTCTTGTTAATTACTCATCTATTTATCTATTTATCGACAATTTGTTGAGGGCATCTAATAGATAATTGTAATGTGTATATTTTGGTATTTACATGTATCTATTTATCTATTTCCTAAGATGAGAATTTCACTTTATATAATATATTTTTTACTAAAAATTGTAAAATATGACAAAAATGTCTTAATTGTTTCATTTATTACTCGTCTATTTATTTATCAATTGACAATTTGTTGATGGCATCTAATAGATAATTTTATTGTCTATCTTTTGGTATATACATATATCTATTTATCTATTTCCTAAGATGAGAAATTTTACTTTATATAATGAACTTTTGACTAAAAATAGAAAAATATGACCAAAGTGTCTTAATTGTTTCATTTATTACTCGTCTATTTATCTATCTATCAACAATTTGTTGATGGCATCTAATAGATAATTTTATCGTCTATCTTTTGGTATATACATGTATCTATTTATCTATTTCCTAAGATTCGAAAATTCACTTTATATAATATATTTTTGACTAAAAATAGTAAAATATGACAAAAGTGTCTTATTTTCTTGTTTATTACTCATCTATATGTCTATCTATCGATAATTTGTTGATGGCATCTAATAGATAATTTTATTGTCTATCTTTTCGTATATACATGTATCAATATATTTATTTCTTAAGATGAGAAATTTCACTTTATATAATATATTTTTGACTAAAAATAGTAAAATATGACAAAAATGTCTTAATTTTCTTGTTAATTACTCGTCTATTTATCTATTTATCGACAATTTGTTGAGGGCATCTAATAGATAATTGTATTGTCTATCGTTTGGTTTATACATGTATCTATTTATCTTATTCCTAAGATGAGAAATTTCACTTTATATAATATATTTTTGACAAAATTGTAAAATATGACCAAAGTGTCTTTATTTATTCATTTATTACTCGTCTATTTATCTATCTATGGAAAATTTGTTGATCGCACCTAATAGATAATTTTATTGTCTATCTTTTCGTATATACATGTATCAATTTATCTATTTCTTAAGATGAGAAATTTCACTTTATATAATATATTTTTGACTAAAAATTGTAAAATATGACCAAAGTGTCCCACTTTTTTCGTTAATTACTCGTCTATTTATCTATCTATCGACAATTTGTTGATGGCATCAAATAGATAATTTTACTATCTATCTTTTGGTATATACATGTATCTATTTATCTATATCCTAAGATGAGAAATTTCACTTTATATAATATATTTTTAACTAAAAATAGTAAAATATGACAAAAGTGTCTTAATTTTCTTGTTAATTACTCGCCTATTTATCTATTTATTGACAATTTGTTGATGGCATCTAATAGATAATTTTATTGTCTATATTTTGATATTTACATGTATCTATTTATCTATTTCCTAAGATGAGAAATTTCACTTTATATATTTTTGACAAAAAAATGTAAAATATGACCAAAGTGTCCCATTTCTTCATTAATTACTCGTCTATTTATCTATCTATCAACAATTTGTTGATGGCATCTATTAGATAATTTTATCGTCCATCTTTCGGTATATACATGTATCTATTTATCTATTTTTTTATGATGAGAAATTTCACTTTATATAATATATTTTTGACTAAAAATAGTATAATATGACAAAAGTGTCTTAATTTTCTTGTTAATTACTCGTCTATTTATCTATCTATCGACAATTTGTTGATGGCATCTAATAGATAATTTTATAGTGTATCGTTTGGTTTATACATGTATTTATTTATCTTATTCCTAAGATAAGAAATTTCACTTTATATAATATATTTTTGACTAAAAATTGTAAAATATGACAAAACTGTCTTTATTTATTCATTTATTACTCGTCTATTTATCTATCTATGGAAAATTTGTTGACGGCATCTAATAGATAATTTTATTGTCTATCTTTTCGTATATACATGTATCAATTTATCTATTTCTTAAGATGAGAAATTTCACTTTATATAATATATTTTTGACTAAAAATAGTAAAATGTGACCAAAGTGTCCGCCTTTTTTCGTTAATTACTCGTTTATTTATCGATCTATCGACTATTTGTTGATGGAATCTAATAGATAATTTTACAATCTATCTATTGGTATATACATGTATCTATTTATCTATTTCCTAAGATGAGAAATTTCACATTATATAATATATTTTTAACTAAAAATAGTAAAATATGACAAAAGTGTCTTAATTTTCTTGTTAATTACTCATCTATTTATCTATTTATCGACAATTTGTTGATGGTATCTAATAGATAATTTTATTGTGTATATTTTGGTATTTACATGTATCTATTTATCTATTTCCTAAGATGAGAATTTCACTTTATATAATATATTTTTTACTAAAAATTGTAAAATATGACAAAAATGTCTTAATTGTTTCATTTATTACTCGTCTATTTATTTATCAATTGACAATTTGTTGATGGCATCTAATAGATAATTTTATTGTCTATCTTTTGGTATATACATATATCTATTTATCTATTTCCTAAGATGAGAAATTTTACTTTATATAATAAACTTTTGACTAAAAATAGTAAAATATGACCAAAGTGTCTTAATTGTTTCATTTATTACTCGTCTATTTATCTATCTATCAACAATTTGTTGATGGCATCTAATAGATAATTTTATCGTCTATCTTTTGGTATATACATGTATCTATTTATCTATTTCCTAAGATTCGAAAATTCACTTTATATAATATATTTTTGACTAAAAATAGTAAAATATGACAAAAGTGTCTTATTTTCTTGTTTATTACTCATCTATTTTTCTATCTATCGATAATTTGTTGATGGCATCTAATAGATAATTTTATTGTCTATCTTTTCGTATATACATGTATCAATTTATTTATTTCTTAAGATGAGAAATTTCACTTTATATAATATATTTTTGACTAAAAATAGTAAAATATGACCAAAGTGTCCCAATTTTTTCGTTAATTACTCGTCTATTTATCTATCTATCAATAATTTGTTGATGGCATCTAATAGATAATTTTATCGTCTATCTTTTGGTATATACATGTATCTATTTATCTATTTCCTAAGATTCGAAAATTCACTTTATATAATATATTTTTGACTAAAAATAGTAAAATATGACAAAAGTGTCTTATTTTCTTGTTTATTACTCATCTATTTGTCTTTCTATTGACAATTTGTTGATGGCATCTAATAGATAATTTTATTGTCTATATTTTGGTATATACATGTATCTATTTATCTATTTCCTAAGATGAGAAATTTCACTTTATATAATATATTTTTAACTAAAAATAGTAAAATATGACAAAAATGTTTTAATTTTCTTGTTAATTACTCGTCTATTTATCTATTTATCGACAATGTGTTGATGGTATGTAATAGATAATTTTATTGTCTATCGTTTGGTTTATACATGTATCTATTTATCTTATTCCTAAGATAAGAAATTTCACTTTATATATTATATTTTTGACCAAAAATTGTAAAATATGACAAAAGTGTCTTAATTATTTCATTTATTACTCATCTATTTATCTATCTATCGACAATTTGTTGATGGCATCTAATAGATAATTTTATTGTCTATCTTTTCGTATATACATGTATCAATTTATCTATTTCATAAGAGGAGAAATGTCACTTTATATAATATATTTTTGACAAAATTGTAAAATATGACCAAAGTGTCATTATTTATTCATTTATTACTCGTCTATTTATCTATCTATGGAAAATTTGTTGATGGCACCTAACAGATAATTTTATTGTCTATCTTTTCATATATTCATGTATCAATTTATCTATTTCTTAAGATGAGAAATTTCACTTTATATAATATATTTTTGACTAAAAATAGTAAAATATGACCAAAGTGTCCCACTTTTTTCGTTAATTACTCGTCTATTTATCTATCTATCGACAATTTGTTGATGGCATCTAATAGATAATTTTATTGTCTATCTTTACGTATATACATGCATCAATTTATCTATTTCCTAAGATGAGAAATTTCACTTTATATAATATATTTTTGACTAAAAATAGTAAAATATGACCAAAGTGTCCCACTTTTTTCGTTAATTACTCGTCTATTTATCTATCTATCGACAATTTGTTGATGGCATCTAATAGATAATTTTATTATCTATCTTTTGGTATATACATGTATCTATTTATCTATTTCCTAAGATGAGAAATTTCACTTTATATAATATAGTTTTAACTAAAAATAGTAAAATATGACAAAAGTATCTTAATTTTCTTGCTAATTACTCGTCTATTTATCTATTTATTGACAATTTGTTGATGGCATCTAATAGATAATTTTATTGTCTATATTTTGATATTTACATGTATCTATTTATCTATTTCCTAAGATGAAAAATTTCACTTTATATAATATATTTTTGACAAAAAAATGTAAAATATGACCAAAGTGTCCCATTTCTTCATTAATTACTCGTCTACTTATCTATCTATCAACAATTTGTTGATGGCATCTATTAGATAATTTTATCGTCTATCTGTTGGTATATACATGTATCTATTTATCTATTTTTTTTATGATGAGAAACTTCACTTTATATAATATATTTTTGACTAAAATTAGTAAAATATGACAAAAGTGTCTTAATTTTCTTGTTAATTACTCGTCTATTTATCTATCTATCGACAATTTGTTGAGGGCATATAATAGATAATTTTATTGTCTATATTTTGGTATATACATATATCTATTTATCTATTTCCTAAGATGAGAAATTTCACTTTATATAATATATTTTTAACTAAAAATAGTAAAATATGACAAAAATGTCTTAATTTTCTTGTTAATTACTCGTGTATTTATCTATTTATCGACAATTTGTTGATGGCATCTAATAGATAATTGTATTGTCTATCGTTTGGTTTATACATGTATCTATTTATCTTATTCCTAAGATGAGAAATTTCACTTTATATAATATATTTTTGACAAAATTGTAAAATATGACCAAAGTGTCTTTATTTATTCATTTATTACTCGTCTATTTATCTATCTATGGAAAATTTGTTGATCGCACCTAATAGATAATTTTATTGTCTATCTTTTTGTATATACATGTATCAATTTATCTATTTCTTAAGATGAGAAATTTCACTTTATATAATATATTTTTGACTAAAAATTGTAAAATATGACCAAAGTGTCCCACTTTTTTCGTTAATTACTCGTCTATTTATCTATCTATCGACAATTTGTTGATGGCATCTAATAGATAATTTTATTGTCTATCTTTACGTATATACATGTATCAATTTATCTATTTCCTAAGATGAGAAATTTCACTTTATATAATATATTTATAACTAAAAATAGTAAAATATGACAAAAGTGTCTTAATTTTCTTGTTAATTACTCGCCTATTTATCTATTTATTGACAATTTGTTGATGGCATCTAATAGATAATTTTATTGTCTATATTTTGATATTTACATGTATCTATTTATCTATTTCCTAAGATGAGAAATTTCACTTTATATAATATATTTTTGACAAAAAAATATAAAATATAACCAAAGTGTCCCATTTCTTCATTAAATACTCGTCTATTTATCTATTTATCAATAATTTGTTGATGGCATCTATTAGATAATTTTATCGTCTATCTTTTGGTATATACATGTATCTATTTATCTATTTTTTTATGATGAAAAATTTCACTTTATATAATATATTTTTGACTAAAAATAGTAAAATATGACAAAAGTGTCTTAATTTTCTTGTTAATTACTCGTCTATTTATCTATCTATAGACAATTTGTTGATGGCATCTAATAGATAATTTTATTGTCTATATTTTGGTATATACATGTATCTATTTATCTATTTCCTAAGATGAGAAATTTCACTTTATATAATATATTTTTAACTAAAAATAGTAAAATATGACAAAAATGTCTTAATTTTCTTGTTTATTACTCATCTATTTATCTATCTATCGACAATTTGTTGATGGCATCTAATAGATAATTTTATTGTCTATCTTTTCGAATATACATGTATCAATTTATCTATTTCATAAGAGGAGAAATGTCACTTTATATAATATATTTATGACAAAATTGTAAAATATGACCAAAGTGTCTTTATTTATTCATTTATTTCTCGTCTATTTATCTATCTATGGAAAATTTGTTGAGGGCACCTAATAGATAATTTTATTGTCTATCTTTTCGTATATACATGTATCAATTTATCTATTTCTTAAGATGAGAAATTTCACTTTATATAATATATTTTTGACTAAAAATAGTAAAATATGACCAAAGTGTCCCAATTTTATCGTTAATTACTCGTCTATTTATCTATTTATTGACAATTTGTTGATGGCATCTAATAGATAATTTTATTGTCTATATTTTGATATTTACATGTATCTATTTATCTATTTCCTAAGATGAAAAATTTCACTTTATATAATATATTTTTGACAAAAAAATGTAAAATATGACCAAAGTGTCCCATTTCTTCATTAATTACTCGTCTACTTATCTATCTATCAACAATTTGTTGATGGCATCTATTAGATAATTTTATCGTCTATCTGTTGGTATATACATGTATCTATTTATCTATTTTTTTTATGATGAGAAACTTCACTTTATATAATATATTTTTGACTAAAATTAGTAAAATATGACAAAAGTGTCTTAATTTTCTTGTTAATTACTCGTCTATTTATCTATCTATCGACAATTTGTTGAGGGCATATAATAGATAATTTTATTGTCTATATTTTGGTATATACATATATCTATTTATCTATTTCCTAAGATGAGAAATTTCACTTTATATAATATATTTTTAACTAAAAATAGTAAAATATGACAAAAATGTCTTAATTTTCTTGTTAATTACTCGTGTATTTATCTATTTATCGACAATTTGTTGATGGCATCTAATAGATAATTGTATTGTCTATCGTTTGGTTTATACATGTATCTATTTATCTTATTCCTAAGATGAGAAATTTCACTTTATATAATATATTTTTGACAAAATTGTAAAATATGACCAAAGTGTCTTTATTTATTCATTTATTACTCGTCTATTTATCTATCTATGGAAAATTTGTTGATCGCACCTAATAGATAATTTTATTGTCTATCTTTTTGTATATACATGTATCAATTTATCTATTTCTTAAGATGAGAAATTTCACTTTATATAATATATTTTTGACTAAAAATTGTAAAATATGACCAAAGTGTCCCACTTTTTTCGTTAATTACTCGTCTATTTATCTATCTATCGACAATTTGTTGATGGCATCTAATAGATAATTTTATTGTCTATCTTTACGTATATACATGTATCAATTTATCTATTTCCTAAGATGAGAAATTTCACTTTATATAATATATTTATAACTAAAAATAGTAAAATATGACAAAAGTGTCTTAATTTTCTTGTTAATTACTCGCCTATTTATCTATTTATTGACAATTTGTTGATGGCATCTAATAGATAATTTTATTGTCTATATTTTGATATTTACATGTATCTATTTATCTATTTCCTAAGATGAGAAATTTCACTTTATATAATATATTTTTGACAAAAAAATATAAAATATAACCAAAGTGTCCCATTTCTTCATTAAATACTCGTCTATTTATCTATTTATCAATAATTTGTTGATGGCATCTATTAGATAATTTTATCGTCTATCTTTTGGTATATACATGTATCTATTTATCTATTTTTTTATGATGAAAAATTTCACTTTATATAATATATTTTTGACTAAAAATAGTAAAATATGACAAAAGTGTCTTAATTTTCTTGTTAATTACTCGTCTATTTATCTATCTATAGACAATTTGTTGATGGCATCTAATAGATAATTTTATTGTCTATATTTTGGTATATACATGTATCTATTTATCTATTTCCTAAGATGAGAAATTTCACTTTATATAATATATTTTTAACTAAAAATAGTAAAATATGACAAAAATGTCTTAATTTTCTTGTTTATTACTCATCTATTTATCTATCTATCGACAATTTGTTGATGGCATCTAATAGATAATTTTATTGTCTATCTTTTCGAATATACATGTATCAATTTATCTATTTCATAAGAGGAGAAATGTCACTTTATATAATATATTTATGACAAAATTGTAAAATATGACCAAAGTGTCTTTATTTATTCATTTATTTCTCGTCTATTTATCTATCTATGGAAAATTTGTTGAGGGCACCTAATAGATAATTTTATTGTCTATCTTTTCGTATATACATGTATCAATTTATCTATTTCTTAAGATGAGAAATTTCACTTTATATAATATATTTTTGACTAAAAATAGTAAAATATGACCAAAGTGTCCCAATTTTATCGTTAATTACTCGTCTATTTATCTATCTATCGACAATTTGTTGATGACATCTAATAGATAATTTTATTATCTATCTTTTGGTATATACATGTATCTATTTATCTATTTCCTAAGATGAGAAATTTCACATTATATAATATATTTTTAACTAAAAATAGTAAAATATGACAAAAGTGTCTTAATTTTCTTGTTAGTTATTACTCGTCTATTTATCTATTTATTGACAATTTATTGATGGCATCTAATAGATAAATTTATTGTCTATATTTTGATATTTACATGTATCTATTTATCTATTTCCTAAGATGAGAAATTTCACTTTATATAATATATTTTTGACAAAAAAATGTAAAATATGACCAAAGTGTCCCATTTCTTCATCAATTACTCGTCTATTTATCTATCTATCAACAATTTGCTGATGGCATCTATTAGATAATTTTAACGTCTATATTTTGGTATATACATGTATCTATTTATCTATTTTTTACGCTTAGAAATTTCACTTTATATAATATATTTTTGTCTAAAAATAGTAAAATATGACCAAAGTGTCCCATTTCTTCATTAATTACTCGTCTATTTATCTATCTATCAATAATTTGTTGATGGCATCTATTAGATAATTTTATCGTCTATCTTTTGGTATATACCTGTATCTATTTATCTATTTTTTTATGATGAGAAACTTCACTTTATATAATATATTTTTTACTAAAATTAGTAAAATATGACAAAAGTGTCTTAATTTTCTTGTTAATTACTCGTCTATTTATCTATCTATCGACAATTTGTTGAGGGCATCTAATAGATAATTTTATTGTCTATATTTTGGTATATACATATATCTATTTATCTATTTCCTAAGATGAGAAATTTCACTTTATATAATATATTTTTAACTAAAAATAGTAAAATATGACAAAAATGTCTTAATTTTCTTGTTAATTACTCGTCTATTTATCTATTTATCGACAATTTGTTGAGGGCATCTAATAGATAATTGTATTGTCTATCGTTTGGCTTATACATGTATCTATTTATCTTATTCCTAAGATGAGAAATTTCACTTTATATAATATATTTTTGACAAAATTGTAAAATATGACCAAAGTGTCTTTATTTATTCATTTATTACTCGTCTATTTATCTATCTATGGAAAATTTGTTGATCGCACCTAATAGATAATTTTATTGTCTATCTTTTTGTATATACATGTATCAATTTATCTATTTCTTAAGATGAGAAATTTCACATTATATAATATATTTTTGACTAAAAATTGTAAAATATGACCAAAGTGTCCCACTTTTTTCGTTAATTACTCGTCTATTTATCTATCTATCGATAATTTGTTGATGGCATCAAATAGATAATTTTATTATCTATCTTTTGGTATATACATGTATCTATTTATCTATTTCCTAAGATGAGAAATTTCACTTTATATAATATATTTTTAACTAAAAATAGTAAAATATGACAAAAGTGTCTTAATTTTCTTGTTAATTACTCGCCTATTTATCGATTTATTGACAATTTGTTGATGGCATCTAATAGATAATTTTATTGTCTATATTTTGATATTTACATGTATCTATTTATCTATTTCCTAAGATGAGAAATTTCACTTTATATAATATATTTTTGACAAAAAAATGTAAAATATGACCAAAGTGTCCCATTTCTTCATTAAATACTCGTCTATTTATCTATCTATCAATAATTTGTTGATGGCATCTATTAGATAATTTTATCGTCTATCTTTTGGTATATACATGTATCTATTTATCTATTTTTTTATGATGAAAAATTTCACTTTATATAATATATTTTTGACTAAAAATAGTAAAATATGACAAAAGTGTCTTAATTTTCTTGTTAATTACTCGTCTATTTATCTATCTATAGACAATTTGTTGATGGCATCTAATAGATAATTTTATTGTCTATATTTTGGTATATACATGTATCTATTTATCTATTTCCTAAGATGAGAAATTTCACTTTATATAATATATTTTTAACTAAAAATAGTAAAATATGACAAAAATGTCTTAATTTTCTTGTTTATTACTCATCTATTTATCTATCTATCGACAATTTGTTGATGGCATCTAATAGATAATTTTATTGTCTATCTTTTCGAATATACATGTATCAATTTATCTATTTCATAAGAGGAGAAATGTCACTTTATATAATATATTTATGACAAAATTGTAAAATATGACCAAAGTGTCTTTATTTATTCATTTATTTCTCGTCTATTTATCTATCTATGGAAAATTTGTTGAGGGCACCTAATAGATAATTTTATTGTCTATCTTTTCGTATATACATGTATCAATTTATCTATTTCCTAAGATGAGAAATTTCACATTATATAATATATTTTTAACTAAAAATAGTAAAATATGACAAAAGTGTCTTCATTTTCTTGTTAGTTATTACTCGTCTATTTATCTATTTATTGACAATTTATTGATGGCATCTAATAGATAAATTTATTGTCTATATTTTGATATTTACATGTATCTATTTATCTATTTCCTAAGATGAGAAATTTCACTTTATATAATATATTTTTGACAAAAAAATGTAAAATATGACCAAAGTGTCCCATTTCTTCATCAATTACTCGTCTATTTATCTATCTATCAACAATTTGTTGATGGCATCTATTAGATAATTTTATCGTCTATCTTTTGGTATATACATGTATCTATTTATCTATTTTTTTATGATGAGAAATTTCACTTTATATAATATATTTTTGTCTAAAAATAGTAAAATATGACAAAAGTGTCTTAATTTTCTTGTTAATTACTCGTCTATTTATCTATCTATCGACAATTTGTTGATGGCATCTAATAGATATTTTATTGTCTATATTTTGGTATATACATGTATCTATTTATCTATTTCTTAAGATGAGAAATTTCACTTTATATAATATATTTTTAACTAAAAATAGTAAAATACGACAAAAATGTCTTAATTTTCTTGTTAATTACTCGTCTATTTATCTATTTATCGACAATTTGTTGATGGTATCTAATAGATAATTTTATTGTCTATCGTTTGGTTTATACATGTATTTATTTATCTTATTCCTAAGATAAGAAATTTCACTTTATATATTATATTTTTGACTAAAAATTGTAAAATATGACAAAAGTGTCTTTATTTATTCATTTATTACTCGTCTATTTATCTATCTATGGAAAATTTGTTGATGGCACCTAATAGATAATTTTATTGTCTATCTTTTCGTATATAAATGTATCAATTTATCTATTTCTTAAGATGAGAAATTTCACTTTATATAATATATTTTTGACTAAAAATTGTAAAATATGACCAAAGTGTCCCACTTTTTTTGTTAATTACTCGTCTATTTATCTATCTATCGACAATTTGTTCATGGCATCTAATAGATAATTTTATTGTCTATCTTTACGTATATACATGTATCAATTTATCTATTTCCTAAGATGAGAAATTTCACTTTATATAATATATTTTTGACTAAAAATAGTAAAATGTGACCAAAGTGTCCCACTTTTTTCGTTAATTACTCGTTTATTTATCGATCTATCGACAATTTGTTGATGGAATCTAATAGATAATTTTACTATCTATCTATTGGTATATACATGTATCTATTTATCTATTTCCTAAGATAAGAAATTTCACTTTATATAATATATTTTTAACTACAAATAGTAAAATATGAAAAAAGTGTCTTAATTGTTTCATTTATTACTCGTCTATTTATCTATCTATTGACAATTTGTTGATGGCATCTAATAGATAATTTTATCGTCTATTTTTTGGTATATACATGTATCTATTTATCTATTTCCTAAGATGAGAAATTTCACTTTATATAATATATTTTTAACTAAAAATAATAAAATATTACAAAAGTGTCTTAATTTTCTTGTTAATTACTCGTCTATTTATCTATTTATCGACAATTTGTTGATGGCATCTAATAGATAATTTTATTGTCTATATTTTGGTATTTACATGTATCTATTTATCTTATTCCTAAGATGAGAAATTTCACTTTATATAATATATTTTTTACTAAAAATTGTAAAATATGACAAAAGTGTCTTACTTTTCTTGTTTATTACTCATCTATTTATCTATCTATCGACAATTTGTTGATGGCATCTAATAGATAATTTTATTGTCTATCGTTTGGTCTATACATATATGTATTTATCTTATTCCTAAGATTCGAAATTTCGCTTTATTTATTATATTTTTGACTAAAAATTGTAATATATTACCAAAGTGTCCCACTTTTTTCGTTAATTACTCGTCTATTTATCTATCTATCGACAATTTGTTGATGGCATCTAATAGATAATTTTATTGTCTATCTTTTGGTATATACATGTATCAATTTATATATTTCCTAAGATGAGAAAATTCACTTTATATATATTTTTAACTAAAAATAGTAAAATATGACAAAAGTGTCTTAATTTTCTTGTTAATTACTCATCTATTTATCTATTTATCGACAATTTGTTGATGGCATCTAATAGATAATTTTATTGTGTATATTTTGATATTTACATGTATCTATTTATCTATTTCCTAAGATGAGAATTTCACTTTATATAATATATTTTTTACTAAAAATTGTAAAATATGACAAAAATGTCTTAATTGTTTCATTTATTACTCGTCTATTTATTTATCAATTGACAATTTGTTGATGGCATCTAATAGATAATTTTATTGTCTATCTTTTGGTATATACATATATCTATTTATCTATTTCCTAAGATGAGAAATTTTACTTTATATAATAAACTTTTGACTAAAAATAGTAAAATATGACCAAAGTGTCTTAATTGTTTCATTTATTACTCGTCTATTTATCTATCTATCAACAATTTGTTGATGGCATCTAATAGATAACGTTTTCATCTATCTTTTGGTATATACATGTATCTATTTATCTATTTCCTAAGATTCGAAAATTCACTTTATATAATATGTTTTTGACTAAAAATTGTAAAATATGACAAAAGTGTCTTATTTTCTTGTTTATTACTCATCTATTTGTCTATCTATCGACAATTTGTTGATGGCATCTAATAGATAATTTTATTGTCTATCTTTTGGTGTATACATGTATCTATTTATCTATATTTTATGATGAGAAATTTCACTTTATATAATATATTTTTGACTAAAAATTGTAAAATATGACAAAAGTGTCTTAATTATTTCATTTATTACTCATCTATTTATCTATCTATCGACAATTTGTTCATGGCATCTAATAGATAATTTTATTGTCTATCTTTTCGTATATACATGTATCAATTTATCTATTTCATAAGATGAGAAATACCACTTTATATAATATATTTTTGACAAAATTGTAAAATATGACAAAAGTGTCTTTATTTATTCATTTATTACTCGACTATTTATCTGTCTATGGAAAATTTGTTGATGGCATCTAATAGATAATTTTATTGTCTATCTTTTCGTATATACATGTATCAATTTATCTATTTCCTAAGATGAGAAATTTCACTTTATATAATATATTTTTGACTAAATATTGTAAAATATGACCAAAGTGTCCCAATTTTTTCTTTAATTACTCGTCTATTTATCTATCTATCGACAATTTGCTGATGGCATCTAATAGATAATTTTATCGTCTATCTTTTCGTATATACATGTATCAATTTATCTATTTCCTAAGATGAGAAATTTCACTTTATATAATATATTTTTGACTAAAATTGTAAAATATGACCAAAGTGTCCCATTTCTTCATTAATTACTCGTCTACTTATCTATCTATCGACAATTTGTTGATGGCATCTAATAGATAATTTTATTGTCTATCTTTTGGTATATACATGTATCTATTTATCTATTTCTTAAGATGAGAAATTTCACTTTATATAATATATTTTTAACTAAAAATAGTAAAATATGACAAAAGTTTCTTAATTTTCTTGTTAATTACTCGTCTATTTATCTATTTATCGACAATTTGATGATGGCATCTAATACATAATTTTATTGTCTATCGTTCGGTCTATAAATTTATGTATTTATCTTATTCCTAAGATTCGAAATTTCACTTTATATATTTTATTTTTGACTAAAAATTGTAAAATATTACCAAAGAGTCCCATTTCTTCATTAATTACTCGTCTATTTATCTATCTATCAACAATTTGTTGATGGCATCTATTAGATAATTTTATCGTCTATCTTTTGGTATATACATGTATCTATTTATCTATTTCCTAAGATGAGAATTTTCACTTTATATAATATATTTTTAACTAAAAATAGTAAAATATGACAAAAATGTCTTATTTTTTTCGTTAATTACTCGTTTATTTATCTATTTATCGACCATTTGTTGATGGCATCTAATAGATAATTTTAATGTCTATCGTTTGGTTTATACATGTATCTATTTATCTTATTCCTAAGATGAGAAATTTCACTTTATATATTATATTTTTGACTAAAAATTGTAAAATATGACAAAAGTGTCTTAATTATTTCATTTATTACTCATCTATTTATCTATCTATCGACAATTTGTTGATGGCATCTAATAGATAATTTTATTGTCTATCTTTTCGTATATACATGTATCAATTTATCTATTTCATAAGATGAGAAATGTCACTTTATATAATATATTTTTGACAAAATTGTAAAATATGACCAAAATGTCTTTATTTATTCATTTATTACTCGTCTATTTATCTATCTATGGAAAATTTGTTGATGGCATCTAATAGATAATTTTATTGTCTATCTTTTCGTATATACATGTATCAATTTATCTCTTTCCTAAGATGAGAAATTTCACTTTATATAATATATTTTTGACTAAAAATAGTAAAATATGACCAAAGTGTCCCACTTTTTTCGTTAATTACTCGTCTATTTATCTATCTATCGACAATATGTTGATGGCATCTAATAGATAATTTTATTGTCTATCTTTTGGTATATACATGTATCTATTTATCTATTTATCTATTTCCTAAGATGAGAAATTTCACTTTATATAATATATTTTTAACTAAAAATAGTAAAATATGCCAAAAATGTCTTAATTTTCTTGTTAATTACTCGTCTATTTATCTATTTATTGACAATTTGTTGATGGCATCTAATAGATATTTTTATTGTCTATCGTTTGGTTTATACATGTATCTATTTATCTTATTGCTAAGATGAGAAATTTCACTTTATATATTATATTTTTGACTAAAAATTGTAAAATATGACAAAAGTGTCTTAATTATTTCATTTATTACTCATCTATTTATCTATCTATCGACAATTTGTTGATGGCATCTAATAGATAATTTTATTTTCTATCGTTTGATCTATAAATATATGTATTTATCTTATTCCTAAGATTCGAAATTTCACTTTATATATTATATTTTTGACTAAAAATTATAAAATATTACCAAAGTGTCCCATTTCTTCATTAATTACTCGTCTATTTATCTATCTATCAACAATTTGTTGATGGCATCTATTAGATAATTTTATCGTCTATCTTTTGGTATATACATGTATCTATTTATCTATTTCCTAAGATGAGAAATTTCACTTTATATAATATATTATTAACTAAAAATAATAAAATATTACAAAAGTGTCTTAATTTTCTTGTTAATTACTCGTCTATTTATCTATTTATCGACAATTTGTTGATGGCATCTAATAGATAATTTTATTGTCTATATTTTGGTATTTACATGTATCTATTTATCTTATTCCTAAGATGAGAAATTTCACTTTATATAATATATTTTTTACTAAAAATTGTAAAATATGACAAAAGTGTCTTACTTTTCTTGTTTATTACTCATCTATTTATCTATCTATCGACAATTTGTTGATGGCATCTAATAGATAATTTTATTGTCTATCGTTTGGTCTATACATATATGTATTTATCTTATTCCTAAGATTCGAAATTTCACTTTATTTATTATATTTTTGACTAAAAATTGTAATATATTACCAAAGTGTCCCACTTTTTTCGTTAATTACTCGTCTATTTATCTATCTATCGACAATTTGTTGATGGCATCTAATAGATAATGTTATTGTCTATCTTTTGGTATATACATGTATCAATTTATATATTTCCTAAGATGAGAAAATTCACTTTATATATATTTTTAACTAAAAATAGTAAAATATGACAAAAGTGTCTTAATTTTCTTGTTAATTACTCATCTATTTATCTATTTATCGACAATTTGTTGATGGCATCTAATAGATAATTTTATTGTGTATATTTTGATATTTACATGTATCTATTTATCTATTTCCTAAGATGAGAATTTCACTTTATATAATATATTTTTTACTAAAAATTGTAAAATATGACAAAAATGTCTTAATTGTTTCATTTATTACTCGTCTATTTATTTATCAATTGACAATTTGTTGATGGCATCTAATAGATAATTTTATTGTCTATCTTTTGGTATATACATATATCTATTTATCTATTTCCTAAGATGAGAAATTTTACTTTATATAATAAACTTTTGACTAAAAATAGTAAAATATGACCAAAGTGTCTTAATTGTTTCATTTATTACTCGTCTATTTATCTATCTATCAACAATTTGTTGATGGCATCTAATAGATAACGTTATCATCTATCTTTTGGTATATACATGTATCTATTTATCTATTTCCTAAGATTCGAAAATTCACTTTATATAAAATGTTTTTGACTAAAAATTGTAAAATATGACAAAAGTGTCTTATTTTCTTGTTTATTACTCATCTATTTGTCTATCTATCGACAATTTGTTGATGGCATCTAATAGATAATTTTATTGTCTATCTTTTCGTATATACATGTATCAATTTATCTATTTCTTAAGATGAGAAATTTCACTTTATATAATATATTTTTGACTAAAAATAGTAAAATATGACCAAAGTGTCCCACTTTTTTCGTTAATTACTCGTCTATTTATCTATCTATCGACAATATGTTGATGGCATCTAATAGATAATTTTATTGTCTATCTTTTGGTATATACATGTATCTATTTATCTATTTATCTATTTCCTAAGATGAGAAATTTCACTTTATATAATATATTTTTAACAAAAAATAGTAAAATATGCCAAAAATGTCTTAATTTTCTTGTTAATTACTCGTCTATTTATCTATTTATTGACAATTTGTTGATGGCATATAATAGATATTTTTATTGTCTATCGTTTGGTTTATACATGTATCTATTTATCTTATTGCTAAGATGAGAAATTTCACTTTATATATTATATTTTTGACTAAAAATTGTAAAATATGACAAAAGTGTCTTAATTATTTCATTTATTACTCATCTATTTATCTATCTATCGACAATTTGTTGATGGCATCTAATAGATAATTTTATTTTCTATCGTTTGATCTATAAATATATGTATTTATCTTATTCCTAAGATTCGAAATTTCACTTTATATATTATATTTTTGACTAAAAATTATAAAATATTACCAAAGTGTCCCATTTCTTCATCAATTACTCGTCTATTTATCTATCTAT
>JAWZYT010001507.1:72500-322500 GCA_034508575.1 Petrolisthes manimaculis
TTTCAGTGATAATATGGACTGGACAAGCATGAACAATGCAATCAAAATTGTCAACTGGAACCAAGAGCTAAAAGACATGACTACAATAGAAATGTATGACTTTATTATAGAAAAACTCCTCTTCATTTGCTCAAAGTTTGTACCAGAAAGAAAAGTACATAGAAGAATAAATAATATACCCAGGGAGAGGAAAATTCTGATGAGGAAAAAAACTAAATTGGCTGAGAAAATTCTACATAGAGAGGACAACAGAATCAAAGAACAATTGAGGAACATAGAAGAAAAGCTGGCCAAATCACATGAAGTGGAAAGGATTAAAGAAGAAGAAAAAGCAGTAGAAGCTATATCCCACAACCCTAAATACTTTTATCACTATACAAAAATGAAGTCAAATGTAAGGAGCAGAATAGGACTTTTAAAACACAATGGTACACAAGTCAGTGACTCACAACAAATGACAGAAGCCTTCAATATGCAATATGTATCTGCATTTAGTGTACGAGAAAATAACCAAATAAACGAAGAACTTGACCCGGTGATAACAAGAACTTCAGACGTAGAGTCTAGAGATATTGACTTGAGTGAAATAGATATAGAACAATCAATATCCAGCATTAGACCTCAGGCCTCATTAGGACCAGATGGTGTCCCTGCTATATTACTGAAACAATGTATGAAAACACTATCCACACCTATCTACATCCTCTGGAGAGTATCCCTTCACACACGAGTAATTCCACCAATACTAAAAGAGGGATTTATTACGCCAATTTATAAAGGTGGCCACAGAACAGAGCCCAAAAATTACCCACCAGTCACATTAACATCACACGTAATAAAAGTGTTTGAAAAATATTGTTGTGAGCAAGCTAAATGAATACCTCGATATACACACACTTCACAATGCCAAGCAACATGGATTCAGACATGGTAGATCGTGTCTATCACAACTACTGCAACACCGTATGGACATGTTACATTCACTTGAGAACGATGCCACAGTCGATGTTATTTATCTAGACTTTTCAAAAGCTTTCGACAAAGACGACCACCAAATACTGATACAGAAACTGTCACATATTGGAATCAGAGGAAAACTGCTCAAGTGGATAAAGTGCTTTTTAGAGAACAGAAACCAAGCAGTTGTTGTAGAAGGAGTGTTGAGTGGAGTGGCACAAGGGTCAGTCATTGGCCCTTTGCTATTCTTAATATTCATGAGAGATATAGACACAAATATTTCCCATTGCACTGCATCTTTGTTTGCAGATGACACTAGACTTTTGAGTACAGTGAGGAACAACGAAGACCTTAGAATGACACAAATGGATTTAAATAAAATATACCAGTGGGCAGCCAATAACAACATGAGTTTCAACAGCTCCAAATTGGAGTTGATGAGATACAGTCATCCCAATATTGATATCCCCAACAATTATTATAGAACACCAGAAGGACAAATAATTGAACAATACAGACACGTCAAGGATCTAGGAGTAACATTAAGTGATGATGGCAACTTTCAACAACAAATAGACAACAGAAGTTACAAAGGCGAGACAGACAATGGGATGGATACTAAGAACCTTTACAACAAGGATGGCGGGTATGCAGGATAATAACTACTGGGAACGACTAGCTGTCCTCAAATTATACTCACTGGAAAGAACACGAGAACAATACATAATTATATACATTTGGAAATTTATTAATGGACTTGTCCCTAATCTGGAAAATGAAAGCTCAATCTGAACAGCCAACCATGGAAGAAGAGGCCTCATGTACACCATATAACGAGATGGACAACACTACATGGAAGAAGAGACCTAATGTACACCATATAACGAGATGGACAACACTACATGGAAGAAGAGACCTAATGTACACCATATAACGACATGGACAACACTACATGGAAGAAGAGGCCTAATGTACACCATACCACTGATATTGACGACATGGACAACACTACATGGAAGAAGAGGCCTAATGTACACCATATAACGACATGGACAACACTACATGGAAGAAGAGACCTAATGTACACCATACCACTGATATTGACGACATGGACAACACTACATGGAAGAAGAGACCTAATGTACACCATACCACTGATATTGACGACATGGACAACACTACATGGAAGAAGAGGCCTAATGTACACCATACCACTGATATTGACGACATGGACAACACTACATGGAAGAAGAGACCTAATGTACACCATACCACTGATATTGACGACATGGACAACACTACATGGAAGAAGAGACCTAATGTACACCATACCACTGATATTGACGACATGGACAACACTACAAACACTAAGAGAAAACTCCATAGCAGTGCAGGGTCCCCGGCTGTTCAACTGTATCCCACGAGAGCTACCATCATACTCTGGATCTTTAGAAAGATTCAAAACTCGACTAGACGAGGTGGTGGACAAACCCTCACTGCCCCATTATTACCAGACCACTGAAGGGAACAGCCTGCTACATCAAGTTACACCGACCAACTAAAGGTGGCACACCAGCCACTGCCCCATTATTACCAGGCCACTGAAGGGAACAGCCTGCTACATCAAGTTACACCGACCAACTAAAGGTGGCACACCAGCGTGACCTAGGCCGTCACCCCTAAACAACATCACAGGAAATCACAGGTGTGTGTGTGTGTGTGTGTGTGTGTGTGTGTGTGTGTGTACGAGAGAGAAATGAAAACTAACAAAATGCATCAATTCTGAAAATCATTGGATACAAAAACATTAAAATATAGGCATTTCTATCTATACTCTCTCTCTCTCTCTCTCTCTCTCTCTCTCTCTCTCTCTCTCTCTCTCTCTCTCTCTCTCTTATGTATGTATGTATCTATCTATCACAAACTATCTATCTATCCATCCATCAATCTATATATACTCTCTCTCACACACACACTCACTCACTCTCTATCTTTATGTATGTATGTATGTATCTATCACAAACTATCTATCTATCAACTGTCTGTGAACCTGAAATATTAATTAAATAATGTTAGTTCATCAAGTAGACACAGTAATAATAATAATAATAATAATAATAATAATAACAATAACAATAACAATAATAATAATAATAATAATAATAATAATAATGATGATGATAATTATGCTAATAATAATAATGATGATAATGATGCTAATAATAATAATAATAATGAGAGGTGCTGCATTACAGTTTATGGTATTTATTGAGAGAATTACCATTTTACAGCAGTGTTGACAGATCCGAGTATTTTGCCCCAGTCATTCATTGTACATTTTCACGATTATTTCCCGGTAGTTTGTCCAGGTTAAGTCCCGGTAGTCTGCCCAGGTTAAGTCCTGGTAGTCTGCCTAGGTTAAGACCTGGTAGTCTGCCCAGGTTAAGACCCGGTAGTTTGCCTATGTTAAGTCCTGGTAGTCTGCCCAGGTTAAGACCCGGTAGTTTGCCTATGTTAAGTCCTGGTAGTCTGCCCAGGTTAAGACCCGGTAGTTTGCCTATGTTAAGTCCTGGTAGTCTGCCCAGGTTAAGACCCGGTAGTTTGCCTATATTAAGTCCTGGTAGTCTGCCCAGGTTAAGACCCGGTAGTTTGCCTATGTTAAGTCCTGGTAGTCTGCCCAGGTTAAGACCCGGTAGTTTGCCTATGTTAAGTCCTGGTAGTCTGCCCAGGTTAAGACCCGGTAGTTTGTCCAGGTTAAGTCCTGGTAGTCTGCCTGGGTTAAGACCCGGTAGTTTGTCCAGGTTAAGTCCTGGTAGTCTGCCTGGGTTAAGACCCGGTAGTTTGTCCAGGTTAAGTCCTGGTAGTCTGCTGTGGTCTAGTCTAGTCTAGGTAATAGTCAAACCAGCACTATTTGATACTCTGGGTGATGGCCAGAGGTGTCTGTACTACTACCCCGGGCATCAGTCACCAGGCCTATAAACTTATAATCCACCTCTTTACCTTACCCTCCTGTCTGTCTCTCTATCTGTCTGTCTGTCTCTCAATATGCTTTAGTTTTTTCTCATGCTATGACTTTGTTTCCTATAAAATATCCCTTTACTCTCTATATAATATCCTTTGCTTGGCTGTACAAAGCAGGACAGAGGGAGTGTGATGAATATTTCATGGTGATGGTATAGCAAGGAATGAATTACTTGACCTGACCAACAGTAGGTAGGTGTGACCTGAGTGTGTCATGTACAGTCAAGGACACTGAGACAGCAACACAACACTACACATATGTGTTGCCAAGTATACTGTAAGATATACAAAGTCTAGTTGTTCCATCTTCAAATCCAAAGTTATTTATAAAACCAAGCAGTAACCTAAAACAACTAATTATTTCATAGTGATGAAGGCAAGCAATGATAGTATGAATGAGTGAGAGAGATTATACATACATACATACATACATACTGTTACATATATACACATAAACAACTAATTATTTCATAGTGATGAAGGCAAGCAATGATAGTATGAGTGAGTGAGAGAGATTATACATACATACATACATACATACATACATACTGTTACATATATACACATAAACAACTAATTATTTCATAGTGATGAAGGCAAGCAATGATAGTATGAGTGAGTGAGAGAGATTATACATACATACATACATACATACATACATACATACTGTTACATATATACACATAAACAACTAATTATTTCATAGTGATGAAGGCAAGCAATGATAGTATGAGTGAGTGAGAGAGATTATACATACATACATACATACATACTGTTACATATATACACATAAACAACTAATTATTTCATAGTGATGAAGGCAAGCAATGATAGTATGAGTGAGTGAGAGAGATTATACATACATACATACATACATACTGTTACATATATACACATAAACAACTAATTATTTCATAGTGATGAAGGCAAGCAATGATAGTATGAGTGAGTGAGAGAGATTATACATACATACATACATACATACATACTGTTACATATATACACATAAACAACTAATTATTTCATAGTGATGAAGGCAAGCAATGATAGTATGAGTGAGTGAGAGAGATTATACATACATACATACATACATACATACATACATACTGTTACATATATACACATAAACAACTAATTATTTCATAGTGATGAAGGCAAGCAATGATAGTATGAGTGAGTGAGAGAGATTATACATACATACATACATACATACATACATACATACTGTTACATATATACACATAAACAACTAATTATTTCATAGTGATGAAGGCAAGCAATGATAGTATGAGTGAGTGAGAGAGATTATACATACATACATACATACATACATACATACATACTGTTACATATATACACATAAACAACTAATTATTTCATAGTGATGAAGGCAAGCAATGACAGACCCAAAATAAATAAATAAAATTACCTGTGGATGAAGGAGTGTGCATTGATGTACAATTGATGCTGCAACACCTCTTGGTTCACACCTGTTGCAACACCTCATTAATCAATCCTACCTGGAAATGTAAATAATGTAATAATCATCATAATAATAAAATATGTAACACAACAATATCTATATTTAATTACCAGTACTCTATGTTAAATATGGAAACAATTACTGTTATTATTGTTATTGTGTATATTTTTTGGGTAAATATGGAAAGAATTACCATTATTGCGTACATTTTTTTCAGTAAATATTGAAGGAATTACAGTCATTGTGTATGGTTGTTGTTTTTTGTTAAATTTAAATGGGGCATTTTGAAATTAGCCTGACCTTACCTAACCTAACCTTACCTAACCTAAACCAAGGCAGACTACCAGGACCTAACCTGGACAAAAGACTGGGAAATAACCGTGATAAAGTACGGGAAATGACCAGGGCAAAATACTGGGACCTAGCCAGATCTGGCAACACTGCTATAACACGGTAATTCTTTCAATAAATACAGTATTTTTCCCCGGCCATTTCCTGTACTTTACCACGGTTATTTCACGGTAGTTTGCCCAGGTTAGGTTAGGTCCGGTAGTCTGCTGTGGTCTAGGTTAGGTTAGGTAAGGTAAGATTAGGTTAAGTAAGGTAAGGTAAGGTAAGGTTAGGTAAAGTAAGGTAAGGTTAGGTTAGGTAAGGTAAGGTAATGTAAGGCGGGGCGGGGCGGGGCGGGGCGAGGTGAGGTAAGGTTAGGTACGGTTAGTTAAGGTTAGGTAAGGTTAGTTAAGGTTAGGTAAGGTAAGGTAAGGTTAGTTAAGGTTAGGTCAGGTCAGGTAAGGTTAGGTCAGGTAGATAAGGTAAGGTTAGGTAAGGTTAGGTCAGGTCAGGTAAGGTTAGGTCAGGCTAGGTTAATTTCAAAATACTTCCTTTGAATGTCTTTGAAATTTGTGGATGAAATGCCATAGAATAAAATAGTTTTATAATGTTCTAAATAAGTGGGTAATGAAGGTAGAAAAAACAGTACATGATAAATGGTAATTCATTCCATATTTACCAAAACACCATAATGAAAAATGTTTTACAATGGTCTACATAAATAGTAATTATTAATAAATACTGTATAATATCTATATAAGTAGGTAATTATATTAAAATATACAATATAGTTAATGAAGTAATTCTGTAAATTTACCATAACAATTTTAACTCTACTAAATGAATAAATAAATGAATTAAATAGTTTTAACATTCTGTGGGACATATGAGGACTTTTCCCATCTTATTTATCCTTTTATCACAATTTATTTATATCACAGGAATAATTTATTTACTTAACACTTTGAAATAAATAATGGTACTAAAATAATGGTAGTAATAATCTAATAATTATCTGTCATTGCCTTATTTCATCATTTATCGTCTTATTTATCCATTTATCATCATTTATTTACTTATCAACATCTTGAAATAAATAATAATTAAAATAAAGGTAGTAATAATTAAATAATTATCTTATCGTCTTATTTATCCATTTATCGTCATTAATCTACATCACAGGGATCCTTTATTTACTTATCAACACCTTGGAATAACCAAGTAATAAATAATTAATTAAATAAAGACAACATTTACCAGTAACAAAATCATTATCTATTTTTTCCATTCACCGGTTCGTCTTATTTCGTCATTTATCGACTTATTTATCCATTTATTACCCTTTATCTAGATTATAGGGGTCATTTATTTACTTATCAACACTTCAGAATTGTCAAGGAATAAATAATTAATTAGATAAAGTTAATATTTACAAGTGATAAATTTTTCCATTCGCAGGTTCACAATTTATCGTATTATTCTGTCATTTATCGTCTTATTTATGCATTTATCGTCACTTATCTACATCATAGGGGTCATTTATTTACTTATCAACACCTTGGAATGGTCAGGGAATAAATAATTAATTAAATATAGACAATATTTACCTTCTTGTCTGGGAACCATGATCACCTCTGTCTGTTGCCTGTGTTGATCTCTCGTCAGTGTTACCAGCTCAGATGTTTGTTGATCTCTCATCAGTGTTACCAGCTCAGGTTTAGTAAGTTCAATTATGTAACTTTGCAACGGCTCCCCTTTTTGTTTATTTATTGTTATTTATTTATTTGTTATTTATTTATTCGTTATTTATTTATTTGTTATTTATTTATTTGTTATTTTTGTTATTTATTTATTTGTTATTTTTGTTATTTATTTATTTGTTATTTATTTATTTGTTATTTTTGTTATTTATTTATTTGTTATTTTTGTTATTTATTATGGGGGGTTTTCTATGGTACCTGCTGAGTTTTTTTTCTCTTTTTTTCCACAATTCTACTACTAATATATCTTTTAGTTTTTCTATATTTCCAAATAATAATTGTCCACATAATTCTGATGTATTATATTTAAATCATTCATGTGTTGTTCTTTATTACCAAGATATTTACTACAATGGAAGGAGGGTGTCGGTGGATATTGGATTGTGCCTGTACAAGGAGGGAGGGTTTACTTTTATGAGCGACTATACTATTATAGCAGACGTAGGTTATTTTATAGTTAAAATAGTATATTCTCTCTTATTTAAATAAAATAAGAGAAAACGAAACGTAGAAAATATTTTAAAGGGTAACATAACAAATATTTCCTTAAGTCTCATTTTTACAAACAAAGGTTCAGAGGCTGGTTAAAATATATTTTTAGGACTTTGGATATATATATATATA
This sequence comes from Petrolisthes manimaculis, assembly GCA_034508575.1. Classification (NCBI taxonomy): domain Eukaryota; kingdom Metazoa; phylum Arthropoda; class Malacostraca; order Decapoda; family Porcellanidae; genus Petrolisthes; species Petrolisthes manimaculis. The sequence goes on from JAWZYT010001507.1 coordinate 80,676, forward strand.
TATATATATATATATATATATATATATATATATATATATATATATATATATATATATATATATATATATATATATATATATATATATATATATATATATATAACAAACATTGTATCAAAATATACTTACCAGTATTTTAAGAGTGCAGATTCGTCCTTTGTAGTGCTTACAAACCAATTAACTGTACACGACTGTAAAACCAATTCCAATTCACCTAAAACCAATTAAATGCTTTACAACCTACAAAACACCTATACAAACGATTCTTGGTGATGTACAAATTGCCTCTTAATTACATGAAAACATATTGGTAAAACTGCTTTCTACAGGCGCAGTTTCTTCCATGAGCCAATTTCCTTCATCTGGGGTAATCTTAAAGGGATGACGTCACAGTGCATTCCTGGACAACAACCTGGAGTAGAAATGTGACGTCACAGGGAACTACATCTTATTCATCAGCTTTACCAGACGTAGGAGTTATAGAGTCTTTATTAAAACCATGATAACTGTGTATTAACTTATTCACCAGCTTTACCAGACGTAGGAGTTATAGAGTCTTTATTAAAACCATGATAACTGTGTATTAACTTATTCATCAGCTTTACCAGACGTAGGAGTTATAGAGTCTTTTTTAAAACCATGATAACTGTGTATTAACTTTCAATAGGAGGGTCAAATGAATACAAGTGTCATAGTAAGGATTCATGTAACCACAGTAATATATTAACTGCACCATACATGATATACATAGCGTAGATTATAATGGCATATCATTTGAAGGTATAATTAATTAAAGTGATATGGTAAGTATTTTGGCTTTGTATAATCAGAAAGGTTAATTATTATTGGTGTGATCCTATCCATCCCTAGTATATTATTGGTCACCCTAGCTGGTGTATTACTATTCACCCTGGTATATTATTACTCACCCTAGCTGGTATATTATTAAACACCCTAGCTGGTATATTATTAAACACCCTAGCTGGTATAGTATTAAACACCCTAGCTGGTATAGTATTAAACACCCTAGCTGGTATATTATTAAACACCCTAGCTGGTATAGTATTAAACACCCTAGCTGGTATAGTATTAAACACCCTAGCTGGTATAGTATTAAACACCCTAGCTGGTATAGTATTAAACACCCTAGCTGGTATAGTATTAAACACCCTAGCTGGTATAGTATTAAACACCCTAGTATATTATTAGGTCTGGTATAATATTTTAATAAGACAGGACATTATTTAATAAGGGCTCTGCAACCTCTCCCCTTGTGTATGTGTGTGTGTGTGTGTGTGTGTGTGTGTGATATGGATGCGTGTCAGTACTAAAAGGCAGAGAAAGGATTGTTCGTGTGTGTGTTGATGGTATAAATTGATGTCTCTTATGTTCCTGTATATGTGTTTGGTTCCCACGCTCTGTTAGTAAGGTTACCACGCTCTGTTAGTAAGGTTCCCACGCTCTGTTAGTAAGGTTACCACGCTCTGTTAGTAAGGTTCCCACGCTCTGTTAGTTAGCAAGATTCCATTTGAGTGACCTATTTTTAAAACAAAAAATTATAGCTCGCATGAAACTAAATTTTAATCGATAAATTGAAATGATAGCGATTCCTCTTTTAACTATACTGTATAATATATTATGTCAGGGATCAGATGCCCTCAATGGTACTAATTAGGGGATCTGTTAGGCATAGTTTAAGGGGAGTAACCTATTAGGGAAAATTGGAAGGCTACGGATTCCTCCAAACTATGCCAGGAAACTGAACCCCTCCATATGGAATTCTACGGGGGATGTGTTTTATAGCTGAGTTTGGAGGCTTACATGGACTCCAAATGGACCACAAAAGGTGGCTTCCCATATTAAAGAAATCATCAGAGACCTTCCAATTCACCAACAATAAAATAATTCATCTTCCTTTAATAAAACTTTGGCAGCAGCAACATTATAAATTTGTTATCTGCATTTGTTTTAGTCACTCTTTGTACCCAAGATAATGATGACCCATGGAGCTGACCTTCTCCAAAAATATCTATTAGTGACATTGTAAAATATGTATCATAATTTATGTAATGGGTAATGAGGCTCTCAGTTATCAAAATAAAACCATCACAGCTCAACAGGAAAGCGAGGACAAGTAGCTGATTATCCGATAGTCCAGCCAAGGACACATAAGCCGTCATCTGGACGTCAATCGGATACGAAGTTCGCTTGGGTTAAACCAAGCCAAAGCAAGAGGAACTGTTCTGGTCGGTCAAAAGGATTCGACGATCCACCAAGATGGACCCTGCTGCCAGCCACTTAAACCAAGACCAACAACGTATCCATCCAAGCTCGCCAAAAAGCAGCGATTCGGTAAGCTTGATAGGAGGATAGGAGAAGTATAGCAGTAATATGGCGGCCATTAAAGATATGACAAGTAAGTTAATAGTATAATAATACATGAATTGTAGGTGCAACAGGCTGTAAAATAGAGCGATAGCAACACAAATAAGGCTTTAAGTATAGCAATGACAGATTAGAGCAGGTGTAGAGTTCATATTAGTCTACCATTTCTACTAAAATAGTAATTGTTAAAACCTGGAGAATCACGATAATGATATAAATTATTATTATTATTTTTTTTTTTATGTTCTCGTATCTAATTTAACTTATATGAGATTATATGGATTGCTTAGGGGTTATGTGACCCATTCTTGATAATTGTGTAATATTATTAAGGTGAAGGGAAGTATTGTACTTTATTGGAAATCAGTTCTTGGTAAAACTATAGAATCATGCCAACTTTTTCTGTTTTTAATCAATCTTAAAATACAGGAATGGACTTTGACTTTCACCGGTTCTGACTTAAACACAGTATCACTGTAGGATATAAGAGGTCCACCTTCATGTGTATTTCAAATGTGATTGCAGTAATTATAACTACCGGCACCTAACCAGAGCAACCAATGGCACCTAACCTTGTTAAACTACCATGACCTAATCGGGACATAGCCGGACACTGCTACAGAACAGCAATAAATTCTATAAAATAATTAAGTTAGGTCTAACTAATTCAATAACTTTCTTATCGTTATATAGGGTGAGGTAATTTTTGTACTACATTGCAAATGTAGTTTATTAAGCATGTGTGTTTAATATGTCAAGTACCAGATACTGTATTCCCTTCTTTAACTGTTTCTTACCATGGTAGGTTACTACATTAAATTCTTTACTTCCAGGACTGTGTGTCTGTACTGTGAACGTGCATTCGATGACCCAAATGATGCCTGTAGTTGCATACAGTCCCATTTAGTTGAAGCACAAGCGGAGAGTCTTCCTTCAGTATCGCCCATCTCCTCGACCTCCTTTGCTGAGAGTAGGTTAAAGCTAAAAATACTTTAATCCAGACTTACAGTCATTTGCAAAAATAGATATTCAATATTTAATTCAAGGAAACTTTTTCCTTTACTAACAATGTATGCCCTGATAATTATATGCAATGGTTTAGAGCAGTTCAGTTTCCTTAATTAACAATGGCACTCCTCTTGTTGTCTCATTGATACTAACTAGTACTTTACAAATGTTACTGGTACAATAACCAAGGAAGAGCATAAGGGAGAGAAGAAGCATATCCAAACCACCTCAATGTATTACACTTCACTCTCAACCACACCACACTCATTACCAATTGCTTTCTTACTCATACCACATCTCTCATACACACTCTCATTACTTTTTCCATCCCGACTTGTAAGTCCACATGCACCTCTCAAGTAACTCATTTCCACTGCACCTATTCTAGACTGATGAGCCCTACTCCATGTCCAGGGACTCGTGCCCCCTGGTGTTGTGATGGTTTGGCTCCCATAGCTGCCATCCTTGACAGCCTTCGGGGGTGGTTGAAGACTGCAACGCACACAACCACACTAGCCAACAACACAACATATACTGTACTCTGAGGGCACTTTGGGAAAGCCCGGTTCAGGCCATGGCCTTCCTCGAGAGCTCGGGGCTGCTCGGCCAGACAGCTTGAGGAACTTCAACAACAACTCCTGCCATAATGGCTGAAGACCTAAAACACAATAGAAGACTTCTCCAATCTTTGGACCATTCTCATTTTTTCACAACCATCATTCCTACATGTGCACATTTTTCTTTGATTATGTGAGTGCTGAACTAAGTACTGTACCATATGTACAGGATGATTCATATACATATTATAATATTTATTAAATGTGTATTATACGCTGTATATATGCATTTAAGACATAATATACAGAACTTATTTACAGTGTTTAAGAAGCAATAGCAGATCATATAATTAACCCTGCGGTAGTTTGTGTTTCTTCTTGTTTCCAGTTAGTTTGTCTAGCACTTTATAAAGTTTATTATGTTCAACTGTAATCTATTTCCATGAATGCAAGCTCGTACTCATTTTACCATGCTAGCAGAAACTTCTTTTGAATAACCCTATATAATGCATATATATTTTTGTACTTTGTGTGATATTGTACCTTAATTTTGTTTGGATAAGAAAATGTATACAGCATTATGTTTGATACTAAGAGTTTATTTTCACGAAATAAAAGCTGCAATCAACACTGCATTGCCTACCTATACTGACCTTGAGTTTACACACACATACAAAATACTTGGCATAATATACAACACATCCATGACATTCAGATAACATAATGGCCATCAAAAACAAATGCATGTAAAAATGTAAAGCCCTCAGATCACTTGCCAGCTCAATATTTGGACACAACAAAGAAACCACAACTACAATATGCAAACAATTACTATATTCGATTAATGATGGATTATGTAAGTCCTGCCTGAGCCTCAAACCTCACTGAGACTATCAACACCCTTCACACCCATACAGAATAGAGCCCTAACGTTAAAGATAATGACAGACTGCACAGCTACCACACCTACAGACCACCAACCTTACTGAGACTCATCTCCAACACCCTTCACACCCATACAGAATAGAGCCCTAAAGATAATCACAGGCTGCACACCATAAAACCAAAATCAAGGATCATCTTGACATGATGAGAGGCACACAAACACTTTATTAGTCCATGAGCTGAGCCTGGAACTTAGGAGAGTACCAAAAAGGTGAATAAATATCATGTGCACTTTCAGCAAGGTGGATGTCTGAAGTGTTGCGAAATGGTTGATGGACATTCCAGAAATATAGCTAATCAATCACCTTTTTGGCAACCTATCTCTAGCAAGTATAGTAATTTTTTCACCGAAAATCGAGAATAAAGTAATAAAAATCGCAAGTCTTCAACAAAAGATCATATCAAGAGACTTCTAGTTGGTATCATCTTATTTGTTTCTTAATTCTGCATCTTTTGGTGTATAATACATGCAACTTAGGACACAAATTTGCTTCATAATATGAGAAAAGTGAAGGAAAAGTAGACCAATTTGTAGTATTTTCTTACGACATTGTTTACAAACTTTCTTTTGTTTCTGCCTAATCCGTATCTGGACGACGAGAACACAGTTTCTACGTATTTGGTCAGTTCTCGTCACTAAAACCAAGCGCTCCCAAGACGGTTTAGGTACCCCAATCCTCCGCTTGGACGACCAGATGACGGCTTTATAAATAGCCTTGAGTCAAGCTGTGTGTGTCGATACGAGAATATCTAATGTGATTGACGGTAATTACACACTAGCCTACATGCATTTATAAGAGTAAATACACCTCCCCCTCCCCCCATACACACACAAACACACAAAGAAAATTACATCTATTTGTATTGTACACCTACAGGCATTCATAAGGGCAAAAGCTCACACACACACACGAGGAAATATCCATATAAATTTATTGCACACTAGAGGCATTCATAAGAGAAAATACACCCCCCCTCCTCACACACACACACACACGAGGAAAAGCCCACCTAATACTATTATAACTGGTAGCACCTCGGTACTGGTAACAAGAGTGTGTTGAGTCCTGGTAATGCCTGGTAGGAAGAAGTATAAACATTATAGAGGGTCACACACACACAGGATGAGGCATGAATTGAGGCACAGTGTTATGATCAGACCAACCCAACAGACTCCTTTCCCTCCTCAAACACTCAAATACCACAGCCCTTGGACGTCAGACACAGTGTTACCAGAACTGACACCACACGAGGAATAATTATAGGGTTTTGCCTGGAGAGCGGGGGGAGGGGGAGGGGGAGGGGGGGCTGTAATTTTTGTTTTATGACTGTACGTTAACTTTTTTTTTTTTTAGATGTGGTTTGAATGAAACAAGAACATGAAGGAAAACCCTTCAAAAGCTCCGCCTCTTAATGATTCAAATGAAAAAATAAAATATCCATATGTAAAGGTCTCAAAAATATTAATTATGTTCTATCTGGATTTTCGTATTCATATGGTTATATTGAAATTTTGAAGAAAAAAAAATGATAATAAATGATTCAATGTCGGAGGAAGAGTGTGAGTGAGTGTGTGAATGAGTGAGTGAGTGAGTCAGTTGAACCCCTTTTAAGAAGTGGTCGCCCCAAGAACAATAATTAGGCCGGAGCTAAAAACGAAAATAAACATATAAAAAATAAGTAAATTAATATAATAAATAAGATAAACAACCAGGGAAAATAAATAGCAGTATCATTTGGGATCTTTGGACTAAATCTGGCAAGGATAGGCTAATGTGACAGGTGTGGATGATGTGATAAGTGAGGAGTGAGTGACAGGTGTGGGTAGTGTGAGAGGTGTAGGAAGCGTGGCAAGTGTGGATGGTGTGAGAGGTGTAGGAAGAGTGACAGGTGTGGACAGTGTGAGAGGTGTAGCAAGCGTGACAAGTGTGGATAGTGTGAGAGGTGTTGGTAGTGTGACAGGTGTGGGAAGTGTGACAGGTGTAGGAAGCGTGGCAAGTGTGGTTAGTGTGAGAGGTGTAGCAAGCGTGACAAGTGTGGACAGTGTGAGAGGTGTTGGAAGCTAGGTAGTATATACAGTATAGGTGTAGTAGTAGTAATGATAAGTGTGGTAGGTATAAAGGTATAATTTATTTACATTTCTGGACGGCATTCAATATATTTCTGTGTGAAAGCCTCGTGAAGAAACCTGCTGCTGAAACTCTAGTGGATGGAGTGTACTGTACTATATCATTACTGTTGATACTATTGGACACAAGAATTCCTACACACGCTGTTGTTTTCGAGGGTTTACAACACAATGAAAATGTAAAACTACGTAACTGCAATCCAACATTATTATTATTAGGTTTGTAGTTTTGTAATCACCGAGTCATTAGCTTGGTAGCAAGGTAAATTTAACTTGCTTGGTAGACCATTCATTTTAGTACCTTCAGAATAATGACCTCTCTATCCGTATATGTAGTCTGTGTAAGAATTCCTGTAGGTAACTGTACAAGCATGGACGAATGGCTGGCTGGCTTGTGGAATGTAAAGAGTTATGGGGTTATAGTATTATGGGGCCCTATGATGTAGTCGGAAAATTGGAGATAACGAAGTCCATCAGATATTGCCACGAAACACCACCTAAATGGAAGGAGCTTGTTTCGTGACATGGTCAGGAAAAATAAGGAGACTCCAAATTTCATACACGATCACAGGGACCTTTAGTATATAGTACAGTGTTGGTAAATCTAGAGCAACTGATCCCTGCAAACTATTCCAAGCAACAGGTCACCATTCTTTTAGTAAGTCTGGTCCTAGTTGTTTCCTGGCATACTTTGGAGGAATCAAGGAGGATTCTAATGTACCCGAAGTATACTATTCCCTCAATGGAATAAAATCGGATCTGAACACCTGTTGAACCTATTATCAGTATATATATAATTATAAAACCTCGGGAAATGATCACTGGTGCTATAGATGTATACTATTCATTATACATAAATATATTTAGCTTAGATGTATACGTATAAGCAGTATACCCTCACCATAGAATTATATAGATGACACAAATATAGGACTTATAATTTTCCTTTGGTTAGTGAATATCATAGCTATATACTCCCAATAGTGGTGGTCATAGAAGAAAAACGTTGACTTAAAATATAGAAGAAAAACATTGACACAAAAATAATAATAACTACATTCAATGGTGGTGGTCATGTGAGAAAAGCATTGACACAAAATAATAATAACTACATTCAATGGTGGTGGTCATGTGAGAAAAGCATTGACACAAAATAATAATAACTACATTCAATGGTGGTGGTCATGTGAGAAAAGCATTGACACAAAATAATAATAACTACATTCAATGGTGGTGGTCATGTGAGAAAAGCATTGACACAAAATAATAATAACCCTTCCATTTGGTATAGTTGGTGGTACAGTTCCTATTTTTACAACTCTCTACTCTAACCTTCTAAACTCATTCCTCCTCCTTTCCCCCCCCAACGGGAACCGCCTTGACGTGGAGGGGGGGGCTTGTGTGTCTCTGGGACCTGGCGAGCTAAACTAGAGGGGGCTCCGGCCCCTGCTCTGCCCTGATTTCGGGGAGAGAGGGTTTCCCATGCTAGGAAGGTCGCTAGTGAGAGACCAGACTAAATAGTTCCCAACTTTAAGTTCTTCAACTGTCTCTCTTTTCTTTTCATTTCCTTCCTGCTTGCTGTCACACCTCTCTATCACCTTTTTTCTGGCGCTATAGGACCTCGATGTTGCGGCGCCTAATATCCATCAATCAAATCCTCCTCCTTTCATCGCTCAAATCACACTGTAAAGATAACACCAACTGAGGGAGGAAGAAACTTTGTCACCGAATACGTAAGTGGTTTAATTACTAAGGCAAAATCTCACCTACCCCCACTCCTTCATTATGTAGGTGTGGAAAGTATGATATGGTGTGGGAACTATGATATGGTGTGGGAACTATGACAGGTGTGGGAAATATGACATGTGTGGGAAATATGACAGGTGTGGGAACTATGTTGACAGGTGTGGGAAGTATGATATGGTGTGGGAAATATGACTGGTGTGGGAAATATGACAGGTGTGTGAACTATGTTGACAGGTGTGGGAAATATGACAGGTGTGAGAAATATGACAGGTGTGGGAAATATGACAGGTGTGGGAAATATGACAGGTGCGGGAAATATGACAGGTGTGGGAAATATGACAGGTGTGGGAAATATGACAGGTGTGGGAAATATGACAGGTGTGGGAAATATGACATGTGTGGGAAATATGACAGGTGTGTGAACTATGTTGACAGGTGTGGGAAGTATATGGTGTGGGAAATATGACAGGTGTGGGAAGTAGGTCGACAGGTGTGGGGAATGTGACAAGTTTGTGTGTGTGTGTGTGTGTGTGTGTGTGCGTGCGTGCGTGTGTGTGTGTGTGTGTGTGTGTGTGTGCGTGTGTGTATGTGTGTGTGTGTGTGTGTGTGTGTGTGTGAGCAAAATATCAATAATTATGAATATGTTCTGTGTGTGTGTAAGATATCAATAATCATGCATATTCTTTGTGTGTGTGTGTGTGTGTGTGTGTGTAAGATATCAATAATCATGCATATTCTTTGTGTGTGTGTGTGTGTGTGTGTGTGTTTGTGTGTGTGTGAATGGGTCATGCAACACAGAACCGAATGTACCAACTCATTGATCGAAATCCCTGGTTCCCACGCCTGACATATACGAACAAGAGCGGCATATCAACCAACCAACTAACCTAACGTACCGTCAAGAGCAATAATAAGTATTCTGGTGTGCTTCAAATACCTATAGAAACAGTAAATAAATCCACAATAAGATCTCCATTGGTATCACTTCGTTTTGTGAATTTAACCTAACCAAAGCTGTATACATATTAGTGGTCGTGACTGTACATTACAGTACTGTATAATAGTCGTTACCTCACTCTTTCACTCTGAGACATTAGAATAACAACAGAGAATGGTCAGTGTCATCTCGTGTGTATATTCTGAGTCTGGGGGAGATTATCTTGTTGGCAAATTGGAAGGCTATATAATATACTGATTCCTATTATAACTATGCCAGAAAACAAATGCTCTCAATGTTATACTAATAGTGGATATTTTTATTGGCATAGTTTGGTAAAAAATCAGAGCCTTTCTATTTCACTAAACATAAAATCTTCCCTACAATTAATATCTGAACGAATGAACAAAGTCTTAATGTTTTGTTCAGATGTTGAGTGAAAGAGCAAAATAAAAGTGTCGCTTCTCTTGTTGGTGAATTAGATGGTCTGTGATTCCTCCAAAGTACCGTATGCTATGAAACAGATCCCCATTGAAGTCGTCTGTTTACTGGTAGGCCTATATATAGTTTGGAGGAAACAGTAGCCCACCAATTTGCCCTCAAAAGAATATCTCCTTAAAGCTTTTGCTAATCCTGAGTGTTTTCCTCCCATAAGAAATAGGGTTTGGTTTTAGTAAGACAAACATTGTATTGTTGTTATTTCAATATTTAAGGAGATAATAAACTGTTGGTACATTGGAGTACCTTGATTCCTCCACAGTAGTCCTATGCCAGGAAACAGCAGGACCCGATTAACAAAACTACAGGTGTCCTGTTGCTGGAATAGTTTGGAGGAATCATTTACTCCACAATTACCAGAATTACACTAACCCACCCCTCCATCAATCATGTAATTATTGACTTTCATTATAGAAGACAAACAGGATAATAATCAAACACACTTGGGTTTATGATATTTTTTTGAAAGGCTCATGACAGATTGTAAGCTTACTGAAACACCCAAGTTAGTATTTTCTGTAACCTAAATTAATATTCATAGCAATTATTGTCTATTAGTATTGATATGTATAAAATATCAAATAGATGGTAGATTTACAATTAGTCATCATGATTAGTTTTGAAGTAACAGAATAATACACACATAAAGGGACGAGTTGGAACATTCTCCAGCAGGTTCCTTGAGTTGAGAACACACACACCAAGCAGACTCTATATTCAGGAGAGGGTCAAGGTGGGAGGTGGTGGGGAGGGGGGGAGAGGGAGAGGGGTTTGGGGAGGAGTGGGAACAAAATGTAAGGTGTGGCCTGGAATCCATCAGAGAGTAAGGAGCCTTCAGTCTGAGTACATACACGTCCTTTCAGTTCATAGACAATACTATAACTGGACCTGACAGCCAAGCCAAGTACTCCATGCATCCCGTTATACACCAACATAATAATTAACTTCATTCTTCAGGGTGAGTATAAATTAAGGTACCCTGTGATGCGGTCAGAATATTGGAGGTAAATGAGTCCTTCAAATAATGTCATGGTAAACCCCCTGTGTGGAAAGAACTTGTTTTGTGACATAGTCAGGAGGAATCCGAAGCCTCCAATTCTGAAACACAATCCCAGGCTCATTGATACCGATAATAATTACATATATTACGTTGTTTCATTAATATTCGTAGCTCATAATAACTTCTTTAAATTTGGAAATAGTGTAACAATCTCTGACTATAAAAATATGTACAGAAAGATATAAACATTATTAATTGATTAAGTATAGTATTTTGCAAGGCAAAACTTTATTATATCTATAGCCATTTAATTCGCCTGGTGTTTATCCAAATAATATTATATCCGAATCAAACATATATTATAATGGAGGAACAAGCTTGAATTTATACGACATTATGGGAGCAACAGTATGGTATGGAATATTGAAGCAAAATTGATCTCAAAATCAATATTATTAGTAGAACACGTGTTGCATGTACAGTTCCTGACACGTGGAACAGACAACACCAGCAGTGGAGTGTGTTACTATTATATATATAATTTTATACAGTATTATAGGGCAGGGAGCGACAATGTGTTGTAAGGAGTTTTCTGCTCTACACTTTACACGGGACCTTTTGTTGGTGTAATTGTTCCATGTGTCCAGAGCTGTATATAATTATGAATACAATATACATGATATGATAATCTATTAGCAGTCTTCTAATGATGTTCAATCAGTTTTTGGGATGAAGTACACACAGTCGAAAATGATGTCTTTGGAAATATTACTCATCACGAGTGAACCTTATACAAAATCTACAACAGTTATATATCATTTGTTTTGCTTCTTATCGTTACCATGACTGTAAATTGCATCGTAGTCCATTTTGTGAGACCCATTACCTTCTATAGCTCATAAGTTTTCAGTGATATGTAACTATTCTATGTCGTTTTCACCTTCGTCCTCAGGTGATGAGAAGTGATGGCGGCAGTGTGGACTATCTTCCTTATTCTCTGCCAACAAGGTCGGTATATTATAATTATCATCAACTTAACATTGATAACAATAACCATGTGTCTATCGAATATTATTATATAAGACATGAGCTTTTCTTTATAGGTTGATTACCATAGCAATAAACATTTGTATGTACAGTCGGCAGCATAAGTTCGTTTCATTTCCACCTGAATATATATGAGCTATAGTGATGTTGAAACAAAATTTTAATGTAGAGATGACATATGGTTGAGAATGCAACTATTAGGTCATAGTATATCATTATCAAGTTCATGAGATGGACGCGAATTTATGCTGCCGGCTGTACATTATGTCAGTTGTGCTTTCATCCAACAAGAAAAACCACACGGTGTTAGATAAAAATTAAATTGACGTCATCATTTATTGAAGGATTAAGTTGAAGTATGTGTCACAAGTTTACTACCCACAGTAATACTGATCACCAGTGCACCAGTCGCTAACCCACCAAATGGCTCTTGTCTCAAAATGTATGAGTTCATATTTCCTGTACCGGTACGCCAAGTCCCACACGGTGACAGCCTCATACCCAACTCTCCGTATCATTGTATGTACCACTGCCAGTTGATGGGGAAGATTTATGCCTACACTGAAAATGGGTGAGTGAAACACTGACGTGTGTAACTTATGTCATCATCAATAACGTTGAAATCACTTAGTGGGTAAGATCATAAAATCATGTTTTAACACAAGTCTCCAATCATAGTACAATTATGAAATCTTTAAATATTGAGTGAAAGGCACTGTGTATGAATTTAATTTTCCTGACAAGGGCGTCACGTATTTTGTAAAGAAATACCTTTGCTTTTCCACCCTCTCTCTCTCTCTCTCTCTCTCTCTCTCTCTCTCTCTCTCTTACAGGAAGTATTGTGCCTGCGGTAATGACGATGATGGGGACCCGAAGAACATGCAGGAGTCTACAAGTTGTACTTATGACTGTGAGTCGAACTTGTGTTTGACTTGTGGAGGTTTTGATGCAGTCAATTTTTACAACGTCCCTGGTAGGTGGATAAGTAGGGGAGGGGTAGATGTGGGGGGAGGGAGGTGAGGATGGAAGAGGAAGCTTTATACGGAATGTGTGAGAATGGGTGAGAAGGAGAATGGAGGGAGGGAGAGGAAACACAGTGCATAAAAGTGGGACAGGCAGCATCTGTGGGAGACTGGGTGGAAATGGGAGAAGGAGAAGGATGTGAGAGGGAAGGATAATGGGAAGAATGTGTAGGAGAGAATAATAAAAAGAATGTGTACCAGTGAGTGATAAAAAGAATGTGTACGAGTGAGAGTAATAAATAAAATGTGTAGTAGAGTGTAATAAAAAGAATGTGTAGGAGAGAGTATTAAAAAGGATGTGTAGGAGAGTGTAATAAAAATAATGTTTACGAGTGAGAGTAATAAAAAGAATGTGTAGGAGAGTGTAATAAAAATAATGTGTACCAGTGAGTGATAAAATGAATGTGTACGAGTGAGTGTAATAAAAAGAATGTGTAGAAGAGAGTAATAAAAAGGCTGTGTATTAAATAATTTCATGGAATTTAGCGGCAACGTTGCCCAAAGTGTTAAGGCTTGTTCAAAAGGTAAATATAAAACTAAAAAAAAAGTAGAAGTAGTAACTGGTGGGAGATATGTATAGTTTAAGAGAAAATAAACTGGAATAAATTAGAAGAGAAAATTAGAAGTGACAGTGACAAGGGAAATGACAAGTTGGGAAGTAGGCATTAAACTCAGGATGAGAGAGACGGAATGAAGTTGTCGAATTTTGAAGGAGAGTAAGAGTTTGTATGTAAGAAATAAGAGAGGGGATGAAGGAAATATAAATTATTATTCATACACAAAGACACACATATTGTGCGCGCGCGCGCATGTGTGTGTTTGTATGTGTGTATGAATGTGTGTGTGTTATCTGTTTGCTTATTCATGCCTCCTCATCTCTCCTCCCCTCCCTCCACATAGAGGAACAAATGGCTGAGCCCTTTGTGGACCTGTGTTACGACCCCAGCATCATCACCACTAGCAGCGGCAACAATGACATATCCAGTACCACCGGCCTCTATCAGTCATTATCCACCACACCTTACAACACATTGGATCACGTCATCTCCAGTACCACAACGAATACACAACTTGGAACAACCACACACTCACTTTTACAGTCCACAACTCCATACCCAATAGTCCCTGATATGACAACAATAACCACATCAGCAACAACAGCAGCAGTAACAACAGCAACAGCAACAACAGCAGCTTTAGATATTACCACCGCCATCACCACTGCTGCTGCTGGTACTGTTACTGTTGGTACCATTCCACCACTGACACCACAACAACAGAGTACTAACGCAGATATTACTACCACTCAGCAAGTCTCCACTACACCTTATCCACCAATACAGACCTCCTCCACAGCAGCTAACACAGGCCAAATGACGGGTATCATCACAGCATCCACACCTCCGTCATCACAGTCTACCATCACAGCCACCACAGACCTGGAGACTACGATCACCACCACAGCAACATCCACAGACTACCCCGTGTTAATAACTAATGAAACTCAAGGTAAATACTGGTTAATAATGTTGACACCCAATATAATCAACACATTACACAGCCATAGTCAAGAAAATTTGTGGTGCATACGATAGCGTGGTACCGATACGATGGCTCCACAGACAAACAATTGAGCCCATCGTATATCGTTACCACACCATCGTATAGGCCTACACCATCAATGTTCTTGAATATGACACACAGTGTGATGATATATGATATGATATAACAGACATACTTTTGCAATATATTGATGGAATAATTATTAGCCTTCTATTCGGTAATGTTATAATGCCTAAACATGTTACTAACCACGTTCCTTTACTGGTTCTTACGGGGAGATTCTCTTGTTGGTGATATTGGAATTAAGGTCTGTAATCCCTCCAAGCTATGCCACGAAACAGATCCCTTATATTAGTAAGATTGAAGGCGTCTGTTTCCTGGCATAGATTGGAGCCTTCAAAATCACAAACAAAACAACAATCTCCCTTTAAAATCTACATTATAAAACAGATTCGTCTTCCGTCCACAGGAACACATTCTAATGCATTTCCTACATTTTCAGAAACCATAATATTACGTTTGGGTGCTGTGCTGTTGTGGAAGAAAGTGTATGAGGTTACTGAGTCCTCCAAACAATGTTACCAGACAGATTCCTTATACTCATAATTATCCTATACGGAAATGGTCTGTTTTCTGGCATATAGTTGGGAGGAATCAGCAGCTCTCGATCCATGCACTTCGGCCACAACAACATCATTTTAAGGGGGTGCGGGAATAAGGGGACATGCTTGGGGGGTGCAGGAATAAGGGATAAGCTTGGGAAGGGGGGGGGGGGGTTTAGGGGGTGCAGGAATAGGGAACAGGCTTTCTACTCACCCACCCCAAGCCTGTCAACAATACCATGGCCCCCATTGACATAATTATATACACTGATTCTATTTCGTTCATTAATTTGCAATCTATAGCATACTGATTTTCTGCTTATCTGTTTCACTTTTTCTTGATTTTGTAAACTGTGCCTTTTTCTATCTGTCTCTTGTTTCATCATTTCTGTGTGTGTGTGTGTGTGTGTGTGTGTGTGTGTGTGTGTGTGTGTGTGTGTGTGTGTGTGTGTGTGTGTGTGTGTGTGTGTGAGGAACAAATAAAAATTCAGAATTATATCAGGATTATATGAAGATTAAGTATAATACACTTAATAATAATAATAATAATAATAATAATAATAATAATAATAATAATAATAATAATAATAATGATAATAATAACATTGTACCTAGATATCTTTTTCATGTTAACTGCTAAAATATTGTAAATAAATGTATTGTAATAAAAAAACAAAACATATTGCAAAACTTAATAATTATTTCCACCAAATGGCCATTGCTTATAAAATCATCCGTCAATTTAAAGGGATAATAATTATATACTCTTCTTACATAGATAAAAGCGTCTTGATTCCTCCAAAGGA
This sequence comes from Petrolisthes manimaculis, assembly GCA_034508575.1. Classification (NCBI taxonomy): domain Eukaryota; kingdom Metazoa; phylum Arthropoda; class Malacostraca; order Decapoda; family Porcellanidae; genus Petrolisthes; species Petrolisthes manimaculis. Next base: position 96,920 of record JAWZYT010001507.1, read on the forward strand.
TACCAGGAACCACACATGACCCTATTAACAAAATTGAAGAATAGCCTGTTGCTTGGAATAGTTTGAAGGAATCAATTGCTCCAGATTTACTAACACTGTACCCCCCCCCCCCCCCCTCAACCCCTTAGGTATAAAAGAGCATAAATTTTCATCATCAAGCACTGAAATTTCAAAGGACTGTGACAAGTCTTAATTAAGTGGGTTTTACAGTGTTCGTAAATCTGGAGCAACTGATTCCTCCAAACTATTCCAAGCAACAGCTGTCCACCAATATTTTTGTTCATCTGGTCATGTTTCCTGGCTGGCATACTTTGGAGGAATCAAGATAATCCAATGTGCACCCAAAGTGTATCTGTTACCTCGTTTTGAAGGGACCCTGTGATGTAGTCGGAAATTTGGAGGTAAATAAATCCATCAAATATTGACACGAAACACCATCAATATGGAAGGCACTTGTTTCGTGGTATAGTCAGGAAGAACCAGACGCCTCCAATTCTCATATACGGTCACAGGATCCTTATTAAACAAATTCATTGATGGAAACTACACAGGGATTATCGAATATCAACCTAAGTAAAACGAAACAAAATGGATGAAAATGACATAGGGATTATCGAATATTAACATAAACTAAACGAAACAAAATAATAAAAAACGAAAAAATGAATAAGAAATGTAAAACGGAGGCTGTCTAACATACAAGAATATGATGAAATGAAACATACAAAGGAGAGTCCACAAAGATATAACCACAGGAAATCCCGAAACATAACGAAAATGCAGTCGATACTATAAAGGTAAAAAAAGGTCTATTTTTTTCAGTGATGCAGGTGATTGTGGGGTACAGGAGGATATAAAGATAAAGAGGGCAATTGAGTGTTTATTATTTTGTCTCTGTGTTATCATTAGCTCTGGCCTAAGCCGAGAGCTCTAGGTTTTATCCTAATTATTCTTGTTCTTCTTGGGGCGACCACTTCTTAAAAGTGGTTCAACTAACTCACTCACTGACTGACTGACTGACTGACTCACTCACTCACTCTCTTCCTCCCATTCATTTTCTTTTACCGACATTGAATCATTTATCCGAGGGGTTCACCCTCAATAAAAAGGGTTCATTTTCAAAATTTCAATATAACCATATGAATACGAAAATCCAGATAAAACATAATTAATATTTTTGAGACCTTTACATATGGATATTTTATTATTTCACTTGAATCATTAAGAGCCGGAGCTTTTGAAGGGTTTTCCTTCATGTTCTTGTTATTTCCTATAAAGATGAACATAAATAATATCAACAGGATACATCGTCAGTATTAACAAAGAATAAAAAAATCCTGAATGATCTTTGCATGCATGTGTGTGATTCCTTATACACAAGGTTCATTCTTTAATTTAAGGGGATAATATATACTCTTTTGGTAAAGTCATGGTCTAATGTACTGCAACACCTTCCAATGAGATAGCTTCGAAAATGATACGAAACTATAGCTGTTGGTGTGTGCAATTTTGGTTCATAAAATTAACTGAAATAGCTCGCTTTTATTCACCAGGTTACAGTACATTAGACCATGACTTTACATACATTGGAGTGCCTTGATTCCTCCACCAAAGTACGCCAGGAAACAGGACCCTATAATTATATTGTACTAGCTGCGATACCCGACGTTGTCCGGGTGAAGATCCTACATGTGGTTTTGTCAATAAATTTTCTCTAATTATTTTTATGTGAACTTATTAGGAGGGTGGGAGGAGTCCATTATCCGGTGTGGTTGCTGGTCCCCCTGAGAAACCATGCCGGCTATTGAACCACAAGAGTTATCCATGACGCAAATACATGGCATTGTAACAGCCACAATTAAATAGCAAGGCCTACTGGGATCGAACACCCCCCCTCCATTGGTCATTTTATTTTTATTTTCACTGTCCTTAGAGTTAGTATTAAATTTAGGTGTTCAACATTTTGTGGTTTGAATTCATTCCTAACCTGGGCATGCTAGTCAGGGCCATATTCCTAGACATCCGAAGTTGCGATGACCACCATGTAAATACTACCATGATGATTGTTGTCGTGATCGCGATTGCCCGAATTCCAAGAGGTGTGGGTGACGAGTAGCTAACGCGGGCAGCTGACCACACCAGCAGTGGTACCAATATATGGGAAACGAGATGAAAGAAGTGAATGAAGTGTTAATATACCGTATTATTAGAGTTATCTTGATATTTTCAACACTAAATATATAAGTACGCGGCATTATTTTATTTATATAGTATCCAAAAAAGTAGTTAGATGTAAAATAAATAATAAAACAATAAAATCACCGATGGCCAGCCTGTTTTACGAACTAAGAAAGCAGTCATCGTTACAAACTGTAATGTAAATAAAGTGGAATGATCTTTATCCGGTACTGTTTTACTCTCTTACCGACTAATTGTCAACATGAGTGGATTGTACTGAAGATATAATAAATATTAAATGCAACGCATCCAGTATCAAATCCAACACATTCATTATTTGATCACGTATCACTGAAAAAGGGATATTTGTATGTAAACAAAGCAGCATGGTCTCAGTGCTCATTTTTAAGGTAATTATCCTAGATTAGCGTAATTTGGGGTAATTTAAGGTAAAATGTTGACAATCTAAGTTAATATTTATCGATTCTTCCGTAATTACATGGGTATTCGTAAAAGAAAAATGCATTGCTATAAAAAAATATTATAATTACATAAAAATATGGTGTGTCAAGGGTTAAAAATATATTAAAATGATCACATAGTTCAGGATCTAAGGAAATTTGACTCTATCTAGGGTATTTTCAACCTACTATTTAAGGTAATACCACAAATACTTTATGAGAACCCTGCTGATGGTCCCCACACTGCACTTTGGAGTTGCCAAAATATACACCATCGTATACACCATCAATGTTCTTGAATATGACCCACAGTCTGATGATATATGATATGATATAACTGACATACTTTTGCAATATATTGATGCAATAATTATAATAAAGAACAGAGAAAACAGTTATTTACATTAGAGAGAATATTTATTGCTGTTACACCCTTTGTATCATTGAGACTATAAAACTGTTGCATGAATAAATAATTATCAATATCCTTACACACTCCCATTCTCGGAGGTAAAACAACATCTTCAAAACGGTCAAACCAAAGTGGCTTTTTGGCAGGAAGAAGAGTTGTTTTGTAATGTACAATATTTTCTACATGTTTTCTTAAAATAGCTTTCATATCTACACCAAAATAATTTGTTTCTTATGACATTTTATTCATGGTGCTTTTTGCATACACAACCCATCGGTAGGGGGTGGCCGCCTCACGGACAATCATCATCGTTCCAATGTTTTCTGTTTATGCGTGGGAGATGCTGCCGACTACGAATTCGGCGTTCTCATACCATCGCAACTGCGAACGGACTAGGAATATGGCCCTCAGGCCTGCCTGCATCCTTGATACTTGAGACCATAGAGTCTATGTTGAGAAAGCCATAAATCTTAGGTTGTTTTAAGCTGATAATTCAAGAAACACCTATCCACCAAAAATAAAATTAGACCGAGAACATTCCCGGGACTACATCGGTCAGAATGCTTTATCATTTGTCAACATTTTTTTTTTAAATTGTACCAGGGATTCGATCCTGGGATCTTTCGGTTACGCACTCTCTCTCTCTCTCTCTCTCTCTCTCTCTCTCTCTCTCTCTCTCTCTCTCTCTCTCTCTCTCTCTCTCTCTCAAATACACACAAACATACAATTTCTCTCTTTCTTTTTCTCTCACACACACATACTGTACACACATTCTCTCTCGCTCTAAATTTCACGCACACACACAGAATCAGTAACATGATATTATACCGAATTGTTTGTCTCAAAGAATTGTGAGAGAATAATGATCAACATTTTAATTCTAACCCCTTACCGTGGACATACATACAGTAAAGTCAAACGATGCGGCTGTGCATAGCGGCTAAACAGACAGACACACAGACAGAGTGTTTTATACATATAGATTATGCTATGTTTGGTTAGGCTAGGTCATGTTATATTACGTTATGTTATGCTATGTTTGGTTATGCTAGATCATGCTGTTACATTATGTTATGCTATGATTGGTTAGGGTAGGTAATGTTATGTTACGTTATGTGTTATTATGTTTAGTATTAAATTTAGGTGTTCAACATTTTATGGTTTGAATTCAATGCTAAACTGGGCATGCAAGCCAGGCCTGCCTGCATCCTTGATGGTTAAGACCATTGAGTCTATGTTGAGAATATGAGAAAGCGGGGATTCGAACCTGGGATCTTTCGGTTAAGGCCAAATAACATTATATACACACACATACACCTACATTCACATAGAAACACACACACGCACACGCTTTCTCTCTCTCTCTCTCTCTCTCTCTCTCTCTCTCTCTCTCTCTCTATTTTTTACATGTATACACACACTCTCTCTCTCAAATACACACAAACACACACACATACAATTTCTCTCCTTTTCTTTCTCTCACACACACATACACACATTCTCTCTCGTTCTAAATTTCACACACACACAGAATCAGTAACAATATTTTATACCGAATTGTTTGTCTCAAGAAATTGTAAGAGAGAGAGAGAGAGAGAGAGAGAGAGAGAGAGAGAGAGAGAGAGAGAGAGAGAGAGAGATAGCGTGCATTGGGGGGTCCAGCCCAGCCATATTGATCATTAAAAAAAAAAAAATTGTAAGCCGAGGACACTTCCCAGGCATCAGCGATCTAACTCACGTAAAAATTATTACTCTAAGTCAAACGATGCGGCTGTGCATAGCGGCTAAACAGACAGACTGACAGACAGACAAAGTGTTTAATATATATAGATTATGCGTAAATCCACAAGGAAGGAAAAATAAACACGGAGTCCCAAGCGCTTTCGTGTAATTCACATCTTCAGGGGAAAGAACAAAATGTAAAAGAATGGTTGCTGAGAGACACCTTATATACAGATACACTTACAACAAACTGGCAACCTGAAGGTGTTGCCACTGCGAGTTCAAAGCATAAGGTGCTAAAAAGGATTTACCTGACCTGACCTGACATGACCTCTAAACCTAAGATTATCCCAGTCATTAAGGAATGATTGCCGAGAGACACCTTATATACACTTAATAACTAAATGGCAACCTGAAGGTGTTGCCACTGTGAGTTCAAAGCAATATATACACACCCATACATATGGTGCTAAAAAGGATTTACCTGACATGATCTCTAAACCTAAGATTATCCTCAGTCATTAAGGAATAGCAGTAGGACTTATCTTATTAACAATCTTGTCTATGATGAAACTATCCAACTTGTACATACCATTGTTTAAATTCATATTAATATTTTCTGTGTGTTTAATCCACTTGACTCTATGATGTTTCTATTTATGGATGAATTACAAGACATGATTGACGAGGCATTATCCCAGTCAATACAATGATTATTATCTCTCATATGAATAAATAAAGCTTTAGGTTCTTGTCCGGTCCTAACACTATATTTATGTTGTTTGACCCTGGTTGAAAAGTCTTTTCCAGTTTGTCCTATATAGAACATATTACATTCTTTACAAGGTACTTTGTAAATACACCCACATGAGGAATTAGGTGAGTTTTTGATCAACATTTTCTTGACTGTGTTATCATTGCAAAAGGCAACATTAACATTCCATGTTCTTAGAAGATGAGGGATTTGGGCAAATTTATGACTGTAGGGTAGTATCAGTAAATTTTTATTGTCACGGGGTAGGGGAGGTTCAACCCTATAAAATGTTGTTCTTGCCAATTTTAAGGCTTTATCCAAAAATGGTTTGGGGTATTTTAATTTTGCTCCAATATCAGAGATAAATCCAAATTCCTCATCCATAAATTCAGGACTAGATACACGTAGAGCACGTAAGTACATGGAAGAGAAAACAGACAGTTTGACTTTATCGTGGTGTGCAGAGAAAAAATGAATATATGACAAAACATTGGTTGGTTTCCTGTAAATGCTAAACTTAAAGGTGTTGCCTACCCTATGAATCAGGCAGTCCAAAAATGGCAATTTACCATCCTCCTCAATTTCAATGGTAAAATTAATGGAAGGGGCTAAGTTGTTAAGCAATGGCAGAAAGTTATCTAGATTTTCAGTGCATGGCCAGAGGCAAAGTACGTCATCTACGTACCTGTACCATACAGCATTATTGGGTAAATGTTATTTAGCAATTTCTTCTCAAAAAACTCCATGTACAAATTACTCAAAACTGGGGAGAGTGGATTGCCCATTGCCATACCGAATTTCTGTTCAAAATATTCATCTTGAAAAACAAATTTGCAGTCTTTAATGCATAGCTTAATCAATTTTAAGATAGCATTTTTGGTGATAGGGAGAGGGATTTTATCAAGTATTTCATCAAGATAGTCCAAAAGGTCGTCAACAGGAACTTTGGTAAATAGAGATTTAACATCAAAACTCGCAAGCTCAAATGTACCAGTTACTTGTAAATTATTAAGTTTTTCTACTAAGTCAACATTGTTTTTTATGTTGGAGTCCGAAATTGTGCCAACTAAAGGGCTTAGCAAGGAAGTTAACCACTTTGATAATTTATAGGTGATGGAACCCACAGAACTAATGATAGGTCTGGCTGGATTATTGGGCTTGTGAGTTTTGATTAGTCCATACATGTAGGGCAGGGAAGGAGAACGGGAGGAGAACTGTTTAATGAGTTGATCATTACCCTTTAAAACTGTTTTCATTTTCTTATTGAACTGAGAATTCACCGTTTCAATGGGATTCTTCCTTAGCTTCGAGTACGTTACATCATCACTTAATAACTCTTTCATTTTGAGTATGTAATCATCTTTTTTCATGATAACTACTGCATTTGACTTGTCAGCTTTCGTAATGTGCATTTCACTGTCATTTTTCAAGGTTTTAATAGCAGAGGTAAATCTTTTAGGGCAATTTGGAATTGACTGTTTTGAAATAGCAGAATATACAATTCCTTTACACAGACTAACTTCCTCACTCGTTAAGTCACTGTATTTTTCTAAGTTACAAAATGCTCTTGTTACATTCACACCACTAATATCCTGTGGGCAAGCAAAACTCATTCCATATCCTAGAGCACTTACTGTATCTTGGTCCAGTTGTCGATCTGATAAACTAACTATGAAACTAGGATTGGCATCCTTAGTCCAACCACTATTTTCTATGAGCTGGGCTAGTTTCCTCTTCAGTTTTGTAGAAAGCTGGTGGCGCACTGATCTTAATTTGTCGTAGACGTAGTCTTCCAGCCGCTTCCTCCACTCCTCTGGGATAGCTCGAAGAAATGCCTTCTCATTTTCTGCCTTGAAATGTGAAAGGCTTCCCTAGTTTCAATTTTCTTGATTTCAATGTGTTTCTTAAGGATAATTTGTTGGAAATCTTCGAAAGGTCGGTCGGAAACACGTAATAAACTATTCGGGAGCATAGAACGGGGTGTGACTTGTTCATCAAGGCACTGACAGAGAAAATTCTTCCGAAGTTTCAGCTTGTGTGCTTTGATTAATGCAGATGAATACTCAGCAACGAAAGGAGAAAGGCCAAGGTAGTTTGTAGAGAAGGATTGGAAGTGGCGCGTGGAATCCATAATGCAAATAAATCACTTGGTGGCACGTGTTTATTTTTCCTTCCTTGTGGATTTACGCATATTCCTGAATCACGTGCCACCAAGTGATTTATTTGCATATAGATTATATATAGGATGTCTGGCGAGATGTAGCGGAACCGAAGGGAGATGAAAGATTATGCAATTTTAGTCAAAACATACTCTATGAATATGTGTTTAATGATCTTGTGTGTAATCTTTGTGTGTGTAATATTTCAGAGCACCCGGCTTTAATGAGACCTTGAATAATGTGTCAGCCGTCAGTAACAGAGAAGATGACAACTTACTCCTTCCCTGTGACACCAGAATCTACAACACATCACAACACAAGAAAAGTTTGGTCACTGAAGTAGGTCGTTCGTTGTCACTCATTCTCTGTTTTGACGTTAAGGGGAGATTCTCATGTTGTTGGTGAATTAGAAGTTCTGTGATTCCTCCAAACTATGCCAGGAAACACTCGACCTTACTGTTACTTCAGTGAGGGATCTGTTTTTTGGCATAGTTTGGATGAATCAGTAATCCACCAATTTACCTTTAAAAACATCTCGTTAATGGTGGGTCTTCAGTAAGAAAAGTAATGATATAAATTATAATGTTCGTTTTACTTTGCAAGTTTTTTTTTTTTATTAAATAGTTTTGTTTTATGTTGTAACTGTAAAGACAATGCCTCTAAAAGCAGATTCCACAGTGGCTTTGGTTTGTTATGATCCTCCCCAACCACACTTGTCAGTCTTAATTATATCTAACAAACTCAGACTCCATATCCACAAAAATATGTCAGGTAGTTCCATTATTACGATGATTTCATAGTGGTCATGAAATTCATAAAATGATTAACTTGTGAGTCATTTATGCAGTAGAGTTTCTTTTGTTGTGGTGTTTGCAAACCAAAATTGCATTGGTAGTAAAACACTTTCCACAGAACTGTACCAACACCCAACTCGCCTGTACCAACACACAATACACCTGTACCAACACCCAACTCGCCTGTACCAACACACAACACACCTGTACCAACACCCAACTCGCCTGTACCAACACACAACACACCTGTACCAACACCCAACTCGCCTGTACCAACACACAACACACCTGTACCAACACCCAACTCGCCTGTACCAACACACAACACACCTGTACCAACACCCAACTCGCCTGTACCAACACACAACACACCTGTACCAACACCCAACTCGCCTGTACCAACACACAACACACCTGTACCAACACCCAACTCGCCTGTACCAACACACAACACACCTGTACCAACACCCAACTCGCCTGTACCAACACACAACACACCTGTACCAACACCCAACTCGCCTGTACCAACACACAACACACCTGTACCAACACCCAACTCGCCTGTACCAACACACACCACTATACTGTACTGTACTACATATCATCACCACCATCACTACCACCCGTGACCCGAGATGACCCACCCTTATTGTAACAGTGGGACCTGACGTGTGAGAGACGACCCTTGTTCTCCACAAGCCAGTCAGGATCACTGATTGGATGTGTCATCTTTGAATACCTCTATGAAGCGTAAGATAATCTGTTTACTTATCTGTGTCTGTGAAAGAGAGAGAGAACACTGAGGAAGTTTGTTTCCTCATATAGTTTGGAGAAATATGTCTAGCCAAAAATATATTATTCTCAATTACATAAATCGTACGTAAGGGAAAAGTATACATTTTGTAGTATGTTGGAACATCTTGATTCCTTCAAATTTTATCAGTAAACAGATTCGGGATAGCAAATGTAATAGTGTCCTGTTGCTTGAAATATTTTGGAAGAATCAATTGTTCCAGATTTACCACCAACACTATATTACACTTCAACCCCTTTTAAGAGGTATCATAATCTTACATCTACACTCCCTCATCTCTATTAATCTGTTTTAGTTAGTATAAGAAAACAAAACAAGAAGAATGGAGTATAGTTGATGGTTATAGATTGTGTAAAGTGAGATCTCTGTTGGGGTTTATTAAAGAGCTAATGATCATACTACACCTGACACAACTACTACCATTTCTAACTAACTTTGTGTCCAGGATATTACCAGAGTCTCCTCGTTGGCTGATCCTCCACGGCCACTACAACAGGGCCCTGGAGATACTGAAGAAGGCTGCCTCTGTCAACAAAACCACCTTACCAGACGACCACGTGATTTTGACCACCATGAACATCATCAGACGAAATGTAAGACCGTACTGTGGTTACCATCACCAAAAATAAAGCTAGATTAATTTGTTGGTGATTTTGAAGGTCTCTGATTCCTCCAAACCGTGCCACGAAACAAATCAGCAATTAGTACCACTGGGGGGTGCCTGTTTTCTGGTATAGTTTAGGAGAAATTAACAGTTTAACAACAAGAGAATCTCCCCTCTGGTACAATATTCTGTGATTACCATGACCTGAAATACGTATAAATATTACAGTCTTAACTCCTCCCTGGTTCACCAGGAGCGTTCAGGAATGATTGAGAAGGAGCATGAGGAGACCCGATCATTGAGGAGCGTGGTAGTGGCAGTGGTAAGGAAGGCATTCCTGTTGTTGATCACTCCTGAGGTGAGACGGAAGGCCTGCAGTGTGTTCTTCCTCTGGGGGGCCACTTCTATGATCTACTACGGCGTTAGTCTCAACTCATATAACCTCAGGTATCTACTGTCAGGTATCTACAGATTAAGTAACACTATCAATCCATCAATCAACCATTCATCTATCCATTAATTAATCCATTTCTTCCTCTTCAATGTAAACACATCCACATATATCCATTTGTGAATGCATCCTTGGTCGTAGGTTTAAATAATCCCTGTGTCGCCATTGGCTATCACTTTGATGCGATGCAAGAGCGTGATTGGTTCAGAAAGTCAAAATGTAAACATGTAATGTCGCAGAGTTCGAAATCCTGCCTCTCCTAAATTCCTATATCCTGAATATAATTACATCACTAGCCAACATCTACCTATTAGAATGAAATTTATATTAATGCCACTTCATGGTTAACATGTTAGATTTGAAGGATTTACTTCATTAAAATAATTAATATACTCAGCAATTATATTAGGTGTTCGATAGAGTATATCAGCTGCAGCTACACTCAAATAAGGTGGTAGCTGGTGGACATAGCCCCACACAATTTAAAATTTCTCTTCCTCACATCATACCTTTGAACCCAGGAGTCGTAAAGAGGTGGGGTTGGGGTTAGAACCGAATAGAACAGGCATTGTAATTTAGACATAGGGAGTAAATGAACTAGTGATTTGGGAGAAATCACCTGGATAGTTCGGGAGGAATCGAGAATTCAGTCCATACCTGGTGCACGATTTTTCGATCTCCGGACTGGAGGGGTTAAGGGGAAATTTATTGTTAGTGTATTGGAGAGATACTGATGTCTCCTAACTATCCCAGAAAACAGATGCCTTCAATTGCAGTAATCGTGCTAATAGAGCATCTGTGAAATATCTTGGGAAAAAAACAAACAAACTTCCAATTCACCAAAATGGGAACCTCCCCTTAATTAACCCTATTAGTGTTATATCACATTGCAATCGTTGCTTCGCAGCCCTAGGGCTATGGACAGTATACTGAACGATAGTTTTTAAACACGAAAGATTTTGGTCCGACAGAATGTAAATAAAGACTAGCCGCGGGGGACCGCGAGTCAACGACAGTGTTACCATTGTCGCTTGGATTTACTTTATATTCATATATTTCTTAATTATCCGGTACATAACAGCAATTCTCTTTAATAAAAATATGGCAATGAGATTGATTGATTGATGGATATTAGGCGCCGCAACATCGAGGTCCAATAGCGCCAGAAAAAGGTGATAGAGAGGTGTTACAGTAAGCAGGAAATAAATAACATGAAAAGAGGGATAGTTGAAGAACTGAAAGATGGGAACTATTTAGTCTGGTCTCTCACTGGCGACCTTCCTAGCATGGGAAGCCCTCTCTCCCAGATATCGGGGTAGAGCAGGGGCCGGAGCCCCCTCTAGTCTAGCTCGCCAAGTCACAGAGACACACAAGCCTCGGCAAGGCGGTTCCCGTTAGGGGGGTGGCAGTGAGAAGAAATGGTCAATGTGGCTGCTACTTATATACTATATACTTGTTATATGTGTAGCCAAGTATGTATATTCGTCGTGTATTGAAGCCTAATGGTGTAAAGCCATGTTTTTATATATTGTGTTCTTTTTAAAACTTTTATAAATATGTAGCTATATTCACAATATTAATTATAAATATATAATCAACATTGGAAGACACTGTGATGGACGTTATAAAATTAAATGGCTAAATATGCTGTAATAAATATGCCTTGGAATGTGCTCGTCTGTTATTGGTCAGTTTCTCCAGCCAAACTCCGCTCACGTTTGTCTAGGCCGTGACAAAACATTGCATTTCTCATCGGTACAATTTGTTATTTTTAGCTCCGGCCTCAGCCGAGAGCTCAACGTCCTATCCTAATTATTGTTCTTGTTCTTGTTCTTGTTCTTCTTGTGGCGACAACTTCTAAAATGGTTCAACTGACTCACTCACTCACTCATTCTTCTTGGGGCGACCATTTCTTAACCCCTCCGCGACGGGGTAACTATGAATAGCCAATCTGTCAGTCCGGGGGCTAGTCTTACTATCCCTACTGCCTGTCCGGGCGATTTTGGCAGATTTGTCCAAAATCGCTCTATTCCACTTACTCTGTACGTCTAAACTACGATACTGAACAACTTAAATTTGGTCTTGTAAGCACCATCAACTCTTCCTCTTTCCAATAAAACCAACCCCAGCTCTCTACAACTCTCCGTTGCCGAGACATTAAGTGAGGAATGAAGGGTAATTTCTCGGGCGGAGTGCGGTTGTGTTCGCTTAGGTGGAGTGGCTCTGACGACAACTGAACGTGGCCCGCGCGGGTGGCGGTCAGTGGCGTAAGTTAGCATGACGCATTACAGAATCGGACACGCACGAGAAATCTAATCCACATCCATCCATGTTCACAGTCAGTAACACACTGACTGACGATGGTGATTTGTAGGGATGGTGGTGAAGTATAGCCAAGTAAAAAAAAAATGCCAAATTGGGCTCGCAAATGTCGACATTGGCAATAGCGGTGCATCATCCCGCCCGGTCACCCCTTGGGAGTGGCATACAACACTACCCGGGCGCTCCCAAGGGAGTGGCCATCACCGCAATCTGGTCTCTAGGGGTTAAAAGGGGTTCAACTCACTCACTCACTCACTCACTCATTTCACTTGAATCATTAAGAGCCGGAGCTTTTGAAGGGTTTTCCTTCATGTTCTTGTTTTCTTCGTGCCTTACTTATTTCGCATAATATTTTCTTGGCACTTTGGTAACCTGACAGAATAATGATAGAGGATTATTTTTATCGTGAAAAAAATATCCATATCATTATAAATAAACGATTAAATACGAGTTGAAGTGAAACGAGTAGCTAAAAATGTTTATACAACTTGTTTTATACGTCGATATTTATTTATAAATATTACGCTACCATGATTAAAAATAGGTGGATGATGTAGAGAAAATCCTCCTGCATGTCATGGTGGAATAAGATTGTAGATAAGACATAAATTATTGCTGGAAACGTAAGTTTAATGTTACGATGTCACTATCGCTGCAAGGTGTACCCAATGTTGTCAGCTGCAAGGTAATTTATCTATATTAGGGAATTTTAGAGTCCACACTGGGAAATAATATACAGTTCGTTCAAGAGTAAACAGGGAATAATTGAAGTAATAAGAGAAATTCTGATGTTGAAACGAGGGGAGCTTAGTCAAGGAGACCTGGCAACACTCGTCATATGAGTGCGGGAAAACATGCCTGTGGTGCACTCAGTGTTGTCTCTGGTCTGCTAATGTCATCTGACCTGGTAATATTAATTTTATAATTTCCCTCTACTATGTTCCACCTAGTGTGATTCCTCACTGAATAAATGTTACCAGCTCAAATGTCATTAACATGGTACGTGGTCATGAATTTACGAGCTCGAGTGTACAGTATATATCAAATTTTAGTGAAGAATGATAGAGGTAACCAAATACATCCGTGCTCATTGATGTATGGAAGGTAACTGACGTTCTAGTGACAAACTGGCAACTCTTATAGCCTCACATCACACCATTATAATCACTGTGTCCCGTGTATCACTTGTTATCGTGTTTTTTTTACTGTTTCGAATTCAAATAATACCAAAATCGCTGTAATTTGATTCTGAACCGATTTTAACCCAGTTTTTTCGCTCAGAGTGGTTATTGGTTATATTCTCTGAGTTTTGGAAATACTAAATGTTTAATATTAGTCTTTTATAAGAAAACGGTATTTATTTGTGAAAGAAGCCATTGGGGGTATCCATAATTAACCGTGCTAGCACTCAAAGGGTTAAGCAACTCACTTATTCCTTTCATTTTTCCATCTTTCAATACCAACCTCTATATGTACACATTTATAAGCGGTTTGTTGGAGATCCCCGCCTACTTCCTCATTTGGCTGGCCTCTTCTAGGGAGGAAGAAAACATTGGTGTGTCTTTACCTCACTTTCAGCGTCTCCATCTCCGTCCTCACTGCCCTCATAATGCTACTAGAGGAAGGTCAGTGATAGTATTCCTATAAATGAAGTAACCTATTTATCAAAAGTATGCTTAGAAACAGAACCAGATGCACAAAAATAATGGTGGCCTGTTGTTGCTTGGAATAGTTTAGAGGTTAGACTCTAACCTCTAACCGTTAGAGAAATCAGTTGCTCCAGATTTACCAACACTGTACCATACCTCCTGGAATCAATACCAAACCATTAGCTTCAAATTTTGGGAGCTTCATTATTCTTAACTAGCCCATATCATAACATAGAAGACCAAAACAATAAATCTTCCTTTGATAATTCTTAAGTAATTTCTTGTGCACCAACTGATCATTTTTGAATAATTCCATTTGCATCAACTATTATTATTCATGAGTATTTCCGTGTGCACTTCCAACCCACACAGTTCCTTCATGGGCCAAGATGGTGTTGTCCCTGGGTGGTAAGATGGCCATCACTGCAGCGTTTGGTATCACTTTTCCTTCCTTTACTTTCCTTATACACGTAATCTCTCTCCTCTCTCTTTTACCTCCCCATTCCCCACCCGAATCTATTCTGCTCCCGTCCCCTCTGCACACTTTTGAAATGCATATTGTCTATTCCAATTAACTATCTGAGAGAGAGAGGTGATTACCGTCACACAAGACATACAGATGAACACAACCAGTGCCCTACAAACACCTACTGTAGACTGACATATATTTCGCTACCTTCCCGCTTTCCTTTTATTGCATATATATTGTTCTTATTTTTTATTATGCTCCATTCATTTCCCTCCCTTTCTCGTATTGTCACACCCATAAGGAAAAGGGACAAAAGATATGCTGTGAGTGAGAGAATATGAGATGGGGAAAAATGGATGAAAGTGTACCATACAAAAAAAAAAAAAAAAAAATACAAACCACAGTAAGCGGTAGGGTAATGAAAGATTAGTCAGTTCCAAGTGCAGTGATCACCATATGATTTGTGCAGCACACACACACCCACACTCATGAAAACACAAGTTTGTGTGGCTTAGTCATGCTGGATACTTGTGTGGACATTCACACTCTGCGACTGTTCTCCCGATATACTTCAGTAATTAGAGACAAGGGAAAACTTATACTTTTAAACTTTTGATTAATTCCTGTATTCCCCAAGCAGACAGTGGGCGGTATCTGACACCAGACCAATCTGAGTAGTGAGAGACTGGCAGGTATTTTTCTCAGGTACGCCAACGCTGTAGCCTGACACACCACGGATACATCAGAAGCCACCAGGTCTCATGCACAATAAAACATCACAGGGTCCTAAATAAAGGTGGAAATTCAATGTTGGTATATCTGGAACAAGTACTGGAAGTACTGCGAGGTTTCTTGAAAAGTGTATTGAATATTCTATAATTAATCAAAATAAGTAGTACAGTTACCAGCACTGCCAAGTTGTACAGGGGCTCACATGTTTAAAAGATTTAAGTGATTCACTTTCTTAAACAACAAAGTACACTTAAGGTACTAGTGTATGGAGGATAATCCATCTCACACACGTGGATTGTTTTAAACTAGATCATCACAGTGGTGCTACATCTCTGAATATGTTTGAGCCCCTGTACCACGCGGCAGTGTTGGCGAGTGTACGGTCGTGGACATGTGTCTTAATGTACACTTGGATACCATATCCCACCTGAGTGGCAACCCGAGACCTATATGACAGCTTCTGGATGACAGTCCACACAAAGGCTCCAGTGGTTAGAAATGTGTTTTGCCTCTTCTAGGTTTGGGTGGGTTGTCGTCCAGACACTGCCTGCTTTAGATATCGGGCTTCGACTAGGGTGGGCTAGAGAATGTCACTATGCCTATGGTATCCGAGTGTACAGTTGCCTCAAGGTATTCCTTTACCCCCTCTTTTGTGTCTGGATTTGATTAATGAGACCAATCTCCCTGTTGAATCATATTTACGGGTAACACAAAGCTTCACTGTTTCTGAATGTGATCCGAACATGACCAGAGATGCACCATGGACTTAACAGCCACCGCAGGGGGTAAAGAAATACCTTGAGGCAACTGTACATATGGATAACTCAAAGAAATTGCTGACTAAGATTTTTTTCACGTTTTCATATGATGTTCTTGTTCTGAAGATTATTTCTGAAGGAGAAAATATCGCCGGAAGATTATTTTTCAAGTAGAAGATATTGAAAATGAGAAAAAGTTAAGTAATATATGGAGGAAGAGAGAGAAGAATGATGACGGGGGTAAACATAGATAGAAGATAAAAACACAACATGCAAGGAAAGCTACAAGCCTAAATAATTATACTGGGTTTACTGTTGGAAAACATCAACCCTCCATATCATGTCATCTGATCTGATTTGCCAAAAGGATACCATGCAGTTGATAAATATAGAAACATAGAAAATTAGTTTGAACGCTCGTGTGTCTGTGTGTGTGTAGCTTCCTCACAAGCAACTATAGTCTGGCGTATGTGTTTGTGTGTGTAAGTTCTCCACAGGCAACTCTGGTCTGGTGTGTGTGTGTGTGTGTGTGTAACTTCTCCACCCACAATACTCATCTTATCACATGTTAAACCTGCTTGGATTGTCACTGTGGTTCTAGCCACCAACAAGTCAAGTAGTGCCTCTCTCTCTCTCATCAGTCAGTCAGTCAGTCAGTCATCATCTCAAGACAAGACCAGACCCAACTACACCACAACAGTTCTCTCTCGTTCTCAACATCACCACACTATACTATCATCGTCCGACTCCCATACGGTTCTCTCTATAGGGACTGTATTTTGGGACACCTGCAGGTAACTTGAATTGATCCATCTAGCAAGTAAAGACTGTATAAGGGAAATGTAATATGTTCGGTTGTAAAGGGAACACTTGAATTCGCTCCACTGGCAAATCAACATCATTAGAATATCTTGATAGTAATATTTAACTTAGTAACATAAGGGGGAAGTACAGTGGAGCAGTCAGGGTGCTCCAATGTACCAAAAGTATAATATATCCCCTTCCCTTTTGTAAGTCATCCAACAACATAATGCATGTTACGTACAGTCGGCGGCAAAAGTCCTGTCGCCTCACTTGCTTCACCGAGACATGCAGTGTTCATGGACGAGAGAAATTCACACGTTTTCTACACCTAATAATCTCGAGTCTATGAATATCGCGTGCCTCTGTGAAGCAGGTGAGGCGACAGGACTTTTGCCGCCGACTGTACAATGATATCTCCAAACTATGCCTCGACATCTATTCCCTAATATTAACATGTACTGTACTATTGGTCACAATAATTCGTACACGAGCTGTTGTTTTCGTGGGCTTGCAACATATAGAAAATGTAAAGACTACGTAACTGAAATACAACGTTATTATTAAGTTTGTTATTTTACAGTCAGCGAGTCACTTGTAGACAATTCATTGCAACAGTTCTGGGATAATAACATTTCTTTCCATAATATAGCCTGTGGCCAACTGTACTTCACTGAAGACATGTTTGGTGTGCCCAGAGCAGCGAATGAAACCAACAGACATGTGGTGTTTGGCGAGGACACACACCAACACCGACAAGGACAAGGAGAGAAGGAGAATGACCAGAAAAAGGGAAATAAAGATAACAACAGAGACTTCTACACTGACCAAGGGGAGAAAGATAACGAAAGGAACGACTATCAGAATGATAACGAAAGAGACAACTACCTAGAAAAGGGAGAAGTGGTCAGTGGAGACTCACAAGATAAAGGTGGCAGTGACAACACACGACCCATGACAACCTTCGAGGACTTGATGGAGGCTGTGGGTACCAGAGGTCGATGGAACTATACTATCATCTTCGCATGTGCCTTTTGTAAGTTAATAATAATAATAATAATAATAATATGGTAGAAATAACAATATCAACAATAACATTAATAACTATATTCTTTAATATTCCCACAGCCAGCTTCACTTTGCCAATGTGGCACGTCTCATATCAGTTCCTGGGCATCACTCCAGAGTATTGGTGTCGTGTGCCGGAGTTAATGGAGGCCAACTGGACCCAGGAACAAATTATTTCCCTCTCCGTCCCTCTCAGGTCAGTCAATTTCCTACAGGTACCTACATACTGC
This sequence comes from Petrolisthes manimaculis, assembly GCA_034508575.1. Taxonomy (NCBI): domain Eukaryota; kingdom Metazoa; phylum Arthropoda; class Malacostraca; order Decapoda; family Porcellanidae; genus Petrolisthes; species Petrolisthes manimaculis. Next base: position 115,298 of record JAWZYT010001507.1, read on the forward strand.
TAGAAGAACAAGGACATAGGGGGCTGAAAAAAATGTCCAACAATTCTAATGACTCTGGAATCGAACCCAGGATTTCTTGCTTGTTAGGCGAGAATACTAACCATTACACCATCGGCGCCCCCACCATTCAAATATACGAATCCTCAATAATACAAGATCGCGTAATAGTATGTTTGTATGTGTGACTGTATTAATATTTTATACATGTACATGTATAAATACATGCCTCAGGAATTCGTATACACCACTGTGACATCAGGGGTTTGTAACTGTCAGGGGGGGTTGGTTAACATTACAAAGCAGGTGTACGGAATAGAAGTAAACACTGTGTTCCCACCACCAGTTGTATTAACATATGTACAGTATACAATATATACACAGTTCACAATAATATCCTCTGATGTCGTTACACTGGTCAACAGACTTAACACGACACACGCCAGGGTCTCTGGGTATGGAAGGGTCTCTTCCAGCTGTTACCTCCATGCCGGCAGGTAGCTCTCTGCTGCCTCCTTCTGCTGGTCTCCATACATAAACTCGTATGAGATCTCACAGACTCGAACTTCCCATATTGTTCGCTTCCGAAGCAGTTTCTTTCACCAATCGAACACATTAAATACATTAATCATCAATTATAAGAATATACATATAAATAATACTTTCAACCAGGGCAAAGTAATATACATAGTTGCATTAATAAATCTATATATCCCTCTTACACTTGCAAAGTGTACAAAAGGTTGTTACCCTTATAAGTGACTATCCCAGTCGCCTGACACACCCTCACACCAAGATCACACTAGACATCTAGTGTGTTACATTACAGCCGACTGAGATAGTCAGCAAGAACATTTTCTTTACCCTTTATAACTTTAACCGTAAATTTGTAATTTTGCAAATACAATGACCCTCTTAAGATCCTTGAATTCTCGGGTTTACAACTTTGAATGTATCCCAAGGCAGAATGATCAGTACAAAGCACAAATTCCGACCATACAAATATCATATACCAAATATCATAGCTAGACCTTCCTTTTCACACACTGAATACCTAGTTTCCCGTGGTTGCAATTTTCTGCTGGCAAATGCTACTGGAAGTAAGGTTCCATCCCAGTCTTGTAACAGTGCTGCACCTATTGCAAATTCAGAGGCATCCGTGTGGACCACAAACTGACGCTGGAAATCTGGAGCTCTGAGGATTGGAGGTGACGTGATTATTCTTTTTAATTTTATGAAGGAGTCATAATGTTGAGGTTGCCAATTAAGCTTATTGGGTCTACATTTCGGTAAAAGGTCTGTGAGACATGCTGTGACAGTGGCAAAGTGAGGGATAAACTTTTGATACCACCCGACCAAACCTAAGAATGATTATTATCTTATTAATTGGAGGAAGTACTTCTTTAATTCTTTCAAGGGTACTATCCTGAGGGGATATTCTTCCTCCGCCGATTGAATGACCTAAGAAGGAAACTGAAGTATATTCCAACAAGCACTTTGATCCTCCAAAACAGTTCACATAAAAGGGCGAGGTGGTCTTCCCATGTCACAGTATGTTACCAGAACATCATCCACATAATGGCTCACGTCCTCCAGACTTGACAGCAGCTTCCTCATCATCCTGTTATAAGTGGCACAACTGTTAACTAAACCAAATGGCATGACTCTAAATTGATAACAACCACTAGGTGTTAAGAAAGCTGTGTACTCCTTTGATGTCTCTTCCACACGAATTTGCCAGTATCCTTTACTAAAATCTAACTTAGAAAAATATACCTTGCTAGCTAACTTACTCATTATCTCGTCAAACTGAGTCATAGGTTCTACATCAAACTTTGTTACCTTATTTAGACCTTTGTAGTTTACACAAAACCTTACTGAGCCATCTTTCTTAGAAACAAGAACTACTGGAGCATTATAATTTGAACTAGACCTCTCAATTATTCCATTGTCCAACATCTTTTGAACTTCCTCTTCAACTACGGTACGAGTAGTGAAAGGTACTGTCTCTCTCGCACAACTGTGCTGTCTATTAAAACAATTTTATGTTCTATCAGATCTGTGTGACCTGGCTTGTCAGTAAAAATATCTGCAGAGTTGGTTATTAGGTTGTCTAGACCATCCTTTTGGTCCTGCCTCAACTCTGGGTTTATACTCACATCATTGGTAGACTCTGTGCCCTTAACCTCCAATACTCGCAGTAGTTCTTCATTATTAGGATCAATATCTGAAATAACTGAGACCGCCATGAGCTCAACTCTCTCCTCATACAATTTTAGTAGGTTTACATGGAAAACTTTGACCTGACCATTGCTAAGCATAATTTTATAATCACAATCAGTCACTACTTCGGTCACTTCAAACGGACCTTTCCAATTTAACAATAATTTATTGTGACTAGTCGGGAGAAGTAAAAGCACCTTGTCCCCAACGCGAAACTTGCGTTGTTTAGTCTTCTTATCATAGTACCTTTTCTGTGTTACTCTTGCATTTTCCAGATTTTCTTGCGCTACCCTACACGTTTCTTCTAACCTATGTTTTAATTCAGTTACATATGTGTAAGTACTGAGTGTGTCCTCTACTTCAGGTTTACTCCAAAGTTGTTTTAATAGTCCTAGTGGACCCTTCACTGTTCTCCCATATAGCATCTCAAATGGTGAGAATCCAATACTGTCTTGTGGTACTTCCCTATATGCAAACATAACGGCTGGAAGATATCTGTCCCAGTCGTTAGGTTTCTCCTGACACATTTTCTTCAACAGAGCCTTAAGGGTTCCATTGAATCGCTCGTTTAGGCCGTTACATTGGGGATGATATGGGGTAGTGAATGCTTGTTTTACACTTATTAGCCTGCATATTTCGTCCATGAGCCCTGAAGTAAATTGGGTACCTTGGTCACTAAGGATTTCTTGTGGGAATCCTAACCTAGAGAAAATCTCTAGCAAAGCCTCTGCTACAGTAATTGTAGATATATCCTTTATTACTACTGCCTCAGGCCATCTAGTTCCATAATCAACCATGGTTAAAATGTACCTGTTGCCTTGAGTTGATAGCGGATTAAAGGGACCTACTAGATCTATGGCTACTCTACGAAAAGGAGTGGTTGTTATGGTCACTGAACTCATGGGGACTTTCCTAACTTTCCCCTTGGGAATTGTCCTTTGACATTTGACACAAGTGCGACACCATCTCTTGACATCTGCTGTGAGTCCTGGCCAATAGAAACAAGACTTAATTCTATTTTCGGTTTTCTTTGGACCCATGTGTCCCCCCATTAAACACTCATGAGCTAATGTCAAAACTTTCCTCCTACGATTTAATGGTAATAATAATTGTTTAGTGATACCTTCCCTTCTCTCAAACATCCTATACCACAAACCATCGTATTTCCCCAACTTACTTTTACCTTTTCCATTCTTACTGCTACGCAGGAGACCCTGTATTCCTTCATCACCTTCCTGTTCGTCCAGAGTGATGCGGGATCCAGGTCCTGTTCCTGCATCAGACACCTTCAACGATCTCCTCGAACGTCGTTCATTCCTTCTCTGTCCTCTCGTCACCACTGCTCCCAAGTCCTCAGCCGTAATAGTCATGTCGTCGAACTCGACATTATGCCGATGCACCTCTCCACATTCCATAGCCATTGCTTCGTCCTCACCGTCTTGATTCAGTTCCTTCCCTGGCCCTTCCCGAGCTGATGAAGCCTGTCCTTTTTCAACCTCTAAAGCTGTAGTTCCTCTCGTTCCTGGAACGTTCCCGATGATCAGATCACAAATGGGGTTCTCCATACATGTTGCTTCTACCTCACCGACGTAGTATGGAGTATTCACATAAATCTTGGCCACTGGGAATATTCTTGCTGTGCGATCCACCAGTAAACATCGTTTCATCCCACCAGTCTTCTGTTCCGGTCGGACGAATTCTTCTTTAACCACTACTCCCGTACAACCTGTGTCACGTAATACCCTGACTCGATGATTCTCTATGAAACCATCACATGTAAAGAGTCTTTCCCCCGTCGATCCTGCTCCGACTACAAATGGTACTTGTTCACCTGAAGGCAGGGTCACCATCGGAGAAGAGGTTTCTGTGCATGTGGCGATTTTTTCTTCTTTTACTTCAGTTCTGTCAGACATCTTATTGCCCTTCACTGATGTCCAACAGTCTCTAGCCACATGTCCAGGTCGATGACACAGAAAACATTGTCTCTTCACTCGATCTTGTTCTTTGGTGTTTTGGATGGGTCGAGGAGTTGAATGTTCAGGAGAAAGCGGAGTTTCACGTTCATATTTACATTTGTTCTTCACCCACCAAAACGAACCACCATGAGCTGCCACGTATTGTTCCGTTAATTTTATCATTTCCTTCAAACTCTCAGGAGTCCTTTATTTCAAAAACAACCTGATATCCACTTTGCATTTCCTCAAGAAATTTTCCCTTAGCATTAAGTCACACATTGAGTCGTAAGTTTTTCCTGTTTTAGCCAAAGCTAACCACTGATAAAAATAATGACACATTCTTGCTGAAAACTGTGCTATGGTTTCATCCTTTTCAGGACATTCGTCTCGAAACCGCAACCGATATCCTTCTTCAGTCAACTGATAACGTTGCAAGATTGCCACTTTCACTGTATTATACTCCTTAGCATCATCAATAGTAAGGGAAACATATGCCTGTAAACGCCTTACCCGTCAATAATGGGCCGAGTAAATTTCCCCACTCCTCATTTGGCCACTGATTAGCTGTAGCAAAACGCTCGAATCGGTCTAGGTATACATCTACAGTGTCTAGTGATTCGTCATACTTGGGCAGCTTGGGTTTAGTTGCTGCAATGGCCGGCGCGTTTCCAGTAGCTTGTACTATATCCAGCTTTGCCTTTTCTATTTGTAGTTTCACTTTTAACATTCGTTCTTCATCTGCGCGTCTTTCCTGGTCTTCTTCCCGTAGCTCAGTCCGTCGCTGTCATTCCTGGTTATGTAGCTCTGACACCAACTGTTTTAGCTCGTCACCAGTATACCCGAGATTCTGACCCAACTCGGCGTATTCTTTTAGCAGCTGGTATTCTGCCATTGATCCTCACACATACACTCAATATAAATTGTCAAAGCACTAGTCACTTCACTTCACTTCTCTTCCCAAATACACTGTTTGCAATATCCCGGGTCTGGGCACCAAAAATGTCAGGGGGGGTTGGTTAACATTACAAAGCAGGTGTACGGAATAGAAGTAAACACTGTGTTCCCACCACCAGTTGTATTAACATATGTACAGTATACAATATATACACAGTTCACAATAATATCCTCTGATGTCGTTACACTGGTCAACAGACTTAACACGACACACGCCAGGGTCTCTGGGTATGGAAGGGTCTCTTCCAGCTGTTACCTCCATGCCGGCAGGTAGCTCTCTGCTGCCTCCTTCTGCTGGTCTCCATACATAAACTCGTATGAGATCTCACAGACTCGAACTTCCCATATTGTTCGCTTCCGAAGCAGTTTCTTTCACCAATCGAACACATTAAATACATTAATCATCAATTATAAGAATATACATATAAATAATACTTTCAACCAGGGCAAAGTAATATACATAGTTGCATTAATAAATCTATATATCCCTCTTACACTTGCAAAGTGTACAAAAGGTTGTTACCCTTATAAGTGACTATCCCAGTCGCCTGACAGTAACAAATAGAACATTTTATACATTAATTTCTTAACACCAAACTTTTCTAGTTATGTTGTTTGGCAAATACTTTAATAAGTCAGAAGAACAATCCCTACAATATGTGCAGAGTAAAGACCCCTTTTAACCCATGTCCTGTGTACAAATTCCTGAGGCTGACTGTACATATACATTTATATGGATATATATTGATCCTGTGAAGGCCGCTTTAGACCTATCCCACTTTAACCCTTAAACCGTGGGTGACGAGAAATCTCGCCACCAGCAACAAGTGTGGAGGACCGCGGGTGATAAGAATTCTCAGTGATGCAGGTTTTTAAATTGTGGGCCCCATATGGGGCGAGACATGGATGTGTCGGGTGGCAACATTGATTTTGGACTTGTATGGAATCCTCCATGGCCACCCATCCTCCTCTTGCCAGTGTTGAACTTGTAGTGAGGGTGGTAGCACGTATTTCTAAAGCTCTCTTTTTTCCTGTAATTACCATATACGTTCGTAAAAATTTGATTGACATGTTTTATAACGATATCAGAGAGTGAAATATACTTAGATATGTAAATAGAGTGTAAAAGTGAATTTTGAGTTGATGTCATTATGAGCTGGTTACCTATCCTACAGATGTTCATTTAGTCTTCACAAGTATATCAGGAGACAGCTAAGGGTTGGTACTTCAATATCCTGTATAATTTATTTCTGTATCGTGAGTAGTTTACAAACTATTAGTCATCAAATGTGTTCTATACATAGCGACCGCGAGTTAAAACAGAGCTGCCACGGTAGATAAAGCCAGTGACTAAGAGGAAAATATACCAAACTTTCCTAGAACAATCACTTAAATGGCGTTTATTGATAGAAGAACTTAATTCAGAACGATAACGTGATAATAAAGAAATATAAAATGGATCTGTTGACGGCAACACAGCGCGGGAGTAGCAGCAGCCACAAAAATGGCTGATGCACCATACACACCACTACTTGTTTCTCGCTAACACTGTATTTATTCCTAAACCAGCTCTTTAAATATCTATGTTTAGAGTAATTTTTGCTTAAAATTATATAATCTTTCATCTATCTTCGGCTTCGCTACAACTAGCAAGACACCCTGTTTGTTCATTGATCATATTTCCAATTATGAGGTACAACTATAGGCTACATAGATTCCTAGAGATATATAAGTAGGAATACCTGCTTCGTTTCTCTTCAGTTAAGTTATGTAAATTGGCCATTGTATTTTTGTCTTTCCTTATTTTTTTCTTTTCCCTTTTTCTTATAGAATTGTAACTCATTGAATTGTATTTTTGTGACTACAGTAGATTACCTATCATTAGTTAAATATAATCTATGTTATCATTATCCAAGGATTATTTCAATTTTTCAAATATAAACGATGTAGTGGTCAATTATCTATATATCTGTGTGTAATTTTTCAGAGCACCAGGAGACGACAGACTTAACGAGTGCCTAATGAATAACTACAACTACACCCATGCAGCTGTACTCGGCTTTAATGAGACCTTGAATAATGTGTCAGCCGTCAGTAACACAGAAGATGACAACTTACTCCTTCCCTGTGACACCAGAATCTACAACACATCACAACACAAGAAAAGTTTGGTCACTGAAGTAGGTCGTTCGTTGTCACTCATTCTCTGTTTTGACTTTAAGGGGAGATTCTCATGTTGTTGGTGAATTAGAAGTTCTGTGATTCCTCCAAACTATGCCAGGAAACACTCGACCTTACTGTTACTTCAGTGAGGGATCTGTTTTTTGGCATAGTTTGGATGAATCAGTAATCCACCAATTTACCTTTAAAAACATCTCGTTAATGGTGGGTCTTCAGTAAGAAAAGTAATGATATAAATTATAATGTTCGTTTTACTTTGCAAGTTTTTTTTTTCATTAAATAGTTTTGTTTTATGTTGTAACTGTAAAGACAATGCCTCTAAAAGCAGATTCCACAGTGGCTTTGGTTTGTTATGATCCTCCCCAACCACACTTGTCAGTCTTAATTATATCTAACAAACTCAGACTCCATATCCACAAAAATATGTCAGGTAGTTCCATTATTACGATGATTTCATAGTGGTCATGAAATTCATAAAATGATTAACTTGTGAGTCATTTATGCAGTAGAGTTTCTTTTGTTGTGGTGTTTGCAAACCAAAATTGCATTGGTAGTAAAACACTTTCCACAGAACTGTACCAACACCCAACTCGCCTGTACCAACACACAATACACCTGTACCAACACCCAACTCGCCTGTACCAACACACAACACACCTGTACCAACACCCAACTCGCCTGTACCAACACACAACACACCTGTACCAACACCCAACTCGCCTGTACCAACACACAACACACCTGTACCAACACCCAACTCGCCTGTACCAACACACAACACACCTGTACCAACACCCAACTCGCCTGTACCAACACACAACACACCTGTACCAACACCCAACTCGCCTGTACCAACACACAACACACCTGTACCAACACCCAACTCGCCTGTACCAACACACAACACACCTGTACCAACACCCAACTCGCCTGTACCAACACACAACACACCTGTACCAACACCCAACTCGCCTGTACCAACACACAACACACCTGTACCAACACCCAACTCGCCTGTACCAACACACACCACTATACTGTACTGTACTACATATCATCACCACCATCACTACCACCCGTGACCCGAGATGACCCACCCTTATTGTAACAGTGGGACCTGACGTGTGAGAGACGACCCTTGTTCTCCACAAGCCAGTCAGGATCACTGATTGGATGTGTCATCTTTGAATACCTCTATGAAGCGTAAGATAATCTGTTTACTTATCTGTGTCTGTGAAAGAGAGAGAGAACACTGAGGAAGTTTGTTTCCTCATATAGTTTGGAGAAATATGTCTAGCCAAAAATATATTATTCTCAATTACATAAATCGTACGTAAGGGAAAAGTATACATTTTGTAGTATGTTGGAACATCTTGATTTCTTCAAATTTTATCAGTAAACAGATTCGGGATAGCAAATGTAATGGTGTCCTGTTGCTTGAAATATTTTGGAAGAATCAATTGTTCCAGATTTACCACCAACACTATATTACACTTCAACCCCTTTTAAGAGGTATCATAATCTTACATCTACAATCCCTCATCTCTATAACTTTATTAATCTGTTTTGGTTAGTATAAGAAAACAAAACAAGAAGAATGGAGTATAGTTGATGGTTATAGATTGTGTAAAGTGAGATCTCTGTTGGGGTTTATTAAAGAGCTAATGATCATACTACACCTGACACAACTACTACCATTTCTAACTAACTTTGTGTCCAGGATATTACCAGAGTCTCCTCGTTGGCTGATCCTCCACGGCCACTACAACAGGGCCCTGGAGATACTGAAGAAGGCTGCCTCTGTCAACAAAACCACCTTACCAGACGACCACGTGATTTTGACCACCATGAACATCATCAGACGAAATGTAAGACCGTACTGTGGTTACCATCACCAAAAATAAAGCTAGATTAATTTGTTGGTGATTTTGAAGGTCTCTGATTCCTCCAAACCGTGCCACGAAACAAATCAGCAATTAGTACCACTGGGGGTTGCCTGTTTTCTGGTATAGTTTAGGAGAAATTAACAGTTTAACAACAAGAGAATCTCCCCTCTGGTACAATATTCTGTGATTACCATGACCTGAAATACGTATAAATATTACAGTCTTAACTCCTCCCTGGTTCACCAGGAGCGTTCAGGAATGATTGAGAAGGAGCATGAGGAGACCCGATCATTGAGGAGCGTGGTAGTGGCAGTGGTAAGGAAGGCATTCCTGTTGTTGATCACTCCTGAGGTGAGACGGAAGGCCTGCAGTGTGTTCTTCCTCTGGGGGGCCACTTCTATGATCTACTACGGCGTTAGTCTCAACTCATATAACCTCAGGTATCTACTGTCAGGTATCTACAGATTAAGTAACACTATCAATCCATCAATCAACCATTCATCTATCCATTAATTAATCCATTTCTTCCTCTTCAATGTAAACACATCCACATATATCCATTTGTGAATGCATCCTTGGTCGTAGGTTTAAATAATCCCTGTGTCGCCATTGGCTATCACTTCGATGCGATGCAAGAGCGTGATTGGTTCAGAAAGTCAAAATGTAAACATGTAATGTCACAGAGTTCGAAATCCTGCCTCTCCTAAATTCCTATTTCCTGGCTAAAATTACATCACTAGCAAACATCTACCTATTAGTATGAAATTTATATTAATGCCACTTCATGGTTAACATGTTAGATTTGAAGGATTTACTTCATTAAAATAATTAATATACTCAGCAATTATCTTAGGTGTTCGATAGAGTGGATGAGCTGCAGCTACACTCAAATAAGGTGGTAGCTGGTGGACACAGCCCCACACAATTTAAAATTTCTCTTCCTCACATCATATCTTTGCACCCAGGAGTCGTAAAGAGGTGGGGTTGGGGTTAGAACCGAATAGAACAGGCATTGTAATTTAGACATAGGGAGTAAATGAACTAGTGATTTGGGAGAAATCACCTGGATAGTTCGGGAGGAATCGAGAATTCAGTCCATACCTGGTGCACGATTTTTCGATCTCCGGACTGGAGGGGTTAAGGGGAAATTTATTGTTGGTGTATTGGAGAGATACTGATGTCTCCTAACTATCCCAGAAAACAAATGCCTTCAATTGCAGTAATCGTGCTAATAGAGCATCTGTGAAATATCTTGGGAAAAAAACAAACAAACTTCCAATTCACCAAAATGGGAACCTCCCCTTAATTAACCCTATTAGTGTTATATCACATTGCAATCGTTGCTTCGCAGCCCTAGGGCTATGGACAGTATACTGAACGATAGTTTTTAAACACGAAAGATTTTGGTCCGACAGAATGTAAATAAAGACTAGCCGCGGGGGACCGCGAGTCAACGACAGTGTTACCATTGTCGCTTGGATTTACTTTATATTCATATATTTCTTAATTATCCGGTACATAACAGCAATTCTCTTTAATAAAAATATGGCAATGAGATTGATTGATTGATGGATATTAGGCACCGCAACATCGAGGTCCAATAGCGCCAGAAAAAGGTGATAGAGAGGTGTTACAGTAAGCAGGAAATAAATAACATGAAAAGAGGGATAGTTGAAGAACTGAAAGATGGGAACTATTTAGTCTGGTCTCTCACTGGCGACCTTCCTAGCATGGGAAGCCCTCTCTCCCAGATATCGGGGTAGAGCAGGGGCCGGAGCCCCCTCTAGTCTAGCTCGCCAAGTCACAGAGACACACAAGCCTCGGCAAGGCGGTTCCCGTTAGGGGGGTGGCAGTGAGAAGAAATGGTCAATGTGGCTGCTACTTATATACTATATACTTGTTATATGTGTAGCCAAGTATGTATATTCGTCGTGTATTGAAGCCTAATGGTGTAAAGCCATGTTTTTATATATTGTGTTCTTTTTAAAACTTTTATAAATATGTAGCTATATTCACTATATTAATTATAAATATATAATCAACATTGGAAGACACTGTGATGGACGTTATAAAATTAAATGGCTAAATATGCTGTAATAAATATGCCTTGGAATGTGCTCGTCTGTTATTGGTCAGTTTCTCCAGCCAAACTCCGCTCACGCTTGTCTAGGCCGTGACAAAACATTGCATTTCTCATCGGTACAATTTGTTATTTTTAGCTCCGGCCTCAGCCGAGAGCTCAAGGTGTTATCCTAATTAATGTTCTTGTTCTTGTTCTTGTTCTTCTTGGGGCGCCAACTTCTAAAATGGTTCAACTGACTCACTAACTCACTCATTCTTCTTGGGGCGACCATTTATTAACCCCTCCGCGACGTGGTAACTATGAATAGCCAATCTGTCAGTCTGGGGGCTAGTCTTACTATCCCTACTGCCTGTCCGGGCGATTTTGGCAGATTTTTCTAAAATCGCTTTATTCCACTTACTCTGTACGTCTAAACTACGATACTGAACAACTTAAATTTGGTCTTGTGAGCACCATCAACTCTTCCTCTTTCCAATAAAACCAACCCCAGCTCTCTACAACTCTCCGTTGCCGAGACATTAAGTGAGGAATGAAGGGTACTTTCTCGTGTGAGCGCGGTTGCGTTCGCTTACGTGTAGTGGCTCTGACGACAACTGAACGCGGCCCGCGCGGGTGGCGGTCAGTGGTGTAAGTAAGCATGGCGCAACACAGAATCGGACACGCACGAGAAATCTAATCCACATCCATCCATGTTTACAGTCAGTAACACACTGAATGACGATGGTGATTTGTAGGGTTGGTGGTGAAGTATAGTCAAGTAAAAAAAAAACCTGTCAAATTGGGCTCGCAAATGTCAACATTGGCAATAGCGGTGCATCATCCCGCCCGGTCACCCCTTGAGAGTGGCATACAACACTACCTGGGCGCTCCCAAGGGAGTGACCATCACCGCAATCCAGTCTCTAGGGGTTAAAAGGGGTTCAACTCACTCACTCACTCACTCACTCATTTCACTTGAATCATTAACCCCTGCAGTCCGGGAAGGGTAGACCCTGCCTCCACGTTTCTACCCTGCCGCTAGCGTCAAAATTCCTCGATTTGCCCTATATTCACAACGCTCACACTCTTAACCTATATAGTGTACTGACTTCAAAATTGTTCCATCATTACCTTCAACTCTTCCTCTTTCCAATGGTACCATCGGGAGGGCTGTACGATGAATAGTTGTGGAGATAGGGCGAGTTGAAGTGAACCATGTTTGTGCGCGAGACAGCGGTGTGTCCGTGTGTATGCGTGAGTGTGGTGTGACTACGGCATGGCGAGTTCAGTTTCCCGCCCAAGTCTGTTGTCAACTCACTCGTATTACTACTATTATGTATCGTATGTCATGATTTCAACACTAAAAATAGTATGAACACTTGTAGGAATATATCATCGTGTAACTGTCACTTAGAAAATGATAAACAAACCTACTTGTACCGTAGGAAACACGTATATTTACTATCAATTGTGCCTGTATGGGTGTGTTTTGTGGTGTTATTTTCTTATTACTACCCCATTATATATCGTCTGTCATGATCTATACACTAAATAATAATTTGTAACCTTGTAGGAATATCATGGTGTCACTCACGTACATATATTCACTACGGTATTGTCTTACGATCGTTAGAGCACAAATTCGGACAAGGGCAAATACTTAAAAATCGCCCAGCCATCGTGGGGTCCCAGAATCGACTGAGTGGGTAGCGGATCGATATTGTGAGTGTATTTTCTCGCCCAACGACAAGAAAAACTAGCCGTACAGGGCGCGAAATAGCGCTAAATCGCTGTGACGGTAGGTGCAGTTGCCCGGTTCCTTACGTAAGACGGTCTATCACGTCAACCGGCCTTTAGGGGTTAAGAGCCGGAGCTTTTGAAGGGGTTTCCTTCATGTTCTTGTTTTCTTCGTGCCTTACTTATTTCGCATAATATTTTCTTGGCACTTTGGTAACCTGACAGAATAATGATAGAGGATTATTTTTATCGTGAAAAAAATATCCATATCATTATAAATAAACGATTAAATACGAGTTGAAGTGAAACGAGTAGCTAAAAATGTTTATACAACTTGTTTTATACGTCGATATTTATTTATAAATATTACGCTACCATAATTAAAAATAGGTGGATGATGTAGAGAAAATCCTCCTGCATGTCATGGTGGAATAAGATTGTAGATAAGACAGAAATTATTGCTGGAAACGTAAGTTTAATGTTACGATGTCACTATCGCTGCAAGGTGTACCCAATGTTGTCAGCTGCAAGGTAATTTATCTATATTAGGGAATTTTAGAGTCCACACTGGGAAATAATATACAGTTCGTTCAAGAGTAAACAGGGAATAATTGAAGTAATAAGAGAAATTCTGATGTTGAAACGAGGGGAGCTTAGTCAAGGAGACCTGGCAACACTCGTCATATGAGTGCGGGAAAACATGCCTGTGGTGCACTCAGTGTTGTCTCTGGTCTGCTAATGTCATCTGACCTGGTAATATTAATTTTATAATTTCCCTCTACTATGTTCCACCTAGTGTGATTCCTCACTGAATAAATGTTACCAGCTCAAATGTCATTAACATGGTACAGCTCCGGACAAAACTCTCTCGACTTGGTTGGCAGCATTTGGCAACTCTGAATCTTGAGAGAAGCACAAACTACAGTACACTGGCTCTAAGTATACTATCATACATACATACACAGGTCCTCCCACTGATAGCACACATACACACACACTGAATATTAAGATTTAGTGAAGAGTCTCCCCTAACTCCAACCCCCATCACCCTATCAGATGCCAAATGCTGCCATACGAGTCGAGAGAGTTTTGTCCGGAGCTGTACGTGGTCATGAATTTACGAGCTCGAGTGTACAGTATATATCAAATTTTAGTGAAGAATGATAGAGGTAACCAAATACATCCGTGCTCATTGATGTATGGAAGGTAACTGACGTTCTAGTGACAAACTGGCAACTCTTATAGCCTCACATCACACCATTATAATCACTGTGTCCCGTGTATCACTTGTTATCGTGTTTTTTTTTACTGTTTCGAATTCAAATAATACCAAAATCGCTGTAATTTGATACTGAACCGATTTTAACCCAGTTTTTTCGCTCAGAGTGGTTATTGGTTATATTCTCTGAGTTTTGGAAATACTAAATGTTTAATATTAGTCTTTTATAAGAAAACGGTATTTATTTGTGAAAGAAGCCATTGGGGGTATCCATAATTAACCGTGCTAGCACTCAAAGGGTTAAGCAACTCACTTATTCCTTTCATTTTTCCATCTTTCAATACCAACCTCTATATGTACACATTTATAAGCGGTTTGTTGGAGATCCCCGCCTACTTCCTCATTTGGCTGGCCTCTTCTAGGGAGGAAGAAAACATTGGTGTGTCTTTACCTCACTTTCAGCGTCTCCATCTCCGTCCTCACTGCCCTCATAATGCTACTAGAGGAAGGTCAGTGATAGTATTCCTATAAATGAAGTAACCTATTTATCAAAAGTATGCTTAGAAACAGAACCAGATGCACAAAAATAATGGTGGCCTGTTGTTGCTTGGAATAGTTTAGAGGTTAGACTCTAACCTCTAACCGTTAGAGAAATCAGTTGCTCCAGATTTACCAACACTGTACCATACCTCCTGGAATCAATACCAAACCATTAGCTTCAAATTTTGGGAGCTTCATTATTCTTAACTAGCCCATATCATAACATAGAAGACCAAAACAATAAATCTTCCTTTGATAATTCTTAAGTAATTTCTTGTGCACCAACTGATCATTTTTGAATAATTCCATTTGCATCAACTATTATTATTCATGAGTATTTCCGTGTGCACTTCCAACCCACACAGTTCCTTCATGGGCCAAGATGGTGTTGTCCCTGGGTGGTAAGATGGCCATCACTGCAGCGTTTGGTATCACTTTTCCTTCCTTTACTTTCCTTATACACGTAATCTCTCTCCTCTCTCTTTTACCTCCCCATTCCCCACCCGAATCTATTCTGCTCCCGTCCCCTCTGCACACTTTTGAAATGCATATTGTCTATTCCAATTAACTATCTGAGAGAGAGAGGTGATTACCGTCACACAAGACATACAGATGAACACAACCAGTGCCCTACAAACACCTACTGTAGACTGACATATATTTCGCTACCTTCCCGCTTTCCTTTTATTGCATATATATTGTTCTTATTTTTTATTATACTCCATTCATATCCCTCCCTTTCTCGTATTGTCATACCCATAAGGAAAAGGGACAAAAGATATGCTATGAGTGAGAGAATATGAGATGGGGAAAAATGGATGAAAATGTAACAAAAAAAAAAAAAAAAAAAAATACAAACCACAGTAAGCGGTAGGGTAATGAAAGATTAGTCAGTTCCAAGTGCAGTGATCACCATATGATTTGTGCAGCACACACACACCCACACTCATGAAAACACAAGTTTGTGTGGCTTAGTCATGCTGGATACTTGTGTGGACATTCACACTCTGCGACTGTTCTCCCGATATACTTCAGTAATTAGAGACAAGGGAAAACTTATACTTTTAAACTTTTGATTAATTCCTGTATTCCCCAAGCAGACAGTGGGCGGTATCTGACACCAGACCAATCTGAGTAGTGAGAGACTGGCAGGTATTTTTCTCAGGTACGCCAACGCTGTAGCCTGACACACCACGGATACATCAGAAGCCACCAGGTCTCATGCACAATAAAACATCACAGGGTCCTAAATAAAGGTGGAAATTCAATGTTGGTATATCTGGAACAAGTACTGGAAGTACTGCGAGGTTTCTTGAAAAGTGTATTGAATATTCTATAATTAATCAAAATAAGTAGTACAGTTACCAGCACTGCCAAGTTGTACAGGGGCTCACATGTTTAAAAGATTTAAGTGATTCACTTTCTTAAACAACAAAGTACACTTAAGGTACTAGTGTATGGAGGATAATCCATCTCACACACGTGGATTGTTTTAAACTAGATCATCACAGTGGTGCTACATCTCTGAATATGTTTGAGCCCCTGTACCACGCGGCAGTGTTGGCGAGTGTACGGTCGTGGACATGTGTCTTAATGTACACTTGGATACCATATCCCACCTGAGTGGCAACCCGAGACCTATATGACAGCTTCTGGATGACAGTCCACACAAAGGCTCCAGTGGTTAGAAATGTGTTTTGCCTCTTCTAGGTTTGGGTGGGTTGTCGTCCAGACACTGCCTGCTTTAGATATCGGGCTTCGACTAGGGTGGGCTAGAGAATGTCACTATGCCTATGGTATCCGAGTGTACAGTTGCCTCAAGGTATTCCTTTACCCCCTCTTTTGTGTCTGGATTTGATTAATGAGACCAATCTCCCTGTTGAATCATATTTACGGGTAACACAAAGCTTCACTGTTTCTGAATGTGATCCGAACATGACCAGAGATGCACCATGGACTTAACAGCCACCGCAGGGGGTAAAGAAATACCTTGAGGCAACTGTACATATGGATAACTCAAAGAAATTGCTGACTAAGATTTTTTTCACGTTTTCATATGATGTTCTTGTTCTGAAGATTATTTCTGAAGGAGAAAATATCGCCGGAAGATTATTTTTCAAGTAGAAGATATTGAAAATGAGAAAAAGTTAAGTAATATATGGAGGAAGAGAGAGAAGAATGATGACGGGGGTAAACATAGATAGAAGATAAAAACACAACATGCAAGGAAAGCTACAAGCCTAAATAATTATACTGGGTTTACTGTTGGAAAACATCAACCCTCCATATCATGTCATCTGATCTGATTTGCCAAAAGGATACCATGCAGTTGATAAATATAGAAACATAGAAAATTAGTTTGAACGCTCGTGTGTCTGTGTGTGTGTAGCTTCCTCACAAGCAACTATAGTCTGGCGTATGTGTTTGTGTGTGTAAGTTCTCCACAGGCAACTCTGGTCTGGTGTGTGTGTGTGTGTGTGTGTAACTTCTCCACCCACAATTCTCATCTTATCACATGTTAAACCTGCTTGGATTGTCACTGTGGTTCTAGCCACCAACAAGTCAAGTAGTGCCTCTCTCTCTCTCATCAGTCAGTCAGTCAGTCAGTCATCATCTCAAGACAAGACCAGACCCAACTACACCACAACAGTTCTCTCTCGTTCTCAACATCACCACACTATACTATCATCGTCCGACTCCCATACGGTTCTCTCTATAGGGACTGTATTTTGGGACACCTGCAGGTAACTTGAATTGATCCATCTAGCAAGTAAAGACTGTATAAGGGAAATGTAATATGTTCGGTTGTAAAGGGAACACTTGAATTCGCTCCACTGGCAAATCAACATCATTAGAATATCTTGATAGTAATATTTAACTTAGTAACATAAGGGGGAAGTACAGTGGAGCAGTCAGGGTGCTCCAATGTACCAAAAGTATAATATATCCCCTTCCCTTTTGTAAGTCATCCAACAACATAATGCATGTTACGTACAGTCGGCGGCAAAAGTCCTGTCGCCTCACTTGCTTCACCGAGACATGCAGTGTTCATGGACGAGAGAAATTCACACGTTTTCTACACCTAATAATCTCGAGTCTATGAATATCGCGTGCCTCTGTGAAGCAGGTGAGGCGACAGGACTTTTGCCGCCGACTGTACAATGATATCTCCAAACTATGCCTCGACATCTATTCCCTAATATTAACATGTACTGTACTATTGGTCACAATAATTCGTACACGAGCTGTTGTTTTCGTGGGCTTGCAACATATAGAAAATGTAAAGACTACGTAACTGAAATACAACGTTATTATTAAGTTTGTTATTTTACAGTCAGCGAGTCACTTGTAGACAATTCATTGCAACAGTTCTGGGATAATAACATTTCTTTCCATAATATAGCCTGTGGCCAACTGTACTTCACTGAAGACATGTTTGGTGTGCCCAGAGCAGCGAATGAAACCAACAGACATGTGGTGTTTGGCGAGGACACACACCAACACCGACAAGGACAAGGAGAGAAGGAGAATGACCAGAAAAAGGGAAATAAAGATAACAACAGAGACTTCTACACTGACCAAGGGGAGAAAGATAACGAAAGGAACGACTATCAGAATGATAACGAAAGAGACAACTACCTAGAAAAGGGAGAAGTGGTCAGTGGAGACTCACAAGATAAAGGTGGCAGTGACAACACACGACCCATGACAACCTTCGAGGACTTGATGGAGGCTGTGGGTACCAGAGGTCGATGGAACTATACTATCATCTTCGCATGTGCCTTTTGTAAGTTAATAATAATAATAATAATAATAATATGGTAGAAATAACAATATCAACAATAACATTAATAACTATATTCTTTAATATTCCCACAGCCAGCTTCACTTTGCCAATGTGGCACGTCTCATATCAGTTCCTGGGCATCACTCCAGAGTATTGGTGTCGTGTGCCGGAGTTAATGGAGGCCAACTGGACCCAGGAACAAATTATTTCCCTCTCCGTCCCTCTCAGGTCAGTCAATTTCCTACAGGTACCTACATACTGCTAGAAGAACAAGGACATAGGGGGCTGAAAAAAATGTCCAACAATTCTAATGACTCTGGAATCGAACCCAGGATTTCTTGCTTGCTAGGCGAGAATACTAACCATTACACCATCGGCGCCCCCACCATTCAAATATACGAATCCTCAATAATACAAGATCGCGTAATAGTATGTTTGTATGTGTGACTGTATTAATATTTTATACATGTACATGTATAAATACATGCCTCAGGAATTCGTATACACCACTGTGACATCAGGGGTTTGTAACAAATAGAACATTTTATACATTAATTTCTTAACACCAAACTTTTCTAGTTATGTTGTTTGGCAAATACTTTAATAAGTCAGAAGAACAATCCCTACAATATGTGCAGAGTAAAGACCCCTTTTAACCCATGTCCTGTGTACAAATTCCTGAGGCTGACTGTACATATACATTTATATGGATATATATTGATCCTGTGAAGGCCGCTTTAGACCTATCCCACTTTAACCCTTAAACCGTGGGTGACGAGAAATCTCGCCACCAGCAACAAGTGTGGAGGACCGCGGGTGATAAGAATTCTCAGTGATGCAGGTTTTTAAATTGTGGGCCCCATATGGGGCGAGACATGGATGTGTCGGGTGGCAACATTGATTTTGGACTTGTATGGAATCCTCCATGGCCACCCATCCTCCTCTTGCCAGTGTTGAACTTGTAGTGAGGGTGGTAGCACGTATTTCTAAAGCTCTCTTTTTTCCTGTAATTACCATATACGTTCGTAAAAACGACAGTGACATTATTGTTTTTGTGTTGAAAAATTTGATTGACATGTTTTATAACGATATCAGAGAGTGAAAATATACTTAGATATGTAAATAGAGTGTAAAAGTGAATTTTGAGTTGATGTCATTATGAGCTGGTTACCTATCCTACAGATGTTCATTTAGTCTTCACAAGTATATCAGGAGACAGCTAAGGGTTGGTACTTCAATATCCTGTATAATTTATTTCTGTATCGTGAGTAGTTTACAAACTATTAGTCATCAAATGTGTTCTATACATAGCGACCGCGAGTTAAAACAGAGCTGCCACGGTAGATAAAGCCAGTGACTAAGAGGAAAATATACCAAACTTTCCTAGAACAATCACTTAAATGGCGTTTATTGATAGAAGAACTTAATTCAGAACGATAACGTGATAATAAAGAAATATAAAATGGATCTGTTGACGGCAACACAGCGCGGGAGTAGCAGCAGCCACAAAAATGGCTGATGCACCATACACACCACTACTTGTTTCTCGCTAACACTGTATTTATTCCTAAACCAGCTCTTTAAATATCTATGTTTAGAGTAATTTTTGCTTAAAATTATATAATCTTTCATCTATCTTCGGCTTCGCTACAACTAGCAAGACACCCTGTTTGTTCATTGATCATATTTCCAATTATGAGGTACAACTATAGGCTACATAGATTCCTAGAGATATATAAGTAGGAATACCTGCTTCGTTTCTCTTCAGTTAAGTTATGTAAATTGGCCATTGTATTTTTGTCTTTCCTTATTTTTTTCTTTTCCCTTTTTCTTATAGAATTGTAACTCATTGAATTGTATTTTTGTGACTACAGTAGATTACCTATCATTAGTTAAATATAATCTATGTTATCATTATCCAAGGATTATTTCAATTTTTCAAATATAAACGATGTAGTGGTCAATTATCTATATATCTGTGTGTAATTTTTCAGAGCACCAGGAGACGACAGACTTAACGAGTGCCTAATGAATAACTACAACTACACCCATGCAGCTGTACTCGGCTTTAATGAGACCTTGAATAATGTGTCAGCCGTCAGTAACACAGAAGATGACAACTTACTCCTTCCCTGTGACACCAGAATCTACAACACATCACAACACAAGAAAAGTTTGGTCACTGAAGTAGGTCGTTCGTTGTCACTCATTCTCTGTTTTGACTTTAAGGGAAAATTCTCATGTTGGTGAATTAGAAGTTCTGTGATTCCTCCAAACTATGCCAGGAAACACTCGACCTTATTAACTGTTACTTTAGTGAGGGATCTGTTTTGTTGTATAATTTGGAGGAATCAGGTGTTCAACAATTCATCCTCAAAATAATCTCTTCATTAAGAAAATCTATGATATATTATAATCTTCGTCTTTCTTAACAAGTTTCAGATTTAAATCATGAAATCATTTTCCTTTATATTGTACAGTTGGCTCCACTCCCGCGTTTCTCCCCTCGCGTTGCCAATGTTGGGCCAGTCAGAAATTCGAATCCCGATCCATAAGTTAATAAAATCGAAACATTCATATCCTTAGAGTGAAGGATATGAATGTTTCGAATGCTTTAACTGGCCCAACATTGGCCCAACATTGGCAACGAAAAAGGAGAAACGCGGGAGTGGAGCCAACTGTAACTGTAAAGACAATGCCTCTATATGTCGATTCCACAGTGGCTTTGGTTGTTATGATCTTCCCTAACCACACTTGTACCAACACACAACACACCTGTACCAACACACAACACACCTGTACCAACACACCTGTACCAACACACAACACACCTGTAACAAACACACACCACACCTGTACCAACACACAACACACCTGTACCAACACACAACACACCTGTACCAACACACACCACACCTGTACCAACACACAACACACCTGTACCAACACACAACACACCTGTACCAACACACAACACACCTGTACCAACACACAACACACCTGTACCAACACACAACACACCTGTACCAATACACAACACACCTGTACCAACACACAACACACCTGTACCAACACACAACACACCTGTACCAACACACCTGTACCAACACACAACACACCTGTACCAACACACAACACACCTGTACCAACACACAACACACCTATACCAACACACAACACACCTGTACCAACACACAACACACCTGTACCAACATACAACACACATGTACCACTATACACACCACCACCCGTGACCCAAGATGACCCACCCTTATTGTAACAGTGGGACCTGACGTGTGAGAAACGACCCCTGTATTCCACAACTCAGTCCACCAACCAGGCAGGGGCACTGGTAGGAAGTGCCGTCTTTGGATACCTCTTGGAAGCGTAAGAGAATATGTTTACTTATCTGAGAGAGAGAGAGAGAGAGAGAGAGAGAGAGAGAGAGAGAGAGAGAGAGAGAGAGAGAGAGAGAGAGAGTACACTGAAGTAGTTTGTTTTCTTATACAATTTGGAGGAATATGTATAGACCAAAATAAATTATTCCCTTTTACAGCAAATCGTACTAAAGGGGATAGTATACATTTGGTAGTATGTTGGAGCTCCTTGATTCCTCCAAATTATGCCAGTAAACATCACCAGGTTAATTAACAAATGTAATGGTGTCCTGTTGCTTAATATAGTTTGGGAGAATCAATTCCTCCAGATGTACCACCAACACTATATTACACTTCATCCCCTTAAGTGGAAATTAGTTCACCATGCACTTATGTCCTGTACAGTAGAAATATACTCAACCCTCTTTCTCTCATCATCAGGCTGGGACGGAGGAAATGTGTGATCATCTCTGTGTGTTTTACCCTCCTCTGCGCCTTCTTCACTGTCGTGGCGCCAAACGTACAGACTTATATATTTTTTAAGTTCCTCTGTCAAACCTTTGCCAATGGCTTTTACATTGGCTGTTACATAATTGGTGAGTCTATTCTCCTATAATAATAATAATAATAATAACGGCATAACAAACATATATATATATATATATATATATATATATATATATATATATATATATATATATATATGCAGAATTCTCACTTCACCTATTACAAGCTGTATTGGATCAGTAACATATAAACTCTCCAAATGGTTAGTTACATTGCTGTCCCCTTTTGTTGGTACTGTTTCAGACTCTTTTGTTAAGAATAGTGAAGACCTTGTAAGCAAATTAAAATCACTCTAGATATTGTATACTTATAAATTAATCAGTTTTGATGTTAAGTCTTTATTTACTAATGTCCCACTGGATGATGTATTAAATTTACTCCCAAATGTTATTGGAAAAAGTATTGATGGTATACCCTGCAGCAACATAATTAAGCTGATTAAACTATGTGTTAACAACTCTCATTTTGTATTTTCTGGTCAACACTACTCACAAAAGTTTGGTATGGTCATGGGTAACCCTCTCTCTCCTATCTTGGCAAATTTATACATGGAATATTTTGAGAGTATGTTGTTAAGTAATATCAAGGATTCAGAGGTAGTATGGTTGAGGTATGTCGATGATGTACTATGTTTTTGGCCTGATTCTTTGGATGTTGATGTATTTTTGCAGAGTTTAAATTCACTTGCCCCTTCAATTAAATTTACACTTGAAGTCGAGCAAAATAACACTCTTCCCTTTTTAGATGTACAAATTGTTAAGGATAACGGTGTTCTTAAGACCAAAGTGTATAGAAAGCCCACAAACATCTTGTCCTATTTTTATTATTATTCCAACCATCATATTAATGTAAAGAAGTCTGTTTTTATTTCGATGCATTTAAGGGCTTATCGAGTTTCAGACCCAGAGTTCCTAGATGCTGAGTTAAAAACAATACTCGAAATCGGACAGAAACTAAAATATCCAGTAAATATTCTATATGAATGCCATAACAAAGCAAAGAAACGCTATTATACAGCAAGAGATGAAAGGCCACGTCAACAACACCATGATAAAATTCTTGTTCTCCCATACCATGAAAATGTTCTTGATTGTATTCATGTTTTAAAGAAACTCAATGTACAGGTAGTTTTTAAATATGACAATACTGTTCAGAAATCCCTAATCAGAAATAGCCCAGAAAGTGACTCAGGAATAATATATAAAATTCCCTGCCGTGATTGTGACCACTTTTATATTGGACAGTCTGGGAAGAATTTGAAAACTAGGATATCACAGCATAAATATAGCATA
Source organism: Petrolisthes manimaculis (assembly GCA_034508575.1). NCBI lineage: Eukaryota > Metazoa > Arthropoda > Malacostraca > Decapoda > Porcellanidae > Petrolisthes > Petrolisthes manimaculis. The sequence continues at coordinate 139,074 of JAWZYT010001507.1, forward strand.
AAAACAGGTCAGCAGAGTAGTGGATTGTTTCAACATAAAGCTAATAATAACCATCATATCAATTGGACAGAATGTAAGACTTTAGCCAAAACTAAATGTTTCCATGAATGAAATGTAACTGAATCTTGTTTAATCTCTGGTACATATGATAAAAATGTAAACATGAGCTATGGACATTTTAGGTGTGATAAAGTGTTAACAAAATTAATAATGAAGAAATTTCCACCAGACTAGACGGACAGGTGGGGTGAGGTGGCCGAGTGGGTAGTATTATGGACTCATACCCTAGAAGTCCGGAGATCGATCCTCTCAGGTGAAGGCCTCAGAATATTTACTCTTCCAATTTGAGTATCAGGCACTAACTATAAGGCCACCGAACGTCGTAAAACACCCTCACTGGTACCATAACAGCTGCAGTATTTGGGAATCACCCTCACTTCCCTCTCTCTGTGGCTGGGTACCAGTTGAAAGTCGTGACGTGTGTGTGTGTGAACATCAGTTGACCTGGGCCACGATAACGGGCTTGATTAAGCCTATGTCCAGTGTCGGATCATATATAAAAAAAAAAAAAAAAAAAATATCCGGTGATTTGATTGGCTTGCCCACCACCCTTTGTACTCTGTATGTATATATACTCCAACTTAACTCCTCTGTATTCATTCTGTCTGAAGATGTAATATACGAAAGTACTTACTGTTCTGCCTTTGGTTTCTCTTGTGGTTACTCTGCATATACATGTTACAGTAAGAAACCGTACCTAGGGAATACGAGTAATCCCTGAGCATTTTAGTGAATATATATATATATATATATATATGAGTCCAGAATACTAACCACTTGGCCACCTCCCCTACAATAAACCTCTCTCTCTCTCTCTCTCTCTCTCTCAGCCATGGAGGTATGTTCACCAACCCAGCGTTCTATGGTTGGTCCAATGTATTTTATGCCTTGGTGCTTCGGCTACATGTTGGTTCCCCTCATAGCCTACGTGGTGAGGCCCTGGCGATGGCTACAAGCTGCCTTCGCGGTTCCTATTCTTTGTAACATTATCCTCATATGGTTAGTATGGCTTGTGTTAATTTAAGTGGTATCATATTCCTACATCTACACTCCCTCAACTCTACAACCATATTAATTTGTTTTGGTTAATATGAAAAAAAAAGGAATGGCGTATTGTTGATGATTATAGATTGTTTATAGCGGGAAATCTGTTGTGGTTGATTAAAGGGCTACTAATAATTATTCCCCTTGCTGACACAACTACTACCATTTCTGACTACCTTTGTGTCCAGGATATTACCAGAGTCTCCTCGTTGGCTGATCCTCCACGGCCACTACAACAGGGCCCTGGAGATACTGAAGAAGGCTGTCTCTGTCAACAAAACCACCTTACCAGACGACCACGTGATTTTGACCACCATGAACATCATCAGACGAAATGTAAGACCGTACTGTGGTTACCATCACCAAATATAAAGCTAGATTAATTTGTTGGTGATTTTGAAGGTCTCTGATTCCTCCAAACCGTGCCACGAAACAAATCAGCAATTAGTACCACTGGGGGTTGCCTGTTTTCTGGTATAGTTTAGGAGAAATTAACAGTTTAACAACAAGAGAATCTCCCCTCTGGTACAATATTCTGTGATTACCATGACCTGAAATACGTATAAATATTACAGTCTTAACTCCTCCCTGGTTCACCAGGAGCGTTCAGGAATGATTGAGAAGGAGCATGAGGAGACCCGATCATTGAGGAGCGTGGTAGTGGCAGTGGTAAGGAAGGCATTCCTGTTGTTGATCACTCCTGAGGTGAGACGGAAGGCCTGCAGTGTGTTCTTCCTCTGGGGGGCCACTTCTATGATCTACTACGGCGTTAGTCTCAACTCATATAACCTCAGGTATCTACATTAGATTGATTAAGTAATACTATCCATCAATCCATTAACATATCCATTCCTTCCTCTGCAGAGCAAACACAACCATCTCCCTATCCATTATTTCTCTGATTCCTCCCAACTATACCAGAAAACAGACGCCTTCAATTACAGTAATTGAGATAATAGAGAATCTGTTTCGTGATATAGTTTGGAGAAATCAAAGACTTTTTAATTCACTAACAAGAAAACCTCCCCTTAATCAGCTCACTTATTCCTTCCTTTTTTTTCAGTACCAACATCTATATGTACACTTTTCTATGCGGTTTGTTGGAGATCCCCTCCTACCTCTTCAATTGGCTCACTACCACCATCCTTGGGAGGAAGAAAACATTGGTGTGTCTTTACCTCACCTGCAGTGTCTCCATCTCCGTCCTCACTGCCCTCATAATGCTACTAGAGGAAGGTCAGTCCTGGTATCTCTCTATTGAAAAAGTAACCTATTTTTTCAACCCCTTAAATCCAGTCGAGTTCTGACTAACCTGCCTCAACACCCAGGTAAATAGTTTAGTAAAGTAATGGTACACTCTTCGACCTGGACATGGAGAGCACTACGTGAGATGATGACTAGGGGCGGCAGGCTGCTGCTTGAGTAGGTAGGCCGGTGCTTGAGCAGGCGGCAGGTTGAGTGCTAGAGCGGCAGGAATGGTTGGAGCAGCAGGTCAGGCGAGACAGTGAAGGCAGGTGTAACCCAGGAGTAACCCAGAGCGGAAGAAGATTAGGGCTTTATGCCTATCGACTGATGGTGTTGGTCATTAATTAAGGCAGTTGGTCTTGTTACATCAACACATCTTCCCCCAGCCTACAAGGTTGCTATCCTGGCTCATACAGCCAGGTACCTACTTACTGCTAGGTGAACAGAGACATAGGGGGCTTTCCAATTGTCCAATAATTCGACTGAGTCGGGAATCTCGTTTGGTCGCTGCTGCACCTTATATACAGGCTGGCCGCCAGGTGAGGATGCGTGCGCAGATGTTCAGCCTGCCGTGTGACAGTTGTGTAACGGGAAGTGCTTCATATATGAGGTGGAGTGCTCGCCGGCCGTTACATAGTCAAGAGTTTATAGCTGTGTCCGTGAGGCATAGAAACACTCTCCAACTCAATACATGCACGAGCTCGGCTAGGTTAGGTTAGGTTAGGTCCTACAGTAGTTTGGTTAGGTTAGGTTTGGTTGAGCTGAAAACTAACTATGTTAAATTAGCTGTGAAAGAGAATGAGACTATTTCCCAATTTATTCCATGGTTAGTTGTATTGTTATAACCCAAGCGTTATTTTCCTTCCAACCACAAGCAATGTTGGCCCAGCAGTGTGAGTATGTACCAGGTTGGAGTGTTTTTATGTGTCTGAGAGATTTTGAGAAAAAAATATTTATTTCACTTCATCCCTACTCCTAAACTACATTGCCTAGAACCATAAATTTGATTTTGTACTTACCAATAACTCATCCTCTTTCCAATGGGGAATTTTCTAAACTCGTGGTTGCCACCAGGTGGCATCACAATCGGCGATTCATCGTGCACACAAGCAAAATAAAATATTCCTTCAGTCATTCTATACACAAAAAAAATGCATCGAGCTTAAATGATACATATTTCTACACAATTCTTTCTAAGTAGTAAAACACAGGTAAAATAGTACTATTCGTAATCAAAAGGAGTTAAGTTGATTTTCTGGTGAAATTGGCATTCAGATTATTTGGCCATCTCGGGATTACCAAACAGGTACACCATTGATTGGAAACAAAGTAAATGAAATTACAATAAACATAAAAAGAACATACAGGTGATAGTTAAAACTCCGAATTACATAGATCAACTTCCTAGTTTATTGAAATACATATTTCAATTGAGAATAGGCAACTCGAATGTGCTGGCGAAGTACTAGCAACTATCCACCGTTTCCTTTGTCCAGCTTCTTTGGGGAATTTGTGGTCCCCATATCTATTAACACATTGAGGAACACAACACGATGATGTAATATCTCCACAAAAATAACTCTATCTATATATTACCATGTTACTGGGTATGTTACGTCATAATATGTAGTACAGTCTTAATCATATTTATTTGTATTGTCCAAATAAATAAATTTTAGCCTTGGCATATGCCTTACTTTAAATATCGATAGCAGAAGGTCGACAATCACGAAACAAAAATATCTAATTTAACCAACTTATCTCAAAACTATCCATACAGGGTATTAAAAAGTCGATGCAGGATTTCGAAAGTATCATAATGATCAAGGTTCTATGCATTTGTATGCTGATGGGATTTAAAAAAAAAACAATATTTTAGCTCATATCGCATGAACTGACTGCACAGCAGTGACATCTAGCGGATTAGTTCCAGAAATTCCCCATACTCTTGGATATGGGGATAGGAGGTGATGAAGAGGAGTCACTTTCACCGTGAGAGCTTTGTGGTTCCCAGGCGATGGCTGGCAACAGCCTCTGTCAACACTTTCTCACACAACTCTTGTCGGACTTAGTGCAAAACTCGTCACTATCATATTGTGTCAAAGTTATATGCAGTTCAGTTTCTGTTCTATTACTGAGTCTGATAACCTTGCAAGAATGCGAAGGGGACGTGGAGGTTGCACTTGTGGAGTGGAAGTTGCTGTTGTTGAAGTTCCTGAAGCTGTCTGATGGAGTAGCCGTTTTAGCGCCCCCTGGTGGGGCGCGGGGAGTTTGTGACGATTTAGCCCCAATAACAACCTTCCTAGGTAGCCCTGGGGGGTGATCCCATGATGTAGACGACGCCACTCTAGGACCTGGCATGGAAGTAACAGGTGGTACTATGAGGGTGGGCACTGAATCGGACACGGCGGAAAATTGGTACTAACGGGATATCCCTCCACCCGAAGCTCCCCTAGCAAAAGGGATATCCCGCCCCTCGAAGCCAACGGCTTAACCCCTAAAGACCGGTTGACGTCGTAAGCCGTCTTACGTAACTAACCGGGCAACTGCGCCTACCGTTATAGAGATCTAGCGCTATTTTGAGCCAAGCGCGGCTATTCTGGGCGGGTTTGGGCGATTTAGCAGTGTAGCCAACTACCATACAATAGCAGAAAAGGGTTCAGTCAGTCTGATTCCCCAGTAGGCTACCCACCACGATGTCGGGAAGACGCACTGCTAATTCTCCCGTGTCCGATTCGGTGCGCGCTACACCCTCGCGTCGACGCGCTCCACTCACTACCTCCACACCATCGTTGCCTCCACGTACTCGACGCCTTCCACAACGCCTTACTGATTCTGCAATAGGGCGAGAACTAGAATTGTCCATCTCTATGGTGAACAGTGATAGTGATGATAGTGATGTCTATTTTGAAATAGATGATTCTGACCCTGAATTTCGTATCAATAACGAAGCGAGGGTAACTTACACCACCGAGGAGGATGATATTTTTCCACCTGCTCAACCTCACTCCCAAGTAAGTGAACCACCTTCAAGTGTTAGGATACTTGCAACCTCTGCTGTGCCAGTCGAAATCCCGTCGACGAGTAGGGGGAGTTTAGGTGATTTATCACCTATTGCAGGACCGAGTGGAGCTTGTGGTTCCTCCACTCGCTCCGTAGCAACCTCTAAGAGGAAGAGGAGGTTACATTTTACCTCTTCTTCATCGTCGGGTGAAGATATACCTCCAACAACTCGATCAAGGAGTAGGAGAGTTGGAGGTAGAGTAAGAGGAGTGAGAGGCAGGAGAGGACGTCTTATCTCGGACGAGATAAGGGAGCCATCTTCTGACCCAGATGATCCTTCTGTTGACTCAGCGGACCTCACTCTCTCCCCGTTATCTTCACCACGACCACGGCATCCATCCTCACAACCACGACCACAACAACAACAACAACAACCACCACAACCACCACGACGACGAGTAGCAGATGTGGGTCCGTTTGTGTGGACTGATGGCAGGGATTTTCAGCCTGATATTCCTGCTTTTGATGCACGGGAATCAGGAATTCAACCAGAATTTCTCTGTACAGCTGCGTCAAAGATGATGGATTACTTCGTCGCCTTTTTTGACGTAGCTGTAGTGTCGTGGATCGTTCGGGAGACGAACGTTTACAATCAAATTATCAATAACTGGCACCACACAACGCACCGGGAACATTCTCATATGGTAGATTGGGAAGATGTAAGCGTTGCAGAAATGTATGTGTGGCTTGCACTAACGATGTTGATGCCGCACAACAAGAAACATCGATTGCGGGATTACGGGATCACGGATGACTTACTATCCACACCTATCTTCGGGAGGTATATGTCACGGGACCGCTACAGGGATATCCTCACCAACCTCCACTTCACCAACAACCTGGGTCCCTCCCCGAGTGATAGGCTGTGGAAAATCCGTACTATTATGTCCATGTTGCTCCAGAATATCCGTGCATTTCTACGACCATTCCAGAAAGTGGTAATCGACGAGTCTCTCATGCTCTTCAGAGGTAGACTGTCCTTCATTCAGTATATCCCGTCTAAGAGGCACAGATTTGGCATAAAGTTTTATGTCATCTGTGACTGTCAGACGGGATATGTTTTAGATTTTGTAATTTATACGGGTTCAGATGTGGATATCGCTGAGAATGATCCTCATGGCTTCTCAGGTGCTGTTGTAAAGCACCTGATGGACCATTTCTATAACCGAAACCACATTCTGTACACGGATAATTATTACACCTCCATTGTTGAGTCAGTTCCTGAAAGAGCATGGAACGGAATCCTGTGGCACTGTTCGTCCCAACAGGAAGTGGTATCCAGCCTTCCCTGTAATACATCGGGGCGACTTTCTCATCCGAAAATCTGGCCCTCTACTTGCCATGAAGTGGCATGACAAGAGGCCAGTACACATGCTCACCACTGTGCACAAGGGTGAGATGTTGGATTCCGGCAGGGTCGACCGCGACACAGGTAATCCCATCCTCAAACCTGATGTCGTGTTTGATTATAACATCAACATGAGACTCGTCGACAAATCAGACATGATGATCAGTGATAGTGACACAATAAGAAAATACGGAAGTGAATATGTGATAGTGACACGAATTTATTCATTCAAGTGTACATTTTATTATTAGTGCGGTGATATAGACACAGGACGAGTGTATTTTTACTCGTTATTACTCCCACACTTCATCCCGGGGCACTAAAACCACTCTGGAATGGTCAGCAAGCCACACAGTAGAGGTTGCAAGTAGGTATAACACAGCGCGGTAGGCTCGTAGGGGCGCGGTGAGGAGGAGTGTGCAGCCACCCGCGCTGCACCATAGCCACGCGCACGGCACCTAGCCACGCGCGCTGCACCCTAGCCACCGCCACCCCCACCCGTCAGAACACTTCACGCTTACCGCGCAAAACATGGTCCACTTCAACTCGCCCTATCTCCACAACTACTCATCGTACAGCCCTCCGATGGTACCATTGGAAAGAGGAAGAGTTGAAGGTACGTAAGAACCTATTTTGAAGTTAGTACACTATATAGGTTAAGAGTGTGAGCGTTGTGAATATAGGGTAAATCGAGTAATTTTGACGCGAGCGGGTGGGTAGAAACGTCGAGTAAGCTTACCCCGTACCGGACTGCAGGGGTTAATGGGATAGTATATTTTAGGTATGTACATAAGAGCGACTTAATTCCTTCAAAGTATGCCAGGAAACAGGACCGGATACACAATAATAAAGATGGTTTGCTGTTGCTTGGATTAGTTTAGAGCAGTGGTTCTCAACCTGGGGGCCATGGTGGGCTGTTGCAAATTATACATTTCTAAATAATGTTAAAAATCTGAATAATAAAAAAAACTTGCATCACTGTCCTGGCAAATAAAAATTTCTTTTTTAATTTCTTAAGTATGAGATTCTCGCGTATGAGAATTTGAAATCACTCACCATCTGAGATCCTTGGAAAGTGAACTTAATATGTACTTCCCAGAATTCGAGGAGGAAGAAGGGAAGTTGGTAAGGAATCCATTCTCTGGCACTCTTGATATTACTACCATTCCCAGTGATGTTCAGGACGAGTTCCTTGATCTCAAACATGATTCTGCTGCCAAATATCTCTATGAAGAAAAATCTCTGAATGTATTCTGGTGTTCGATGCATCAGTCATATCCAAAAGTCAGTGAGATTGTACTTCAACTACTCTTGCCTTTTTCAACTACCTATTTATGTGAGTCTGGTTTCTCCACCCTTCTACAAATCAAGAATAAGAGCCGGAACCGATTGGATGTGGACCCCGACATGAGATGTGCATTGTCAGTGACACAACCTCGGATTCGTCAACTGACTGAAAAGAAACAATATCAGCCTTCCCACTGATGTGTGATAAAATATGCAGAGGTTAATTGAACTTTTTCCCATCCAAATCAAATTTGCTATTGTCTGCTAGTCTTTTGTAGTCTAGTGATGTAAGTTAAGCATATCACAGATCTGTATCAATATAAGAACTGTAAACTTTGTAATAAAGTAAGGGTGTTCTCTTCATCAACATATTATTTATTCTTGTTTTTGCCTTTTTTGGCAGGGTGGGATTTGGGAGAAAAATGAAGGGGAGCCACACGAATGTTGAGAATTCATGAAGGGGGGAATGGAGTGAAAAATGTTGAGAACCACTGGTTTAGAGGGATCAGTTGCTCCAGATATACCAGCACTGTACCATACCCCTTGAATCAATATCAAACCATTAGCTATAGATTTAGGGCACTTTCTTTTTCCTAAGTAGCTCATATCATAACATAGAGTCGTAGAGGACCAGGACAATAATTTTACCCTTGATGACTCTTGAGTATTTCGTGTGCATATACTAAAAAAAAATTGAGTAATTCCGTGTGCACTTCCAACCCACACAGTTCCTTCGTGGGCCAAGATGGTATTGTCCCTGGGTGGTAAGATGGCCATCACTGCAGCGTTTAGTATCATCTTCTATTACTCCACTGAACTCTTCTCCACTAAGTACAGAGCAAGAGTTATGGGAGAAGCCAATATGTTTGGCAGGCTGAGTAGTACTTGTTCACCCTACATAAACGACATTTTCGTAAGTGTTTCCTGGTTTTTAACAAAGATGGTGTTATAAAAAATGAACAAAAAATTAATTAATAATAGTCCCATGTTGTGAGCAAAACTTGTGAAATTAATGTAATCAGCAATTATTTTGATAGAGACTTGGTGACTGTTTGTCATCAACACAGCTATGCACCGTCTCGTAGAGAGAGAGAGAAAGAAAGAGTTGCTAATTTCTGTTAATGCAAGTGATTTATAGTATTTTGTCATTGTTTCAGGGTGAGGTATTGGTATGGGGTCCATCTGCTCTGTTTAGTCTGGCATCACTGGCGGCAGCGTTCATCGTCACACTCCTTCCAGAAACCAAGAACAAGATTATGGCACAAGGAATTGACGACCAGCCAGAACACGTGATGGAACAGCTTGACCAGCACGACCCACTACGAACCCAGCACGACCTACCACGAACCCAGCACGACCCACTACGAACCCAGCATGACCTACCACGACCCCAGCATGACCCACCACGAACACAACATGACCCATCACGTCCCCATCGTAAAGACCATGAGGCCAATTCCCAAGTCCTTCTTGTATAGGTATCCAGGCAGCCAACACGAAATACAACACATATACAACAACATTGATCCCCAAGTCTTTCTGTAGTAGAGCAATTAAGGACCCTATGATCGTGTATGATAATTGGAGACTTCTGATTCCTCCTGACTATACCACGAAACAAGCTGGTGTTTCGTGGCAATACTTGAAGGACTCATTTACCTAAAATTGTTAGACCACATCACAGGGTCCTTTGACAAAAGTATAACTGCATATACGTATATTGTTTGATTTTGTTTGTCCTAGAAATTTTACTTGGTCACGTTTTCTTCAAAGTGATGTTTCATTACAACAGGAAATTTATCTTTTAAAAGCTAAACTTAAGTATATTGCTAGAAATCCTGATATCTCTTGTATGATGTAACGCAGGTATTTTTGCCCACTTACTTTAATTGGGAGAACAAAACCCGGTCTGGAAAAAAAAACTATTGAGTAACTGAACTTGCCTTGCGAATACAAAAAAAAAAAAAAAAAAAAAAAAAAAAAAAAAAAAAAAAAAAAATCATACAAAGGGCAAGTCCAGTTTCTCTTCAGTATAGGGTATACGCTGCCACCACCAGACCAAGGTTTATCAGAGGAACCAAGTTTATCACACACTGGAGTTTTAACGCAGCCTTAGATACTCGGCACGTGTGCAAGCAACCCAGAATTACGTTAGCGGGGGTACAATAAATGTCTTAAATTGAGAATATATTTATACATAGGAACACAGTCTATTTTGTTACATTGGTGACTGAATACTCAACTAATTATAAACTGGTTTATTATGGTACACTTGATAAAAGTTCACAAGAAAACAAATATATAAGTACATTCCCACTTCCTAATTCCCCAATCCTAATTCCCGCTGTGCCAATGGAACCGGGACACCCCCGAGTTTCGCCAAGTGACAGAACTAAACAAACAAAGAAAATAGTGAAACATTCACTGAAGATAACTTCACCCCCCACCCTTCTCCTAAAAACAAAATATATCCCTAATCATTAATTTTTCACCAATTGGCCGAAACAAATAAATATACTACAAGAATTGAAATACTTTAAAATATGCACAAGTTATATTCACTAATGTATTGCCAGCAATTTCTTAACTATATTATACCAAGTATCACGTGGGACTACTCTGTCAATGGAGCGTGCATAAATGGTTGTCACCAGAATGATCGACGGAAGAATGAGCATTAATAACATGTATTAATTATTAAAATCCTTTACTAGAACACTTCAACCTTCCCTACTTATCCAACTCCATTCACAGACTAAGCAATTCAACACTTGTTATCTCTATTACACTTCCACTACAGTCTAAGGCAAGAGCTACTTTGAATTATTACCTGTCACCGGCAGAAGTGCATAGCAACCATCTTAGCAGGAGAAAATCGAAACCCATGAAAATCAGAGGGCTCAATACGTCTGGATATGGTGGAAGCATACTAACTTCGCGTGCCTGGACCAAGGGCTGTCTGCTACTGACTATGGTTGGTCGGCAAATGGAAACCTCTTGCAGCCAGTGTGGTTTGATGCACCTGCCCTTCCTGATGCTCTATTCACAGACCGAGACAACAATAAGAATGACAGCAATGATGCTTGTAGTGACAGTGATGAGACAACCATTGTAGAATCAACAGAAGATATCGATGATCACATTTATCATGAATCATCTAATGATGAAACCTGGAGTGAGGATTCTGACACGGATTCACAAGATGTGGAATAAAAGCATTAAGACTGAAGGATTGTGGTTGTCCTTATGTAGAGGAGAAATTGATTAAATGTTATGAAAGCATCTTTTTGTTTCTGTATTTGTTACCTCAGTTTGTGCAAGACACTTTAGAACTGGTTTCATATATTTCACAAAGTTCACTGGTCAAGGTAGACCAAGGTTACCACCATGGAAAAGTCCGGTATGGCCAATTTATGGTACCAGAGTAGGCGGAGGACATTATATACCTTGTTTTAGATCTTTCACTTTTCGGCTGATCTAGGTCATCTATATAGAGCGAGGTCCTTTGGGGGTGTCTGGCGGGGGTATCCCACCAATGAGAATGTCTGGCAAGCCAATTCATGATACCAGGGGATCTGCTAAACAATTTGAAATTGGTTTCAGATCTTTCACTTTTCAGCTATTCTATAGGTCAGCTACAGGGCAAGGTCCTTTGAGCGTGTCTGGCGGGGGTACCCCACCAATGAAAATGTCTGGCAAAGCCAATTCATGATACCTGGGGTTATGCTGGACATTTTGCAAGTAGTTTCATTTCTTTCACACTCCAGCTAATTTAGGCCATTATAGTACATCAGTAAAGTACCTCTGGCGGGGGTAACCCACGACCAAAAATGTCTGGCATTGGACATTCTTGATACTTTGAATCATAAAGAACATATTGGCACCGGTTTCCAATGTTTCGGTTTCTGAGCTGATTTAGACCATTTTTCAGGTCCCTTCTCATAGGTCCTATGCCCATACCCACCACCAGGTACCCGGCAGACTTACATTTTCATGACTCCTGACATGCATACAATAATGTAATATGAGATAAAATTCTTTCGCTTTTTAGCTACCCTGACCCCCGCTGGCTCCCTGACTATAACTCGACCGTGGGTACGTGCATCATTGACAGACTGTACTTCCTTCTCTCTCTCTCTCTCTCTCTCTCTCTCTCTCTCTCTCTCTCTCTTAAGCTGATAATGGCAGTGGGGGTTTAGTGTGCGTGTGTGTTTCTCTATATATTTTCTATTTTATCCTAGCCTATAATTCTGTATTACAGAACACACAGTAGATAACACAATACAACACACACACAAACAGGCACACACTCGCATACTGTACTATCGGCCACAAGTATTCGCACCCACCTCTGATGAGCTTCAACCAGAATTCATCTGGTAACACTGAACCCCTTCCCCAATGTCCAGATGATATCCTCTATTTCTTACCTTACTTTCCTTTCACATTCTCGTAGTTATTTACTGTATATATCCCACTACTCGCTCTCTTTCTCTCTCATCCTTCCTCGGTAATCCTTCTCTCTACCACTCTTCTCACACTCCACTTACTTCATTCCCTCATTCCACCCTCGTTCTCTTTCTATCCGTTCATCATCTCCCTCTCTTTCCATCTCACTACTATAATATTACCTTTTTCAGTACTTTCTTTTACATATTTTTCCCCACCATTAATACCCTGCTATCTCCACTCCCTTTCTTACTTCCCTCATCACCTTTCCTCACTCATTCCCTAATTACCAACCCATCCTCCCCCTACCCCCAACAGTCATTCAACACACATAACTTCAAGGTTAGTCACCGTCAGTCAGTCAGGAAGGGTGAGTGGGTAAGGCAGGGAGGGAAGAATAGAACGGAAAGCAAGCAGCTATCATGACGACGGCCTTGACTGATAGGCAGGAACACCCCCCCCCCCCCCCCGCCCACACACACAACTCTGAAGTAAACCACAGGACCTTACTGTATTCTATAATAGTATATCTACTGTATACCCACATCTATAGAATAATATTTGAGAAGGTGGAGGTCTGGAGAAAATGAATCATAGTCTAGTAACTCGCTATGAGATGGTGTTAAATTTGCTGGTGGCAGTATCTCTTGATGTGAAAATATATCCTTAATGTACGGGTATTTAGTAGTATCAATGTAAGCTTTAAGGCTTACAATCTTTGCTTCATTCAGGGCGATGGGAGCATCATATTTTTGTGAGAGTTGTACATACATCATCAAGGTTAAATACCTTTTGCGAGTAGGCTTTTTGCCTGGCATTAACCTAACAGGATTTAATTGTGCATCACTATAATCCATCTGAATGAAATACCCTTCCTTGTATGCATCATCAAAAACAAATACCCTGGCTTCTATGAAGGACACACATTCACTCTTTTATTTTCGATTCACTATGTATTGTTTTAACACGTCTATGTTCAAAAAGTCTTGCTGGCGCATTCTCACAACTAGATACTAATAACGAATAGCATACCAAATAATGTTGCAATACGAGTCAAAGTCGTTACTCGCGGATAAATTTTCAATATTCCCGAATGCACTGTTACACGGTAAATAAGTGTCCAGGCATGAGATAGACATGTTCTATGGTTTATAATCAGCCACTGTGCATTTCGTGGAGATAGTTAAGTATAATATTTTTTTTTTTTTTTTTGGCCTCCACAATTGTCACTAAACACGATTAGATGGTTGAAAACTTTATTATCAAACTCGATATCAATTAACTTGTTAAGACAGCTAGCTATTTCGACAGAGCCATGTCCACCTGTAACCTATCCCACACAAACATTGTTGATGTATTTGTCTTGACGTTATGAATACAAAAATTATACATCTACAACTTGCGATGGTAGTATGTAACACTTGTGGAGAGTTTTGGTATAGGGATAGTCTGCTGCATATCTATGCAAATAACAGCTACATTATTATTCTTATTTTCCTTCTTCTCCTTCATTAATCATTGACCTTCTGATGCTTTCACCTTGTGTTGTCTTAACTGTTCTTTCAAGTGTTGCCTTGTTGCTTCATCAGTGGCAGATTTGATTGAAATAGTCAATATACCACAGGTGCTACAGGTGTCAGATTTTGGTGGATGAAAAGTAATATTGAATTCATTTGTGAATGTTTTGTGGTAATAACTTTGGGTCACTTTTTCTGTTCCGGGATGATTGACATTCATCTATTCTTCATAAAACTGTAGTGGCTTGTCACAGTCTTTAGTGATTTAATGTGGTCTATAACACACTGTGCCTTATCACCTTTAATTTTTTGGCTGATTCGTGACGACCACGATGGTCCAACGCAGGAACCTCAGTTACATTTTGTTTGTTTACGGCCCATATTACGCGGTATATAGTAATACCAAACATAGACGTGAATGCTGTTCTACACACTGCAAAAGTTTTATTTTGGTACACAACACTGAGAGAGGGAGAGAGAAACAGGATGAGATAGGGAGAGAGAGAGAGTGAAACAGGATGTGATAGAGAGAGAGAGAGAGAGAGAGAGAGAGAGAGAGAGAGAGAGAGAGAGAGAGAGAGAGAGAGAATGAAACAGGATGAGAGAGAGAGAGAGACATTGATTGATGGATGGATATTAGGCGCTGCAACATCGAGGTCCTATAGTGCCAGAAATAAAATGAAAAGAGGGACAGTTGAAGAACTGAAAGATGGGAACTATTTAGTCTGGTCTCTCACTGGCGACCTTCCTAGCATGGGAAGCCCTCTCTCCCCGATATCTGGGCAGAGCAGGGGCCGGATGCATATTCCGAAACTGTTGTTAAACTCGGCACCATCTAAAATATCAGCCAATCAGGCGCCTTTCTTTCGTCATGACGTCACCTCCAATTGACCAATCACACTCTCCCAAAGGTATGACGTCATAGCGTCGTTCACTCCAACGTATACAATTACACCAATTATTATTATTGTGCATAGTAATACTAATAATGATTATTATAATACGTTATTATTATTATACATAAATATCAGCCAAAGAAGTGCACTCTCGAGCATAATGTCTGATCCATGGAGGTCTGATACAATTTTTTTTAGTAATTGCTGCCATGACGTATCTGGCATCTGCTGCATGCGCCACAGATCCAGAGTTGCCAATTGATCAATTTTGGAGGTAGGTAGAACTATATAGTAAAAACAATAGAGATATTACAATTTGGCTTCAGTCCCATTTGACAGCTGCTTTTCTGTATTTTTGTTGCGCATTTATTTGTGGTTTTAATTATTTCAGAGTCGTTTCATAATAAAGAGTAATTTCGGCAGCATCTAAAATATAAGCCAATCAGGCGCCTTTCTCTCGTCATGACGTCACCTCCGATTAACTAATCACGCGCCGAAAGGTATGACGTTATGGCTTGCTTTTATTATGACATTGCACTTATTCACGGCAGAAGTGATCATTTATTTCTTCATACCTCATTAATTTCATTAAATACTTATTTGGTTCTTTTGTTACAAACAGAATAATGGTAGAGGATTAACATTATAGTAAAAAATGTGTCAGTCCAATAAAAAATGAATTAAAAATTAAGTTGAAGTGAAAATAGTGACTATCTGAAATATTAGCCTCTCACGACTCACGAGCTTCCCTTGTGTCATGACGTCATATTCCGATTAACTAATGACTCACCCTTATCCTAGTCGTGAAAAAATAACTAATATAAAAACATTGTACTCCTTTACGACAGCTGTCATTTTTTCCATTATACAGTCACGAGCAGTAAGGACTTTGAACAGTCCAATTCACCAACGAAGTACTGTAATTCCAATGGAGATCTTATTGTGCATTTATTTATGGAATCTATAGGTATTCCAAGCAAACCTAAATAATTATTAGTGCTCGTTACTGTACCTCATTTATTTCGTGAAATAATGGTGGGACAATTTTGAATATAAATAAGACTGAAAATAAATTATGTTAACTAAGGTCTGTCTTGTGTTCTCTCTCCCTTTGATTATAGCCTACCCAACATCATGGAGCATCGAGGCTATAACTAAAAAACAAATTGGATCAGACATTATGCTCGAGAGTGCACTTATTTGGCTGATATCTATGTATAATAATAATAATAATAACGTATTATAATAATAATTATTATTAGTATTACTATGCACAATAATAATAATGGTTGTAATCGTATGCGTTGGAATGAACGACGTTATGACGTCATACCTTTGGAACATTGTGATTGGTCAATCGGAGGTGACGTCATGACGAGAGAAAGACGCCTGATTGGCTGACCTTTGGAAGATTGTGATTGGTCATCAGAGGTTACGTCATGACGAGAAAAAGGCGCCTGATTGGCTGATATTTTAGATGGTGCCGAGTTTAACAACAGTTTCGGAATAACGGGCCGGATGCATATTAGTCAAGTCTGGAAGAGTATACTTCATAAGGAAAATTAGAGCCAATCAGAGCTCGAGCTGGCTGTCTGAGCTAATCAGCGCCTGAGTTGCAGTGTTACCATCTCTCTCTCTTTCAAACATACATGCACACACATACATTCTCTCTCTCTCTGTCTCTTATACACACACATACATCTCTCTCCCTCTCTCTCTCTTATACACACACATACATCTCTCTCTCTCTCTCTTATACACACACATACATTCTCTCTTTCAAACACACACACATATTTCTCTCTCTCACACACTATCTCTCTCTCACTATTATTATTATCTCACACACACATACACTATCTCTTTTTCACACACTGTCTCTCTTTCTCTCTCTCTTACACACACACAGTCTCTCTTTCTCTCTCTTACACACACACACACATACACACTCTCTCTTGTACACACACACATACACTCTCTCTCTCTCTCTTGTACACACACTCCTTTTCACTCTCTCTCACAAACACACACACACTCGCTCTATCACACACATACACTATACAGATAAGAGAGAGAATGAAACAGGATGTAGGAGAGAGAGAGAGAGAGAGAGAGAGAGAGAGAGAGAGAGAGAGAGAGAGAGAGAGAGAGAGAGAGAGAGAGAGGAAAACAGAAGAGAGGTAAGAAAACAGGACAGAAGAGAGAGAGAGATAAAAGAAATATTATTATCATTATTATTATTATTATTATTATTATTTCTCTCTCACACTCCTATACACACTCTCTCTCTCACACTCTCCCTCTCTCACACACTCTCTCTCTTTCACACTCTCCCTCTCTCACACTCACACACTCTATCTCTCTCTCTCTCTTTCACTCTCCTTCTCTAACACTCGCACTCTCTCTCTCTCACTCTCTCACTGTCTCTAAAAATCACACACACAAAAACATACCCATAGTAAACATATATTATTTAAACCTCTTCATTTTCACAAAAAAAAAAAAAAAATGAAGTAGTTTGTTTACTCCAATTTCCTCCAAGCAACACGACCCTATTATAAAGATCCCATTGTTTGGGGCACCCAGGAGGCTCCAAAAATCGCCTTTATTATTATTGCTACTACTAACGCCATCTATCGTCGACTAAAATCACTACAAAATAAAAGTAATCAGAGAAAATGAAACTTTAAGAAAATATTTAATGGATGACTATTAAATTTATTATTAGTTTTTTTTTTCAAGTTCAAGTTAAGAGATCCCGCTGAGGGCTGCTCGTGGGCAGCGGGGGTTGTGCGGGGATTTAGGGATCCAGGGTAGGATTAGGAAGTGGGTTAGGATGAGGGTGGATTAGGTTAGGGGCTGTGGGTTGAGGATTAGGATTGGGGATGTAATGATTGGTGATCCTATTTCTAAAAGTGTCAAGAGTGGGGCTATTAACTATGTGAGATGGGAGATGATTCCACTCTTGGATGCTACGGGGAAAGAATGAGTGCCTAAATATATCAGTGTTTGTCTGGTATATATGGTATTTTAGGTTGTGGCTGCCTCTAGTGGACCGTATACTTGAAGGGTGTAGATATGTGTCTTTGTCTATGTCAACTAACTTGTTTGCGATTTTGTATATCATCTGTTGTCTATGTATCCGTCTTCGTGTTGCCAATGGGTCTAGTTTTGTGTATTGTTTAAGCAAAGTGACTAATGTAGTGTGTCTGTAATCACGTCTGGCCCATCTTGCAGTTTTGTTTTGTATGGACTCTAATTTATTAATATTATTGTAAGTGTGTGGGTCCCAGACGGTGTCGCAATATTCTAAGTGAGGCCGAACGAATGTATTATAAGCAATAATTTTGATGCTGTTGTTACACCTGCTGAGGTTCCTGCGCAAGAACCCAAGGACCCTACTGGCTTTGGCCCTGATGCTACCTATGTGCGTGTTCCACCTCATGTCCGCTGAGATGGGGACGCCCAAGTATTTGTGGACGCCCAAGTATTTGTGGGAAGGGACTGTGTTGAGGTTAGTGTTGTGTAGCTGATATGTATATGGTATGGGATTATGAGCACGGGTAAAACGGATGTGATGGCATTTGTCTGGTCTAAATGTCATCTGCTACTTGACTTCCCAGTCTTCAAGTGCAGTTAGGTCGTCCTGTAGTCGAAGGCAGTCATTCCTATCTTTAATTGGTCTGTAAACTAAGCTATCGTCTGCAAAGAGTCTAGTGGTAGAGGAAAGTGAAAGTGGGAGGTCATTAATGTATAAAAGGAAGAGAAGGGGGCCCAGGACAGTGCCCTGGGGTACCCCAGAGATCACAGGAACAGGTGGAGACTGACTACCGTCAAGAACTACGCGTTGCTTTCTGGTAGTCAAGAACGTTCTAATCCAGTGAAGAAGTTGTCCCTGTATGCCATAGAATTCTAACTTGTGTAGTAGTCTTTGGTGAGGGACTTTGTCGAAGGCTTTGGCAAAGTCTAATACTATGGCGTCAACTTGTCTAGTTTTTGTGTCATTGAGGGACTGCAAGATGTCATGAGTAGTTACCAGTAGCTGCGTCTCACACGAGCGTTTTGGCCGAAAACCGTGTTGATTGTCAGTCAGTATGTTTTGCCTATCAAAATGGTCCATTATATTTCTAAAATATAATGTTCTAAAATTTTGCAGGGGACTGAGGTAAGAGAAATTGGTCTATAATTAATGGGAAGGGTTCTGTCTCCGGATTTAAAAATTGGGGTCACATGTGCCAAGAGCCAGTTTTGAGGGAGTTCACCGTTCTGTAAAGTCTCTGAGAGTATAACCTGCAGGACTGGAGCAAGAACTTTAGCATTAGTCCTCAATATCCTGCAGGGTATATTGTCTGGGCCAGTCGCTTTGTGTATGTCTACCTCAGATAAAAGTTTCTCAATTCCTTGGGTGTTTATATGAATGGGAGGGATAGGTGGGTGTGACGGTGTTGGCATGTCTGGTAAGTGTTCATGTTCATGGGTAAAAACGGACTGGAATTGTGTGTTAAGGGCGTTGGCTTTGTCTTGTCGGTGTGTAACCAAGGAATTGTTGTGTAGTAATGTTGTAATACCGGTCGAGTCTTGTTTGCGTGCTTTAAAGAAGCCGATGATTTTTTTGTGGTTTTGTGTGTTGTCTGTGAGAAAAGTGAATGTGTATTTAGTTTCTGCTTGTTTGGTTTCTTTCTGTAGTGTTTTCTGTATATTTTTGTATTCTAACCAGTGTTCTGTATCGTTGTATCGTTTTGCTCTGTTGTATGCTTTGATCTTGTTTCTGTGTAGTCTTTTTAATTGTCTATTGTACCATGGTAATGACCGGTTATGTGTGACAGTTTTCGTGGGTATGTGCTTGTCCATTGTGTCACGTATAAAGTCACGAAGTCTGGTCACAGAACTGGCCATTGGGTCTGAGTCAGGGAACGAGTCACAAAATTCAACTAAGTCTTGGGTAATGCCACCCATGTCAGCTCTGTTGTACATGTAGATTGTCCTGGGTAATTGTTTTTGTGTTGTTGGCTTGATGTTTGCGTCAATGAGTACCATCTCATGGTCACTGAGACCAGGTAGTACTCGTGTCCGTGTAATTAAGGAAATGTTGTTTGTGAGAAATAAGTCTAATATGTTGGATGTGACCCCGTGTCTTATGTTAGGATTATGTCTTTCTACACTGACTTGTGTGCGTGTTGGTTCGAGTACTGTTTGGGTAAGTGAGTGGGTGTTGATGATGTCAATAAAGTTTTCATGTAAGAGTTTACTATCAGTCTGTAATAGTAAGTCGCCTTCATGGGTGGAATTGTCTAGTGGAGGGGTCAATTTTAGATAAGCAATCGTCAAGGGTCTGCATGTATTCTAAGTTTGAATTTGGGGGACGGTAAAATGATCCTATAATGAGTGTCCTGCAGCCCTGTATCTGTATTTTAGTCCATATAATTTCAGAGTCCGCGTTCAGTTCGGTGGCTGGGGTCGCAACTAGTCCTGGCTTTGTTGCAATTAGGACTCCACCATGTTTATCGTCTATTCTGTCTTTCCTGTGTAGGGTCATATTATAGGGACTGTCCGTCGGGAAGATTTCACTGTCCTGGATGTCAGGTGTGAGCCAGGTCTCTGTCCCTATAATGATGTCGGGGTCATAAGTCTGGAGGGTTTGGTGAAATGCGGCTCTTTTGTTGATTATGCTGCGGAAGTTGATGACAAGGGTGCGGAGGGAAGACGGGTTTTTATGGGTGATGGAGTCGAGTGTGGTGTTGGTGGTAGAATGGGGTGTAAGGATGGATGATCTATTGGGGATGGTGATTAGTGTTATGGAGAATGAGCTGGTACTATGAAGAGTCTGGTTGGGTGTGGAATGGTTTGGGAGAGGAGGAGTGGATGATGCGGTGTTAAGGGAAGTCATGTCTTGTCGGTTTTGTGTAGGGGAGGAATTGTCACTGTTACGTCTACCTAAACGTCGGATGATCCTATCTAATGGTGAAGGTGCGTTGTGGGCCGTGGATGGTGGTGGAGATGAAATGGTGGTATCTAATATGCTAAATCTATTGTTGTGGTGGATTGGGGAGTGAAGATGGGAGGAGGTAAAATTAGGCTCACCACAATCCCAGCAGATCCATGAAAGGCTCCGACCCTCCAATCCGTCGAACGCTGCCGTGAAGCCCCCAACACAGCTGATATGATACCAGCCTGTATGATGGGAAACCTCACAGCAGCGGTCGCACTGGATGGCCCGCTGGCCCCACTTGACCGCCCATCGGCAGAGCTGACAGAGGTACTTTGGGGCACGGGGGCCAGGGTTGACCAGAGCCCCTGTGTCACCACACAACATAAGGAGCAATAGGGTACCCTGGAGATTGCCAAGGCAAGCCACCTTCAACCCTTGAGGATTTCTGGGGGTGCCCAGGTTCCCAAACAGGTGTGTGTATATGGAGGTGTGGGTGTGGATGTCTGGTGTTAGTGAGTCTGATGTATTGGTATGTGTACAGCAGGTGTTTTTATTGTTAGTGTTGTAGAGTATTAAAACTAGTGCGCAATATGTGTAAAACATTGTTAATGTTCATGTGTATGTTGTTTTGTGTGGGGTGTGTCTGTACGTACGTGTTTATGAAGCACCAATATAAATAGACAAACAAACTTACCCCTGTACCGAGACCATCTGTTCGGCTGCAGGAAGGATTAAAACATAAATAAACCCCCAACTTACATCATGGGTCAGTTATATAAAAGAAAATTTATAATAAAACCTATGAATTTGTCTAAAAAAGATATAAGGATTATAAAAAGATGATAAAAATGTATTAAAAACAACTGTATTATTAAAAAACTGTAAAAAAAAAACGAGGGGTGGATGGCAGTGTTTACCCTAGGGGAAGGTGTATGTAAATTAAAAAAGCAAACACTAAAAACAGTAATAAAAGAAGGCAAAGCTGACATAAAATGACAGCCAAAACAAACAATCTAGATACTTATCTATGAAATGTGATGATATAAGGGGTTTTATTTTGTGAAGTAAAAAAAAAAAAGAAGGATAAATGGAGAAGGAAGTCAGAACTAGGGGAGGACACGTCCGGCTCCAGAGAACGCACTGAAGAAAACGGCTTTTCAATGGAAAAATTACTAAAGTAAAAACAATTGGAGTGTTACACACACGCACACCATCCTCAATACTGGCTTCTGCCCCTGATGTCTCCTATTTGGCACTAAGGAACTTGATATTGGGAGAAATTGACCATCTTCCACTTGGGCTGTACCACTCATTAGTGTGTCCAACTGTACCTTTCGTCCTCACCATATAAAAATAAAATGTTTATTATTAATATAATTATTATATTTATCATGAAATTATTTTTTTATTATGTAGCAGTGTGGATAAGATTATTTAAATTATGATGTTTATTGGGATGAATTGAAGTAGAGGCACATTACAGACCATTTAAATGGATGTCGATATGAAAATTAGATATGATTGAAAAAAATATTTGCTCACAATTCTTAGTTTCTTTAGGCTATTGTTGCAAGAGAGATAATATCTCTTTGCTTACTGGGAGAACTTTCTTTTGATAAATTGGTGGACTAGTGATTCCTGCAAACTATGCCAAGAAACAATCACCTCATTGTTTGTTATGGGAGATCCGTCTTATGGCAACACCGCCATTAAAGATGCCAGCGACCACTCGCCCTTTGCTATCTTTATTTTTTTGTGACCTTGCCATCGACCGATTTTGCCCCAAAGTTAATCATTTTGTTTTAGGATGAATATCTATCTATAGAAAGAAAATGAACATCATACGGCTAAACCTGTGGACGCTTGACCTAAACCAGACACGAACAGATAAATAAATAAATAAATATCCAGCACTGAAAACAATACACCCCTTCGGTTTCATAGAGGTTAAATTATCCCCTTCATTGCAAGTTCTTTTTTATCAACATATTTATTTTTATGTGAGGTCTTCCGATATGAATGCATTTATAAATTATAGGATGAAGGGATATGGTGTACGAAACAACCAATCACAATCGCTTTACTATATTTATTAAAATTCCAGTAACACCAACATGAAATCAATAAAATATAGTCACACACGTTCACACTCATCCACACGCAAAAACTAGCTAACTAACTAAATACCAAAGTTCAATATGACTCCCGTTTTCTATCGGTCAGATTCGTGTTGTCCTCGTTTACTCTCGAGTACATTATATTTTCCATCGAGTATTTTTCTATGTTCTTCAATATTCTATGTTCTCCAATATTTTTCTGTTCTTCACCTCAGTTAATTTTCAATGTTCACATCATAAATTATCACTCGTCATATCTACATGATTAAGTAGACGAGAGCGAATTTTACGTGTGTAACCAAGGCGTTACATTCCCCAAACACTCGTATATTTATGGTGCTATTTCAGGACCTGCTACTGTTACTTAAATCAATAATAAATATAAATCTAATACGAGTTCGAGTATCTACATGAAATCGTTTTCTAGACTCACATAGACACCTGTTCTTCACATCTGTAATTTTCAAAGTCACACACACGACACTCGTTTTTCTACATATATTATACCAAGCAGGATGCAGAACGCTACATTGGCATAAGACCTTACCTCGTATCATTTGCTTTTTCTGTTGCAAGTAACGACAACAAGAGTGACTCCATGAAGCACTGGAGAAGACTGGTGAATCGCACCGAGAATTCTGGCATTCACTGTCCCCCTGTGTGTTATGTGACGAGACGAGGTCGAGAGAGCCATGTATGTGTTACGAGATTGTGAAGCGAACTCGGAGTTCAAATTATTTACGTATGAGAGTTTCCATACTCATACATGAATTGTCCTCCCACTTGCAAATTTCCTATGTCAAAACACACCCAGCACTCGATCACGAATCATTAGTATACTGAAACTAAATGAATTCGACCCTTTAGGCTGCTACCCCAACGTGAGGTTGGAGCGCCACGAGAACAATGTGTGGTGCTTATACAAGTTGGAGATGAAATGAAGTTTTCTATACCCACAAGGGCCCCCAGCCAGGCTAGCTCCTCCCCCGAGCTACCAGCTGTCTGGATCAATACTCAGGCGCCACCTTGCAAGGGTTTGAATCCTACTGTCTGTCTGACTAGAACCTCGTACTATATCTCATTCACACACCAGCCATACATGCAATGTTAATGACACGACGTAAATTAATCATGGTAATTATCCACTTCACGAATCATATGAAAAATGAGGAGATTATCTGTGTGCACGATAAAATCAATAATTACTGAGTATACGAGTGAGTAACGAACGATTTAACGGCTGAAGCTCAATGGAATTTTCCTACACAACTAGCTACCTAGGGCCAATGTACACCGACTGGTAAATTCCCTATGCTATGACATTGATTAGCATGTCACGATCAAATCTCACTCGTGACAGTCTCCTTTATTTTTATATAATGGAATTATAGTACCAATTAGCCGTTCATTTGGTATATCTCCAGAGTCCAATATCATATTAAATAATTGTACATATAATGGTCATAGTAATTGTTGGGTACTTTTAATGTATTAATTTATTATATTATAATTTCCAGGTGACTTGTTGTTTTTTAACTTTTTAATATTCCTTAATACTTCACTTTCAGTTACTGGATCAAAATACTCCCCCCCCCCCCAAAAAAAAAAAAAAACCACCAACAAACAAACAATACACATATTAATTGCTGTATGTTTTTTTTTCAGGTTTCATCGCACAAACAAACAAACACACACACAAACAAACAATATATATTTTAATTTATGTGTGTGTGTGTGTGTGTGTGTTTCCCAGGTTTAAGGCACACAATGAAGGAATGAAATGCAATTATTTTAGAAGCAGTTTTCGATCCAGCAGTCATGGACGTAAGTGTGTGTGTGTGTGTGTGTGTATGTGTATGTGAGAGAGAGAGAGAGAGAATTAGCGTGTGTTTGTGTAAAAATTATTGTGTAAGTGTGTGTGTGAGAGAGAGAGAGAGAGAGAGAGAGAGGATTATCGTGTGTGTGTGTGTATGTGTGTGTGTGTGTAAGGATTACAATTTGAATCACTATTTCAATCCCAATATTCTCAAACCCAATTTCAATCCATATTTTCTCAATCCCAATTTCCAACCATATTTTAATCCCAATTTCAAACCATATTTCAATTACAATTTTCCTCCCCATTTCCTCAATCCCTATATTTTCAATCCCAATTTTACCCTTTATTTTCTCAATCCCAATTTTCCTCTCAATTTTCACCCCAATTTCAATTACAATTTTCCTCCCCATTTCTTCAATCCCAATTTTACCCTTTATTTTCTCAATCCCAATTTTCATCCCAAATTTAATCTCAATTTCAAACTCTATTTCAATTACAATTTTCCTCCCCATTTCTTCAATTTCTATATTTTCAATCCCAATTTTACCCTTTATTTTCTCAATCGCAATTTTCATCCCAATTTTTATCCCAATTTCAATCCCAGTTTTACCCTTTACTTTCTCAATCTCTATTTCCTCAATCCCTAAATATTCAATCCCAATTTTACCCTTTATTTTTGCATTCCCAATTTTCATCCCAATTTCAATCCCTACTTTCTCTATCCCTATTTTCTCAATCCCTATTTCCTCTATCCACAGAAGCCGGGGGATTCTTCACTGGAACCGGAAGGAGTGGATCAAGTGCCACAGCCTCGGTCCATTAAACTGGGGTTGGGGGTGGAGAAGGAAATGGGGTGGGGGTGGGGGGGTTACCAGCAGACTATCCCCCCCTATCCCTGCACAAGACAAATTTAATTAAAGAACAGTAAATTATAATAATAAGTGATAATAAAAATGACAACCAAATCAACAACAATAACAACAATATTAAGAATAACAATAACAACAATATCAACAGCAATAATAAGAATAACAATAATAATACACATTAATAATGATAATAATAATAATAATAACAATAATAATAACAACAATAATAAAAACAATAACAAAACAAAAACATGAAGGAAACCCCTTCAAAAGCTCCGGCTCTTAATGATTCAAGTGAAATAATAAATATCCATATGTAAAGGTCTCAAAAATATTAATTATGTTTTATCTGGATTTTCGTATTCATATGGTTATATTGAAATTTTGAAAATAAACCCTTTTTATTGAGGGTGAACCCCTCGGATAAATTATTCAATGTCGGTAAAAGAAAATGGATGGGAGGAAGAGAGTGAGTGAGTCAGTTGATCCATTTTAGAAGTTGTCGCCCCAAGAACAACAACAACAACAATAATTACGATAAGGCCTTGAGCTCTCGGCTGAGGCCGGAGCTAAAAACAATAATAATAATAATAATAATAATATCAATATTGATTTTCTGAAACTTTTAAACTGATTTAGAAACTCATGATAAAACTACAGAAACTTTTAATTTTCTGAAACTTGTATATAAAAGTTATATTTTCTGAAACTTTTATATAAACTCCTGACTTTCTGAAACTTGTATGAAAAGAAAATTTGCATTCACAAGCTTCTATATAAAAAAGTTTGATTTTCTGAAACTTGTAAACTTTAATAAAAAATAAATATCAATGTTTTACTAATAATGAAATAGATAAACTGTAACCTGAAAGTAATTGTATTATTGATACAAATTTATTTAGTGATATTATTCATTTATTTACTTATTTATTTTATTTTTTATTTTATTTAGTAAATTTATTTATTTATTAAATACAATTATTTATTTACTTATTTATATATTTATTTGTTCATTTATTTATTTGTTTATTAAATATATTTATATATATTTTTTTATTAATTATATGCATTTATTTATTGTTAATTTTTATAGATTCATTATTCATTCATATTTTCATTTATTATTCCTAAATTTATTTATTTATTTATTTTATTTATTTATATATTTGTTAATTTATAAAGGTTTATCTTGTATTATTTTTCTTTTATCTATTTTATTAATTTAATTATTTGATTATTAAGAAATCATATTCTCTGGGGGACCAGCAACCAATAAACACACACACACACACACACACCAATAATTTCAGTATTGATTCCACACACGTAGTGTTATCTAAACATGTTATGTTTTTCTAAGGGACCCTGTGTGTGTGTGTGCGGGTGTGTGTGTGTGTGTGTGTGTGTGTGTATTGAAGAGGTGTGTGTGTGTGTGTGTGTGTGTGTGTATTGAAGAGGTGTGTGTGTGTGTGTGTGTGTGTGTATTGAAGAGGTGTGTGTGTGTGTGTATGTGTGTGTGTGTGTTTATTGGTTGCTGGTCCCCCAGAGAAACCATGCCAGCTTTACAACCATAAAAGTTATCCATGAAGGTGGCATTGTAACAGCCACCATTAAATAGCAAGGCCCGAGTGGCAGGGGTACTGGGTTCGACCCCCCCCCTCATTGGTAATTTTATTTTTATTTTTTTCACTGTCCTTAGATTTGGTATTAAATGTAGGTGTTCAACATTTTATGGTTTGAATTCATTGCTAAACTGGACATGCAAGCCAGGCCTGCCTTGAGACCATAGAGTCTATCTTGAGACAGCCATAAAAATTTGGTTGTTTTAAGCTGATAATTCAAGAAACAAATATCCACCAAAAATAAAATTAGACCGAGGACATTCCCGGGATTACACCGGTCACAAAGCAGTATCCTTTGTCAACAACAAAATTATAAAAATTGTACCGGGGTTCGAACCTGGGATCTTTGGGTTAAGGCCAAATAACAGCCTTCGGCTTGGGCTGCATGGGTACTGGGATCGACCCCCCCCCCCCCCCATTGGTCATTTTAAAACTTTTTGTATAGACCGAGGACGCTTCCCAGATTTCACTGATCAAAATGGCGTATTACTTTTTACTCTAGGTCAAACGATGCAGCCGTGCATATTGGCTAAACAGATACACACAGAAAGACACACACAGACAGAGTGTTATATATATATATATATATATATATATATATATATATATATATATATATATATATATATATATATATATATATATATATATATATATATATATATATATATATATATATATATATATATATATATATATATATATATATATATATAGCGCTGCTACTTTTATCCCCCTTACTTTACTGGAGGAGGAAACAAAAGCACGGCCTTTTACAATAAAAATAAATGACACACCAGTGTATGATACTCTATCCTTATACTGGATCAACCTGGTCTGGGAAAGAAAAGGACTGAGGACCGAACTTGTCTTGCGAATACCATAAAAAAAATCATACAAAGGCAAGTCCAGTTCCTCGTCAGTAACGCTGCCACCACCAGACCACAGGTTGACCACAGGAACCAAGCTATCACACACTGGGTGGGTAACGTAGCTTGAACCCCAAGCACGTGTGTAAGCAACCCAGAATTACTCTAACGGGGGTTCGATCAATGTCTTAAATCAAGTAAAAATTGTCTAAGTAGTGACACAGTCTATTTGTATAATATACGGTATCGGTAACGGAATACTCCACTAATTATAATTTAGTTTATTATTTACATTCATTATATCTTATAAAAAAAAACATTTATGTATATACTTCTCCCCCCCTAAATCCTACTCCCTGCCGACACTAGGACGGGGACAAATCCCGCGTCTCGCTAGGGTACAGCACTAAGAAAAAAAAAAAAAAAAAATTCACTTCACTCCCCACCAATAATCATAAAAAAAATACATACACATATATATAATAGTTATAAAAAAAAATATGGCCGAAACAAATGTGATACTCTACTTTTTTAAATATGCCAGCAATTCTCAAATTATTTATATTATTAGGTACACCCGTATTCTATTCTTAATGCCGGAATTTTGCTATATAGCTGTTCCCCCAAAAGCCGACACGAGACTCATTAATAACATATTAAATATATATACATACTATACCTCAATATTAACAAATGAAATCACTTATGTAGCAGCTGTTCCAGTAGTTACCTGTTACCAAGAAAGCCGACACGAGACTGAATGTTATTCCTTGGCCACTACTCATTCTCGCCTCCCCCCCCCCCCAGTCACAGGACCCTACACGGACACAAACTAGTTCCCCCTGCTACATTTTCCTATTATATTAAGTGTTCCTTCCTCCCAGGTATATTCCCTAGTTACAATTAATGATTATTTAACCTCCCTTAATCCTCCAACCCATTATCTCTTATCCTCAGCCACATAGCATACAATTATTCCTAATATTTAATACAAATATTGTTCCGCCAACGAAAATATCTCGTCCTTCTATTGGGACCCCATCCCTCACTCAACTAATTTTCTAAGTAAGTTACTAGAAAAAAATGCTGGTATTTTATGGAGAGTGAAGTTAGTAATTATACATTAATTAAAAAAAACAAATCCTAAATAACATACATAATAAAATGGGGGTGTTACATATATATATATATATATATATATATATATATATATATATATATATATATATATATATATATATATATATATATATATATATATATATATATATATATATATATATATGTGGCACCACTGTGATGATTTGCCACGAAAAATGCCCGCATGTGGGATGGAGTAACCTCGATACAGTGGTGCATGAAGTGAACTTTGTTGTTTAAAACTTCGAACCACAATGTATCATTTCAGCCCATGTAGTGCATTTTAGATGTCTATATTTTTGTATTTACGTTCTGTTTCTATCTTATCACCTATTACATGTATGGATCCCCAAATCTGTTGTCAGAATACGGGAGGAGTCATAAGCCTCGCACATGGCATGCTGTGATAAGACCACATTTGCTTCAATATTCATAGAACGAATCACAAGAATAGTGAACATCCATGATATTGTCGAGAACTCATTGGCAGAAGCTTCAGTTTCCAGCCCCACCTTGCTGGTGGGGCTAGCATATTCATTCTCGCCATCATAACGTAATGAGCATAAAACCAGGTAGTTACTGTAGCTGCAATGTACACAATGCTAATAGTGCATTAATGAATATTCCCCTGTCTCCATAAAAAGTTCATTTTTGTTAATTGTTATTTGTTATTTTTTTTTGGAAAGATTAGTTTGTCATCCGTTTACAGGTTAAAATATATCCCAATTAGAAGTGATGTTAATATTATTCCCCCAAATAATTGTAATAAAGTCAGAATTACAAACGTGATCAGCATAGTTGTCATTCACACATCCAACTTATCAGTGTTTACTCGTTTATTCAGTTCATGTTATCACTTTTTGAGAATAACTTCTACAATTAGTGTAGTAGGATGGTAAGAAATAGGTAGATAGATATAGATAGTTTCTTTTACTTTACAACAAGTAAAAATACATTAAATGTGGCATAGGTTTCTTATTTCTAAATCCAATACATTACCAACATAATCGTGTTTCTTCACTATTCCTGTGTTTCTTACTACGAATATTGAAGCAAATGCGGTCACATCTGAGCTTGTATGTGCCAGGCTCACAGCTCCCTCTTTTCTCTGATTTCATATAAGACTAGATGATGAGATACGAACGATACGTCAGCACAAAACTGTGGCCAATTATTATGCATTTTATAAATAACTACTTTGTGTAGTACCCGGCGTTGACCGGGTAAAAAATAAGATACCCAATATTTGGAGAACAAAACGTATGTTGGATTAAGATTCATCATATGCATAAATTGCAAAAGCAATCACAAATTTTCCTCCTGAGGGGGTGGTCAAAATTTGTTCAAATTAGGGATATATATCCCTATGTTTTCTGGTAAATCCACACTCCTCACTGGCAAGCTCGCCAGTAGCTAGAAAGAGCAAATACAAAAGTTTTTTTTTTTTCTAAAACTATCCTTGAATCACCCTGATCAAGAAAATGTATATAGTCTCGCGGGTGTTGCTCTGATGGTTAGGGCGTGATGATGTAAGATTACATACTTCTCTCTTCTGTATATAAAGGTGGCAGATATTAAACACTTATTGCATGGATCAGGTTAAACAAAGTTCAGCCTGTTATGATACTTTGTGGTTTGAAACATTTAACAACAAAGTTGAAGTATCGAGGTTACTTATTTCACACACGTGGATTGTTTCGAGGCAAATCATCACAGTGGTGCCACATCTCCTAAAACGTGCGAGCCCCTGTACCACAGGGCAGTGCTGGCGAGTGTACAGTCGGCGGCAGAAGTCCTGTCGCCTCACCTGCTTCACCTAGACGCACAGTGTAGATGGACTCGAGAAATACGCTTGTTTTCTAAACCTAATATTCTCGAGTCTATGAACATGGTGTGCCTCGATGAAGCAAGTGAGGCGACAGGACTTTTGCCGCCGACTGTACATGAAAATTGATTATGGCTATCAGACGAACTTATACCATATTTTTAGCTTGTTATTTTTAGCATATAGTTATTTGTGAATTTTAAAAAATATCTTATAAAATCATGGTTTTGCAGGAGGATTGCATGTTGTGATTTAAATTCCTCGCAGAGAAGATTAAAAAGAAGAAAATAGAGCAAGACAGACCAGAGAAAGAAGAAACACAACAGGATTCTGCAGATTGTATATCAGGGAAACAGGATAGTAAACAGGAGAGTGATGAGGAGA
Source organism: Petrolisthes manimaculis (assembly GCA_034508575.1). Taxonomy (NCBI): domain Eukaryota; kingdom Metazoa; phylum Arthropoda; class Malacostraca; order Decapoda; family Porcellanidae; genus Petrolisthes; species Petrolisthes manimaculis. The sequence continues at coordinate 170,557 of JAWZYT010001507.1, forward strand.
GTAACCAAGCTAAGGAGAATGAGAGAGTAGGAGAAGAAGAGAGTAGGTTGAGGAAGACTAAGAGATAGGAAAAAAAGAGTAAGCCGTATTTATTAGTGAATAACTAAAAATGTCAATGGATAATGACTGTATATTTGCTGATATGTACGAGTGACTAGCTAATCATTGTGTTCACATATAACAGGTGTCAATCTCATATCCTTTAACAGGACAATTATGCACTTGATTAAGTTCTCAAAGGCCTTCAACGATTTGGTCATTCTTGTTGGCAAGACTAAAGTTTATAACTTATTTTGTTGGTCATCTTTGTTTTACTAAGAATACATTATTTCAGTTCTCTGATCTTATACATGTAATATTGGTCTTTGCTTCTCATGTCTAGTACAAGTGAAAACTTTTGAGTAGTTTATGTGTTCAGATACCAGCATTGGCTGGGTCTTCGGCTTCTAACGAATTCGTATTGTTTATTCATTAAAATTTACAATAAAAAAGCGTTTTTGCTAGCAATTTTTATAAAAACTAAATCAGTGTCTTATGAATAAAAGGTAAGTTTGCCATGTCTCATCTTAACAGTTTAGTAGTTTCCTCATTTTTAACAGTAAGAATATCTCAAGTTGAAAAATCATTTGTCACCTCTCATGCCACTTAATTAAGGCCATCCTGTAGTCCACATTTGTCCCACAGGCCATGAGTATGACACATCTGATGTATTAGTATCAGTAGCTAGTTGCTTTTGTAGGTGCTAGATACTTATTTATTTTTCAATAATGTGCAAACAGGATTAGCTAAATATCATAATCATAATAGTGATTTTAAATTAAATGAAAATTGGTTAATATGAATATAGTTACTGATGCCTCCTTGTCAGGGCCAGCATGGTTTAAATTTCCATAAAGTTAAGCCATGTTAAATAACTGACATTTCCACTGATACCATGCCATGAGGTGTGTTGGGATTGCCACTCATCCTTAAGTGATTTGGCTAAGGTCTTGGATGCTTTGGGTACAGCAAAAGAAAAGAGCCATCTTTAATTCATTTTTACATGTGTAAATTTGTATAAACAAATTGTGAAGTTGATTTTCTATAAAGCTTTTTTGGTCAATTTGTAGATGAATGAAAAGTAACACTTTCTAGGTTTATTGAGTATGTTTTCTGTATACAGTACAGTATTTAGGTAATTTGTCACTAGGAGAGAAAAGCTTATTATTAGAGTTATTTGGAAAGACAAGGTTTTGGACCTTGTGGTTGCATGAGTTCTCAATTCCTTGGGAGCAGGGAATTATCACTAATCAAAAACATGCCTTGAATGCATTTACATCAGTGAATATTACACAACAGTCTTGTCAGGTAAATTACACTCCTTCTCTAATTGGCAGAGTTGTACAAGTTGCAAAGTCTGGAAACATTTGCAATTAAACCTTGCTGCAACATTTTACAATCCCTTTCCACTTATCTTTCAAATGCCTTAATTTTCTTATATTGGTTGCGACTCCTTTTTCATTAATTTTTTTCCAACAGTTTGTCAGACAGTGAGTTGCTGTAACTAATAGGACAACTTCACTGTACCAGAAGAACCGAACTGTGAGTTTGTTTATTTTGTAGTTAAGTAGTGACCACATCAAGAAAAAACTTGGTCCAAGTTTCAATTATGTTAAAGGAGGGTGAAAGGTGTGTGAGAAAATAACAAAAGGGTATGAATATACCTATTCTCTGAGATCATGATTCTGGACTGATATTTACTGTATCTAAGTCTGAACTTCAGAGCTGCCAGCAATTTCATATTTACAAGTACATTGCTGATTGTAGATTTACATGTTCCTCAATCTGGGTATGACTCCACTTAGATAAGCTGATGTAAGAACAGTCACCAAAGTTTGTATGGTAGGGAGAATGGACTGGTTGACGGTCGTGTACAAAGTTTATAATACAATAAAATGGGCACTCCAGATCATGGAGATACCAATATTTTTCCCATATGAGTTGAAATTCACGAAAAATAAGGGTAAATAAGTGTTGGAGAAACATCGTACCTCACACTGTTTCGTGACGTCACCAGCCCTATGTGTACCGACAGCTACTATGGAGTTACTACACACAACACTAATAAATCTCTTTTCTGGAGCGTTTCCACTAATGTTTTGCACTTTGGGACAAAATACCATTGCTAGCTATTGACTGGCATGGTGAATATGAAGTATATCCTCCGTAAAAGCACAAGAATACCGCACATCTCCCCTAGATATCACAATCTCTTGCTTTCAAAGGTAAATAAAGTGTTGGCGCGGCCTAGGCGTCTGGTTTTTGACGTCACGAATACGCGCCATCAACTCCCATTATGTGCAACTTTGATGGTTTTTATATGCCAAACAATATATTCCTATGTCAAATAAATTACATAACAGGACAATTGAGCTTATTTATTAACGATATATATTGTTTAATAGAAATTTTTTTGACCGTCAACCAGTCCATTCAGTTGTTTGAGGCTCCATAATCATTATTATTATTATCATTATCCTCATCATCATCCTCATTATCTTGGACTGTGGGAGCAACAGTAGCTGTGGTGTATGTGCGGCGCTGAGACTTTAGGATAGGTCGTCTGGGGAAGCAGCACTGAGTGTGGTGGTCCATATTGTCCTTACACTTGATGTCTGTGAAGGTGGAAAGTTGAGAGGTGAAAATTCTAAATCAGAGTCTGAGTACGAGGTACAAATTCATTGACCGACTAAATAAATTTTAAGAATTCTGTCTCGACTCAGAAATTCAAAACAAACCAGTCAGTAACACTTAACTCCTAACTAAATCTCTACCTACTCTTCCCATTTGATGATGAGGTAACCTGACTTGAACAAACTTTGAAAAATAGCAAGTAACAACACACTACACTGTGTATTGTCTAAACAAATAATCTTGAATACAACTGATTAACACTTAGTCATAGTACAGTTTGCAATTCATAAAACAAGTTACCACAATTACTCAATTTAATAATTAATTCCATCCATGGTTTATAATGTACCCTCTAAACTTTCAGAAACAGTAACATGCAACACAAAATAACATAATTATCATATATATAATTTCAGACATAGTAACTCACTAGTTCAAACTACAGCACTGAAATAAAATAAATAAGTTCAACATGGAAATTTTCCAAAAGAAGTATAATGTAGTTATATTCAGCGTAAGTTGCATTGCCAGGTCACCCACCAAACATGACCTGTGCTGAGTTGTAGTAGTAGCCGTTGTGATCTTTTGATTTGTTCATAGCCAGCAGTTGTAGGCCAGTCACTGTCTGACAACCCAGATGGATGTCCAGGTGCTGCTTGTAAGATGATGGGTCAATGGGGCATGCTGCGGGGTGAGAGAAATGTTGGAACCTTGTGAGAAAATATATCACTCTATATTTTGATACTTCCTTCTTTCTGTAGTAGAGCACTAGAAAGAAATCAATAACTGTACAATCACAAGACAAATTTTCTTGCTTATTCTGGCCTGTATCTTTATAATTAACTTTTTCCTGTATGAAAGTAGCACAACTCAGTACTGAACGAGATCAGGAAACCAAAACTGCTTTAACAAATTTCTAGAACAAATTACAGTAAAGTCCCACATTTCGCCAATTCTCCCCAAATCGCAACTCTCGCCATCGAGTCCCTAATTCCGAGTCAATCCGAGGCAATAGCTACGTTCCCGCGAAAGTAGGAACTAAAAGTTGTAGGAAGTTTGTTTGTTAATTTTATATTCTTACATTTCAATCCACCCCCATGACATTAGGGCAACTCCTCAGTCACGTCACCTCACCCTACCTCCCTTCACCTTACTTTACCTCACCTCACCTCACTTGACAGAGTTATGCCTAAGTTACACCATATATATGCAGCCTGTAGGACTCACGTGTACACTAGTATCACTACAGTACGTAGTTCACCAGCCGCCTGTGTGTGTATTTTTCAGTTGGGAACTTGTGACGACCAACGTGTTTTTCTCGGTCGGTTTCGTATACAGCCATTATCTTGCAAATATAATGACTAAATTTGTGCGTGAAATGTTAGATAGTGCTTAATTGGCAAGTCAAGGTTTTGATTGTATTTTCCCCCATAAGAAATTGTATTCAAATCTCGCCATGATATTTTGGTCCCTATTAGTGGCGAGATGTGAGAATTTACTGTATATAGAATACAACATTTTTAGTGTCCATTCTTAAAAATCTGATGGCACAATTTTGAAAGAGCCTGTATACTGTCACAACTGGGTATATACAATATTTTACTGTACTTGCCTCACTATTTACCATATGCTAGAATTAATATATGTATTGATGAGAAGACGACCAACCTTTCCTCTCATTCGAGGTGCCTTAGAGAGCTTGGCAATAGTGAGGGGTGGATTTAAGATGCGTTTGTCTGGCATACACACCTGACCTTCACCGAACACATTCCTCACATACTCAGCCAAGTCCAGTAGTCGGTGATAGTGATCATCCTCTACAAACTGAGCATACACAACCTGAAATACGTATGCAGTATATTTGGCGCCTGTATAGTTTTTACATTCATATTTTATGACAGAAATGGAAAAGAATTCCACCAGATTTGGTCAATATACTTGTAGTATACTGAACCGAGACCAACACAGGGACTGAATGAGTCAAGATGTTCACCCACAGCTGGTCATGCTCTCTGGTGGATACATTATGCATGCTTGTAATACTGTACTTACATGTATCTCTCATTGCTGAGAAAAACTCACTTTTTTTTAGATAGAAAGTATTTATTTTTGACGTTTTGGAGGCAACTGCCTCCCTCTTCAGCAGTACAGAGTTGAGGCAGTTGCTTCCGGAACGTCCAGAATAAATTCTTTATGTCTAAAAAAAAGTGAGTTTTTCTCGGCATGCTGCTCTTCACGTCTTTGTGAATTACCACTCAATGTCTCTCTCAGATAATTGTTTAGTGATAATTCACACACATAATTATGTTATTAACATTTGTTAGTGTTGATAGGCATCAACATTCTTCTACCTCTTTGATGCTAACCTGGTGACCAAAATGACTGATTCCTGAGAAAGTTAGTTGAAGTGGACAGGCACTGAGATCATCCTTTAACTGCTTCCCACACATGGCCAGGGCTGAGGTAGCTCTGTGGTACAGACCATCTATTAATTCTCACCCTTGATTACTGTCTCTTCTTTAATTCACCTTCTTCTTCGTTCTACAGGGTCTCACAGATCTATGGCGGTCTTGTTTCATCCTCAAATCATCACCTATCCAAGAGCTAATTGAACTGGAGAGAAAGAAAGAAAATCAAGCAAGGCCTGAAAGACCATGATAAAATATAGAAAGGACAGCAATCACGAAGGAAATGGAAGGAAAGGAATGACAATTGAAGACCTGAAGGCAACTGTATACATGTATACAGTAATGCCTTCTTTTCCACTGCGGTTATGGGTGTCTTTTGCACTGCTTATAATGAATCTGTGTACAGGAAACCCTTGTTATACAATTCCTTAAAAAAGTATCGGCCCTCTTTTTGAGGGAAACAATGTGAAAAATCAGCGATGTGATCTGAACACGCCCGAGATAAGTAGCACATGTTGGTAGCCCTGGAATCTCAGTTGCCATATGCTACCCATTGGTTCACAACATACTGTACTTTTGAACCATGATATTGTGACGTTTAATACTGAAGCACCTTGATGGCCCATGTTGGTGAAGCTTTACTAAGTGTTACACGTTTTAATATCATGATTCATAGTGAGGTTGAAGAGGTCTTAACCCTCTCACGCACGGTGACTCGATTAGAGTCATCCACGAATCGTCCGTCACACAACTATTGACTCAAAAAGACTCAAAATCATTTAAAAATTCTCGAAAAATAGAGTTTCATATATAACTGAGTCAAAATCTGGTCAGGCAACGGTCTGTATGGGGCCTATCAAATAAACTAATTGGCAACTCTCTGTACCGATTATAATTTGAACGAGAAGAAAAAAATGTTTAGTCTCCTCTCAGCAGTCACCCTCAGAGGTGTGGCACGCGGGATTTAATTAAATCGTCTTGCTACCCAAACCCACGAAGTACAGGGTTCAATAAAAATCCTATCATATTGACGACAGAGTAAAGTGCTGGTGTTGTGATTTTTTTTTATATGTTTCCAAGAAGTGTTCAGAAATTTATAGAATAACGTAATTCCGTGTGTGTCGTGGCATTATGTGAAAAGGACTTTTTGCAAATCCTCTTTGATAATGATCATAGTGGAGATGAAACAGAGATGATAGCGGAAGAAGAGAAAGAAAGTGAAAGTGAAAATGGAAATGAAAGCAATAAAAATGTGCCACCCACGATTGTGTCAGTAACACCCCCCCCCCCCCCCATACAGATAATAAATGTAAGTACAGAATATTATTTCATATTATATAGGCCTATTAGTCTTTTCTTATTATATGTTGCATAACATTATCCTCCAAAGTATATTATGTGTAACTAATGCTTAGCAAAACCAAATGTTGTGATGGATAAAGATAAAATATATAAATAGTTTGGGGAAGGCATTATTCTTGTGACTGACTGTACCTCCCACAGCGTTACTTGCTACTCGCGTCGCCACCACCGAGTAAGTCGAAGTTTTTCTCTTTTCGCTTGGAAATGCTTGGTGATATACAAATTCTGATGATAGTGTTAGAAAGATAATAAAATTCTGCGAATATTGATGTGTATAACAAAAAAAGTTGGCTCGGAAAATCTTGAGGTAGGAGAGTGTGAACACAAAGTACAACAATTTATTCTTTATACTATTCTTTATTCCAATTGATGAACGGTCACTATTATGGCATAATTCTATGATTTTTTGTCTTTGATTTTGTAGCACAATATCTTACTAAGCCAATGACATATAATTTAGGTAGAGAAGTTTAATGTTGTGGCTGAAATTGACATAATACAATACACTTTTCGTCTCGTTCAGGTGCACTCAATCTGGGTCTCACACGGGGCTAAAATTTTGTCGTCGTGGAATAGATATTGGAAATATATTCTCGTGCGTGAGAGGGTTAATACATTATATAATAGTCAGTTCCTACAGTTAGGATAAATCAGTGTTGTTTATTATTATTATTTGATTCTAGGTGATTCCAAGCAACAGGCCAACTAGTTCTGTTTCCTGGCATTATTTGGAGGAATGAAAGCCCTCCAATGTACAGTACCAAAATTGCATTATCCCCTTCATCTGCTCAGCAATAATCGAAATATTTAACTTTCAATTTGCTTAATATTCTAATAAAATCCACAACTTCATTATAGTACATACCGGTATTTCACTATTGGTAATTCAATATACTGCAATCCACAAGAAACTAATTAAAGGACCCTGTGCTCGTGTATGAGACTTGATGAATTTTGATTCCTCCTGACTATGGCACGGAACAAACACCTTAAATAAAGGTAGTTTTCATGGCAATGTTTGAAGGACTCGCTATCCTCTATTTTTTTTTACTACATCACGAGGGTTCTTAAACTACAGTAACGCCTTATTTTCCACTGCTGTTATAGGTGTGTATTGCACTGCTTGAATTAAATCCATGTAATGTACAGTAAACTTTCATTATCCACTGTGTGTATGGGTGGTGTGTACTGTACAAAGAGGGTTTGCTTTACACAGTGTTATACACACTCTTGTAAAGTCATGGTCTAATGTACTGCAACACCTTCCAATGAGATAGCTTCGAAAAATGATCCGAAACTATAGCTGTTCGTGTGTGCAATTTTGGTTCATAAAATTAACTCAAATAGCTCGCTTTTATTCACCAGGTTGCAGTACATTAGACCATGACTTTACTTGTAATGAAATTGACATGCAGACTTGTTGATTGACAAATTGACAGACTATACAAATTTCCTTTGCTCAAAATAATTCTTTCCGTGTGAATGTACAGCTCCGGACTGATCAATGGTCCACACTTCTTCCACCCTTGCCTTGGTGTGGGGGGGGGGGGGAGGGGAGAAATGTGGGCGGAGTTATATAGGGGGGGTAGCGTTACCAATGTTGAGTCATCCAGAAATTTGAATCTCGAACCACTTGTGATCATGGATGTGAACCACTCACTTGAAGGTGGTAGGAGAGGAGGGGTTGGGTTGGGGAGAGGGGGTAAAGCTTCACCAGTGATCGAGATGGAGAGAATTATTAGATCAAGTAGTTAAATGTTTTCTTCTGTAATCTAAATCCAACACTGATGCTGTATTCCATGGGATATTCTTTATTATTTGAAATGAATCCAGATTTTTCCTAATATAATTAACACGACACCAGTTTTTGATGACTAATATATCAAGCGATGCACCACCTACCCAGTGTTAAGTTACATTTCAAGTAAATCCTTTATTTTTATCCTGTATCATTCATGACATTTTCTAAGAAACGTTTATTGTGTAACTGGTTACCAAAGGATAATAGTTATAGTGTAAGATGTTAATTACCCAATTACTACTCCATCTGTTCTTCCTCACCTCGTCCTCCCTTATTCAATTCACTGTTTCCTCTCCCTCCATCCCACCATTCATTTACTCTCCATCTTACCACCACTACCATCATTCTGTGTGTTGCTGCATAATCTGTTAATGCGCAAACACGACCAGAATAGAAATAATAGTGATATCTGGTATGCAAATACAATCCGTTATATATGACGAATATATTTATTACCTTTATTTATTTATCTGAGGTCAACATCTAGGCCAGCCATTCAGACGCCCAGTGTTAGTGAACCAATCACAACATTTAGAGGATATTGTGTCACAACTATTGTTATTACTAATTAAAATAGGGAAAAATTGAAATCAGACATTTATTGGTTATTGTTTATATGACTTTGTCAATTTGTGAAATCTCCACAAGTCCTCGTCACGAAGCATTCAAACCCATAATCCAACTGGGTCTGTAGGCAACACACTGTAATTATAATAACCACAATTATAATAACTGTTAACTTATTATAACCTGAAGTTTATACTTCAACCTCACGTTTGCATTAAGCATGTGTAATGTTTGTTTTGTTTTCTTCTTATTATTATAAGCACCGATATATGTATTGCTTTAGACCCTCAGCCACGATGATATACAGTATATACACTATTTATATACACTTCTATGAAGATATTAAGGCTTGAAATACTGTAGATTACATATTTCATTTTATTACTCATCAATTTGTTGCTAGTATCGTGTTCAACCACCCTCCTTCTCAATGACAGCCTGCAGTTGCTCGGGCATTGAGGCACCATGCCTCCTCAATGTATAATATATATGGTTTTCCCCGAAAAATCTCCCACTGTGTTCTGGTGTGACGTAACAAATCTGCTGTGGTTCTCTGTCATTCTGGCTCCCACGTGTTAACGATAGAACCTCATAGATTTTCTATAGGGTTCATATCGCAGTCTTAAATAGACAAATCTATCACCTGCAAATAATCATGAGCAGTAAACCATTTTTGAACTTTCCTCGCCATATGGATAGGGCATCGGTCGTGTATAGGACAGATAAGGGTGAGTAGTTGAAAATAAATTAAAAACATTTAGAATATGTGCTTCATTATATTGCATTTGATCGATCTATTAAACAAAGACACTGTCTGTTGTTCACCCCCGTAGAGAGATACTGATTATAATTATTATCCTTTGGATATTAAGCAACAAATAACGGAGCCGAGATAATTAATTTTCTGTCATCAGCTTTAACTGTCTTCTTTTCACCCCTCATGCTGGTGGTCCCCCTCTTTATCACCTTTTCTCGCCGTAAAATAAACTTAATACCTATATCTTTCAAGTAACTGGCAACCTCACACAACCTCCTCTCCCCTGTCTTCTCTCTCTCTCTCTCTCTCTCTCTCTCTCTCTCTCTCTCTCTCTCTCTCTCATCCTTCCTTGCCTTCTGTAATATTCTTTATCTTTTCTTTCTCATATTTTTAACCCTCTCATTCGTTCTTTCAAAGTTTAATGACATAGGCCTTTTTCCCTTATCACCCATAGTCCTTCAAATTTATGTAAGCGAAAGGATATGATAATAGTTATGTAGAACAAAGGTGTTGGTAGATACGCATTCTTGCCTGCATAATCCCACCCACAGCATTTCGCCTTCTTAAATCAGAAGGAATATTGGTTTCATGTATTGCCATTTGCCAGTATGTTGCTAGTCTGAATTATGGCCATTTGTTATCAAAATATATATGTAGATATATAAACTTACTTTTACTTACATCCAGCATTACTGTGCAGAACATGTGACACAATATGGACCACAAGGACAGTAATGCTAGTCAACGTAATTCTCATGTATCTCTCTATATGCTACTGAAAACAATGTTTTATGCTCAACTACAGAATTATGTTCTCAGAATGTTATTGATAACCAAATATAATGAAAACAATATAAACAAATTAACATTTATTGCACAACAAAGGATGCTACTGTTTCAATGGAGTAACCAGACCACACTATATACACTGTTAAAAAATTTCCCGTAAAATTACGGAGATTTTACTGGCAGCAACGGCTGCCAACATTTCTCCGTAAAAATAACGGATGCCAGTAAAAACGAGTTACATTAATTTGTCCGTATATCTTACGGGTATCCGTAAACCTTTCTGTATAACTTTGTCCGTCATATATACGGGTATCCGTAAACCTTTCTGTATAACTTTGTCCATCATATATACGGGTATCCGTAAACCTTTCTGTATAACTTTGTCCGTCATATATACGGGTATCCGTTAATTGCTTTACTTGAAGTTTTCCGTGAAAATTACTGAGTATTGTTATTTAGACTATAAATCTCCGTTGAACCCCACCCTAAATAGTCACCTTAATCTGGTGACAGGACTTGAAGTATGGTCGGCAGTACAGTGTCTGTCACCTATAGACTCCTCCAACAGACACTACACTACACACACAACACTCTACAGTACATGGACACACACTCTTTAGAATACTGGACTCTTACTTTGCATACAGGATTAAGAGTATAGGCCTAAAATATGGTAAATTTCATTTATTCCTTTAATGACACTGGCATAAAGTGCTTTTGAAAAACTTTTACAATATTTATATAAACACAAATTATCCTTTTTTCCCGCATACAAAACATTATGGATTTGCAATTCTAGTTAACAAGTGTTTGTGGCTGCTTAATAAGTAACTTTATCACAAACCATACAAGACATATGAAAAAAAAGTATTCACTCGAGTAATCAGAACATTAATCTTAAGCTTAACTACAATACAGCAAAAATAAATTCAGCAGGTATAAAAAATAAAAAGTATATACTAATTATATCCTTAACCAAACCTTAACACAATGCAGCAAAATTATAGCCAGCAGTATCAATGAGAAAAAAAAAAAAAAAAAAAAAAAAAAAAAAAAAAAATATATATATATATATATATATATATATATATATATATATATATATATATATATATATATATATATATATATATATATATATATATATATATATATATATATATATATATATATATATATATATATATATATATATATATATATATATATATACAGTGCTCCCCCCAAGTAGACGGGGGTTATGTACCAAGCAGGCACCGTGTACTTTGAAATCGTCTACTTGGAATTGATAAATAAAGGGAAAAAAATAGGTTCCGTACTGGCGATTCCAAAAACTATCCCTTCTTGACCATTATAATATGTACACTCAACCCCAGATTCTCTCTCTAGTGAATTAGTTCTAAACTTGAGCCAAAGGTATAGAAAATGTATGTTTTTAAAGGTTGTTCATTCTAAAAGGGTAGTTAAAAGCACGAGTGTAGTGAGTGAAGAGTGAGGGTGATAATTGACAAGTTCAGTTATCACCAATAATCCTTGAGTTTCTACTCATACAAATATATTTCCTTAGTATATATTCATTATTCTTTGTCAATTTCTCTTACAATCACTTGCACTTTTCACCATATCAAATGTCTGTACTGGGATATGTGCTGAAAGTATGAGAAGTTGTTCACTATAAAGGGGTTGGCTTATTGCGAGTGTAACAAGCAAGTGCGAGGGTGAAAAGTTATTCACTATAAAGGGGTTGGCTTATTGCGAGTGTAACAAGCGAGTGTGAGGGTGAAAAGTTGTTCACTATAATGGGGTTAGGCTTATTGCGAGTGTATCGAGGGAGCGGAAGGGTGAAAGTGGAATGCTCAGTTTAGTTACCACCAAAACTCATTGAATTTTCAATCGTGCACACACATTCCTTAGTTTGTATTTATTAATATGGGCAATTTTCTCAAAAAATCACTTCCACTGAATATCGACTTGCGCATAGGTACGCCTACTTTTGAAAAATCGTATATATATATACACTAGAGTTATCATATCCTTAAGCAAACCTTAATCATAAGCTTAACTACTGTACAATACATCAAAAATATAACTAATTCCTCAAATATTTAAGCTTATCAAGTAACTATCACAAAGACATATGGAGTATCAATGAAAAAATAACAAGTATATACGCAACTAAAGTAATCTCCATGAAACAATTGTACAATTAGTTACAATATTTGTTCAACACACTCACCTTGCCTTTTGTATTAGATTAGATTAGGATTGATAAATTGATGGTGGCTCAACAGCCAGGGTCATATAGAGAAAGTGAGAGGTGGGACAGCAAGCACAAAGGAAAGGAGGGATAGGTGAAGAATTGAAAGGATTCGGCTAGGCAACGAAAGGTCGCCAAAATCACTTGAGTACTGCCTACAATACATTTTTGCAGAGTGCCTTTCTTAATCTACCCTCGCCACTGAAGGTCTGCAAATGTATTAATTAGGCCAAGGACCTTGGGGTGCACTGGTGTGTGATGTGCACGATTTTTCTTCTTTTCCGCTTTTGTTCCCTTGTCAGGGTTGATGCCAACAAAACACCTGCAATGCAAACATTTGGTATTACATTATAATGCAGTTGTGATTCTTCCACCATCAACAAATCTGAAAGAGAACACAAACTCAATCTTTCAGCACAATAAGTTTGACCATATAATCATAACTCCCATAGTAAACACTCTCTCTGAAACCAAAGTCCTCAAAATCAAGGATCACCTTGATATGAGAGGCACACAAACACTTGCTGCAGCCTCCACAAACCCACACCATCCACTACACTACATGGCACAACACCCACACATGCCAAGGAACATCAAAACAACACCCAGTACACGATACCATACACAAATACTATCATCTCTTACACCCTGCCCACCCCAAACCAATCTCCAAAAACACATCCATACTCAAATCACTCATCAGTCCATCCAAACACTCAAAAACAACACTCAGCTGCATGCACGACCTCCTGACATCCACCCATCCGAATCCTCCCTTCCCCGTGAGGACAGAGTCCACCTGGCCAGGCTGCGGTGTGGCCACCACCCGGCCCTTCTGTTATACCAGAAGAGGCTGGATGGAGCCATTGCGGATGCCTGTCCAGGATGCAACACAGCACCCCATTCTATTAAACACATTATTGAAGACTGCAACGCACACAACCACACTCGCCAACAACACAACATACACTCTCTGAGGGCACTGTGGGAAAGCCCGGTTCAGGCCATGACCTTCCTCAGGAGCTCGGGGCTGCTCGGCCAGACAGCTTGAGGAACTTCAACAACAACAACACTCTCTCTGACACTTCACTCCGACTAATCCAATCCCTCTTTCATTTATTTTCTTGGCCTTCCCCTTATCATGTCTCTTAGAACAAGATTTTCTACTTTTATATCACTATATATTATAGAATATAGGAAATAAATGCAATGCAAAATTACTACAGCAATACACAGGTGCATAAAACTGAAAAACAGCCACTGTTTAGTGCTGACTCTGCATTCTTCATGTAAAATATGCTTTTTAAATGCCCCTTTACACATATACGTGTACAGTGTCGGCAAAAAAAGACGCTACCTCCCACCGACATGGACGCTACCTACGACATCGTGACATAAAATTATGGGAGATTTCATTAAAAAAAAAAATATTTGTATTGTTCTGGTACTCACCAATTAGTACTTTGTCATTTCTTCTTTCATATTAATAACCTCTTGCAGACGTCTAGGCATAGACCTAGCTAATTTTTCAAAATAGGATTTCTCCAGTAAAGCAAGAAGGATATGCGTTATGGTTGTGGTATGCCTGACAGTTCGCCTGTATATTTCTTTAATTGGCACTTTTCCTTCCCTTAGTACCAATATATGGACCCTTTCCTCCTTTCTAGTTGTTGTAGCACCCATGGCAATGCACTAGGTTAAATCTAAGGGCCACCAGAATCACGGGGTAAAGATTCAGTTTGAAAACAATCTGGGCACAAAAAAAGTCAGTGCACTGATTCCACCCAGGCAGACATAACTAGTAAATTTTGAAATCTGTCTGGCAGAGGGTGGTATCCTAACAACCTATTGCTGCCGGACACTGGCTGACAGATTTCAAAATTTACTAGTTATGTCTGCCTGGGTGGAATCAGTGCACTGACTTTTTTTGTGCCCAGATTGTTTTCAAACTGAATCTTTACCCCGTGATTCTGGTGGCCCTTAGATTTAACCTAGTGCATTGCCATGGGTGCTACAACAACTAGAAAGGAGGAAAGGGTCCATATATTGGTACTAAGGGAAGGAAAAGTGCCAATTAAAGAAATATACAGGCGAACTGTCAGGCATACCACAACCATAACGCATATCCTTCTTGCTTTACTGGAGAAATCCTATTTTGAAAAATTAGCTAGGTCTATGCCTAGACGTCTGCAAGAGGTTATTAATATGAAAGAAGAAATGACAAAGTACTAATTGGTGAGTACCAGAACAATACAAATATTTTTTTTTTTAATGAAATCTCCCATAATTTTATGTACATACCTCTGAATAAACTCAAGTGTGGCATCAGCATCTTTTGGATAACAAATACCGAATATGTAATAAGATGCAAACATCATCAGTAAGCCAACTGTAAAGTTTGGTATGCTGTTGTTGACAATGATACCATCAATGGCAAGCATGTATCTGTCTGCCATCAGGAGTGTCTCACCTGAAATTGACATTAGCTATTAGAGCAACCAATTTAACCAGAGACACACATTACAATATCTGTCACTTCTTGGCTAACCTAGATATTTTAGTCATATCCCACAGTGGAGGGATAAAAATTGTTCAGAGATTCATCTCATACCTTTAGAATTGTTTGCAAGTCAGTTTAGTAAATATAACTTTAAAGTCAATATTTTCCAATAGCAAAATTGTAATGCATACAACTGGATGTGTGACTCATTCCATACCTAATATTTTAAAAAAGAAATATCTTCACTTTTTCAATACATTTACACCTTCACATCACACACAGTAGCAAGGTTGGCCACTCCTGTTACTCAACAACAAAACTTGGGCCTCACCACATCATTTGCACAATTCTGAAAACACACAGAGAGAAAACATATTTTTCCCTTACCTACAACAACCAAGCATGGAGTCTTCTGAAGCTGACTCTCCACATCATCATCTGTCAGTGTTGGCTGAAAACAGTAAATAAACAAAAATTACTCGTACTGTAATACCAATTTCCTAAACATGTAACAGACATATGACATATAATCTACTGCACATCATACAATACAAACAGTAGACAACTCACACAAACATGTAGTCCAGGACAGACAGACAGACACATGGTACCAGCTTAACAGCCCACCTGTAACAAACATAGTTACACATTAAGTAATGTATTCAGATTTCAGTCTGTGGGTTGTTTAAAGTATTACCCTAATATAATGTGCTACAATTATAACATTATGACAAGTTGGATTACAGGCATAAATACTGTACTTGACAGTCAGACTCAGAACATACCTCCACTAGTTGATAAACAGACTTCTCATTTTCCTTGAAGTGAGAGATCACACTGGCAATTATGGCTGGTATTTCTGAACTCCTGTTTTTTAATATAATTTTTGCCTCCAGGAGATTTTCATAAGTCTGTCTTATTTTTCTGTTTGGTTCTTCTTTCATCCAGTTAATTATATGTTTCATATTCATAGCCAAGTTTTCTTCAGTTTGCTCTTGAATTTGAATTCCAGTTAGTATACCAAAATGAGTGAACATACCACTAGGTTGAAAAAGGAAAGGCCACTCTCTCTGAAGAATGGGCATACTTGTTTCATTTACTATTATCTCTTTTCGTTGTAAATTGTAAGTTTCTTTAATTAAACTTTCCACTTCCTCAGAGGCACTGCACAGATATTTTTCTTGTAACAGGGTTTTCTTTTCTTGTTGTGTTGCTTCAGATTCTCCACTGGAGTAGGTACATGGTAGGTAGTTAATACATCCGTATGAATCACGTACCGGTGGATTTTCTTTCCCTGTTAGGCCTGCTTCACTATTTTCATTTCCATCACCATCTCGTTTACATTTCTGTTGCGCTGCATTAGAGTTTCTGTTAATATTTTCAAATCTACAAATCAACTGTTTCAGTAGACTATCAAAACCAGATCCAACTACAAGACCCTCAATATCATCTTTGAAACTCATTGGGTATCGTTTCACGATCTTTTGGGCAATACAAGTGAGGGATTTCTTACCAGGCTTCAAAGTTATGTTAGCTATGTCTGCAGCTATAATTCTGATCATTTCCCTACGAGCTTTTGGACTGGGTCGCAAGCCCTTTTCTAGTTTGGCCAATACATCCCGCTTTGAGAGTTTTGTCCAAGGCACTTCATAGTCTTCAGCCCAATTAGGGCTAACATTTGTGAATACACAAACTCCTTGTGGTGATGCAGTATCTGTGGGGTTCAACTGTCTCTCATCTTGTCTTGGAGCAGAAGTTGATGGCTGCTGTTCAGTCTTTTCTGAAATTAATAGTTCCTTTATTATCACCAATATAAATAGTCACTCTGACGTGAGGAAAATTGCATAGTATTAAGTTAGTAAACAATATTCTTACTGCACTGGTCTGTCTATCAATATACCACTGCCTTTTCCCCCCTTACAACGGAGGTGACTCCTGGCAGTCCCATAAAGCAACCTTGGAATCACTACTCCTTCATACAATCTTCTTTTCACTCTCATTTCCATCTGCTTTGTTTATTTTTTTCTTGTTTTTTCTTTTTGTCCACCTTCAGTGCATCGTCTGCTCTGTCTCACTTCCACCATCTGAAGCAGTATCAGTCCCAAGATGCTTAAGGGGGTAATTCTTTTTTGTTACAGTGGAGTGCCATGATTCCTCCAAACTATGCCAGGAAACAGAACCAGAAGAACAAAAATAATGGTGTTCTGTTGCTTGAAATAGTTTGGAAGACTCAGTTGCTCCACATTTATCAACACAAAATTTCCCCCTTAACACTCTCCACTTCTAACTGCTCACCATTCAGTACAATATTCCTCTACTAACTCCTCATATACACCTCAATACCTCCTGTGAGAGTCCTTCCCACTCAACAACCCCTTCTCACTGCAAGGCCCATATGTACTAAAATACACCAACATATCCTTCCCAAACTTCAATTTTACCCATGTAAACCTCAACTCCACTCCACAACGCACAGTACCACAAATATCCCGTAGTACAATGCAGTCATTATATATACTGTATTATAATCAACCTACCTCTTTTTAAATGATCCAGATATTTTCTACGTTGTATGGGTTTTAACATTGGAAGATCATCATATTCTATAAATTTGAAGTCCTCAGGCACTTTTACCCCTACTTCCTTAACTAGATGATTAACCACTTCATTTAGAAGGGCTGAGTCAAGGTCTGGCAGGACTGCCAGTAAGCTCTTCTTTATTTCTTCCATTGCTGGAATCCAAGAAAGTAAGATTAAAGATTTTTAATAAACAATGCTTTTCTACTAAAATAAATTATAGCTCTTACTATGAAGTAAACTTTCATCTGCCTTTCAATTAATGGTGGGCTACAGTATTACTGTAAACCCTCATATACTCTTACTGAAAATAAATTCCAAGGAATTTTTATCTATTAATGTAATGAGGTGACTCTCAAAATTATAAAAATCCTCTTATAGCTGCCCACTCATCACATACAAAGATTATGATACTCCTGCCAGGGCAAGAACACATCCACTTACATAAACAGTTTCATACAAAAACACAGAGAATGGTCTTTCATCTGCTGACACTACAGTATAGGAAAAGAAAAAGCAGTACAATAACTAGTACTGTACTCTATATCGTGTAATATTATAACTACATTTTGGGATATGAAATCTATTGGTAACTACAGTACAGTACTGTACTTCTAAACTGGAGTGATAATTAAGTTATAGATAATTATACCAGTTGGCATAGCCTATCTATGGATATACCAGTATCATCATCTTAAGTACTGCATCTATGCTCCTTACCACTACCATACAGTAAAAGTATAGAAAAAATGAATGCACTATCCATGGAAGATTTACTAATCATAATGGATATTCATGCTCAGATGCAAAATCATGCAACAGAAACAGAAACAGAAAAGGAGGATTAGGCCTAGTTTTCCAAGGCCAAACTTTCATCAACCTTACCATGCAAGTTTTATTTGTATTACTGTATAGTATGGTAAAGCAACATACATTAAATTTATGACACTGCATGTTTTAGTGGAATCATTAAGGATTTCCCTATTTTGTAGGCACTTAAAGGATAATAATCTCTTAACATGGATAATTCGACACATTTGTAACCATTGGTGACTGACATAGACAATACCTGTAATATATATACATGTAAATTCTCACACAGTGTAGCTTCATGTTCCTTCACCAAGAAGTAAACTTTGTTTAGTTGTGTAATGATCACAAACTCAATTTCACCAAATAAGAGGCCATGCTCACTTTTTCCTATTATTACAAAGTTTCCTTTTCTGTATACAGTACCTTTACAGCTCACTTCTGCACTGATTTCTGAATCTGCAGAAATCTGAAGTAACTGGATAGCAGACTGGATTGCCTGACTATAGGTACTTAATGAAATTGGCATACTGGTTTTGACACTGATATCATCCTGAAAGAATGAGTTGGCCTGTTTATAGGCCTGCAGAAGTTGATGCTTCTCAGCCAGAGTCTTGCAGACATTAATGAAGTTTTGAGAATACTTTATACACCGTTTAAAGAAAGAATGCTTGCTTTCAAACCGCAAAGTCCATACACGGATCAAAGGTCCATACTCTAAAATTAGTCTAGGGTAATGTTTTAAATAATGATGCTTTGGCTTCAGCCGTTCATTAGGAAAATTACATTTTCTGTCTTCAAGGTATTCATCAATTAGTGTGGATAAGTAAGCTATGTCTGCCTCTTTAATCTCAGGCGCACAAATTAATTCTGCAATATCTCGTAGCAATAAAAACATAAGCCAGTGTGGATCTCTTGCATTACGTATTCTATCGTGCATGATAATAGGCAGTAGTCTAATAAAATTCCAGTTTTGTATTGCTTGGCCCCCTAATTTTTCTCCATTTAAAGCAAGAAGACATGATTTGGAGCAGGCATCAGATCCTAAGTAGTGAAATGTGTTTAATCTATGATTTAGTTCTTTAATGGTAAACCAATGTTTCACAGTCATCAAGTGCTTAAGAATCAGTGCAACATCATTTGATCCTAGGCCCTCAAAAATGTCATGAGCTAAACATGGAGGCAGCCCTGAATCAGCAACATGATAATACTTCAAGGAATTGAACACAGAATCAAACTTTATTCCATGAACACTATTCAGTGAATTATTACCAGAAAGAATTGAAAGGGCCTCATTGTAATTACCTGCATTTCTTTTTGAGCTTACTTTCAATGGATCTTGGTGAAATTCTTCTGCGGTAACTTTACAGTAACGGCAGAAATACTGAACTGTACTGAAGTTTTCATTGAACCCACCTATACCATGTGCACCCAAGTTATCACCAGTAATAAAACATACTGAGCCCTTTACATGTTCATTGTGTACCAGGATTCCATTTCTTTCCAGTTCTTTCAGATCTTCGACTAGTTTTCCAAAAACTTTGTATTGCCCAAATTCTCTTAAATCAATTTCTTTACAGAGCATTACCAATAATGTATTGTCCACAACTGAGCGGTGATGTGGTCTAAAATTTGCAAGTGTCATGTACACACCTAAGACTTTGTGCTTTTTTTTACCAGATCCAAGGGGATTACATACTTCAAATGCATCCTGATACAATATTATCTTTATGGCATTAGCATTTTCATTGAATAGGGCATTGTTCTTAATTGCTGATCCATCAGTACAATCACTGAACTTAGATTCAGAAGCAGCATTAGTGGATTGTTTCTCAGACCCCTCTGTAATTTTGAATTCTCTCCAAACTGAAGCATCTTTAAGCAGAGATGTAAGTGTGTCTTTAATAGGGATGTACTGATATGTACAGTCTTTGTTATGCCTATTTTTCCCTATGAAAATTGACTGAGGTTGAACATGTCTAAAATGCTCCTTGAAATACATAGTACGACAATATTCTGACCGCAGTGACCCATTGTTGCATTCTAAAAACAAATCTGAATTCTTGATGCTGTTTGTTATTTCAATAATTTTCTCCTCCTGAATGTCTAAGTCCTTTAAGGAACTCTTAAGCCTGAGAGACACTGCAAAGGAATGAATGCTTTGGAACTCATCTGCAATGTTTTGAATAACAGAAACCGGTAACAAATGCTTTGACTGTAATTTTAGATAAAAAAGGGCTATCTTTCTCTCAAATAAATCTTTTTCATCAGTTACAATTTCCTGGTTGTCATCATCATCCAAGTCAATAGCAGGCATTTCATTTGGCAATACACTACCAATACTGTTATCATCAGCACAGTTCTCTGTTTGACAACTTGAGCCATTACCTAACGTTACACCATTACTTGTCTGCATATCATGCATATTATGACACCTACTTATGTGGGAAGAAAAGGAAGATTTTACTTTAAATGATTTGGAACAGTTCTCGAAGGGACATTTAACTGTTACACCATCTTGCAAATGCTGCCTTAAGTGTTTAAGTAATTCTCTGTAACCATTGCATACTTGCGCACATAATGGTATCTCACATTTCAATTCTTTATCTGGCACAATTAATAACTGATTAACTTCATGGCTTTTACATTGATGATTTCTATATAAGTGAGCCTTTAAACCAGTGTAAGAGTAAAATTTTCTAAAACATATCTCTACTGGGCATTTATAGACCACCTTATATTCAGTAGAATGTAACGTACAGTGGTTAACATAGGCTTTTACTGATCTAGAAACATGACTGCATAATGCACATGAATACTTTGAGTCCATATTGAGAGGACTTTTGTCTCTTACTGTGTGTGTGTGTGTTTGTGATTAGTATAGACCTAACTTTAAACTGACTGTTTAAAGTCGGCCACAGGGATTATTATGAGACGTAAGACAGGAAGAATGTAGGACTGACTCGGGTCCAAAAGAGCGCTAAAACCCTTGAAAGGCCTTGTTTCGGACTATAATGTCTAATCACCAATGGTTATACTTATGTAACATTACGTTATGATAATACCTACAAGATAGGGAAAACTCATCCACTATACATACAATGGGTGAAGGCCTTCGGAAGTTATGTGCAGCTGTGCTGGGAGAATAAAGTAATCAGCCAGGCTTGAGTCACTAAATTCAAAAGTAATTAGTTGAGGACGCAAGCTGAGTGGCGGCTGCAGGAAAAAGTGCGGGAAACAGGGATGGAAATTCTCGAATCTGGGGTTATCGTACAACGGTGCCTAAATTATCGTATTCTTGCTAAGATTATTTTACAAATATATATTTTGCAAACCCTAAGCACCATTTCTGTCATTTAGTGTAAAATACCATTACTATACTTTAATTATATTACATGGTATATACATATACTGTACACACATCTTGTTTTTGTAAGTATTCCCCTCACTCAAGATACCTGTGTTTAATCTTATCATACTCTATCTTCCACCGTCTTCTGCAAATCTTCCCATACCTTATTTCGTATTTTATTCACTCTTAGCCTATCTTTAGTTGTAATTCATAATACATGCATTTTCAATATAGGCAAAATTATCCTATTTCAGAGAGTACTATCGTACATCGTGTACTTAATACAACCAAACAAAAACAAACAGACGAAGTGCACTATGCGTGGTGTGCGAAGCGAAACTTATGAACATGTATACAAACATAAATTTTAAAGTGTACTCACCATTTACGTTCTATTGTCTTCATAGCAGCTTATTTCTGTGATATAACTTGCTCAGAATCACAGAAGACACGTCTACGGTAGAATCCGCATGTCGATAATAATAGACAACACTGGCAACTTGCCGAGCAAACGTTGCCACAAACTGCTATACATTGTAATTAAAGCATAATATTAAATGTAGCATTTACGTAGTTTTTGCACAATTTCTTTACATATACTCATGTGTAGCATACAAAATGACACAATTCTGACAATATATAAAGAGCAAAATATTGATCTAATGATTATTGAATGAAAAAAAATAGTGCATAATGCTGTCCCTGTTCTACGGAGCACAACCTTCAAACTGCTTTACATTTAAGGATCCGTAAAATAACGGGATAATATCCGTAAAATTACATAAATTCTTCAGTGTTCTCCGTAACAAATACGAATAAAAACCAGTAAATTGTACATGACATTCATTCTCCGTACAAATACGGATTAAAGACAGCAAATTACATTAGCAGCATATTCTCCGTTCAGAAAAACGGACATTGTTATGTAAAAAAACGTTTTTTTCTAACAGTGGCATGCTTTTCTCCTCCCCCTCCATCTCTATTTCTTTATCCATCTCTCGCCATACGGAGACACAACAGGCGTGTGAGTGATGTAGCCAGTTGCGTTGAACGAGGAGGGTAAGAATTTTATTGTCCTATGTCTTATACTCAACGTGATGTGAAGAGCCTTATTTGTTTATTAAGGTGTGTGTGGAAGGTATCGCAGGAAATGTAGTGCGTTCATTTGTTTGTGTGTGTGTACTTGAAGAGTGAAAGTATAATTATGATAATATCACCCTCAGTGAATGTCTGTCCGTGTGTACTGAGTCACAGAAATAAATTTCCATACATCCAGGGGTGACCATTCAATATCTGGGTGATTTTGTCAAGCGATGAGCTGTATATAATTACCGGTTATGTTAGGAAGTACCTTCTAATACCCAGTACACAGTCACACACTCATCAAAACAATAACTCCTATAATGTATGTACATGAAAACAATGGCTATATATTTGTGTGTCCCCATATGTGTATGAAAGTTCATGTCCGCGACTCTACATACATTCGTGTACTTGCTTGTGTGTGTGCTTGATCACGGTCTTCATATGCAGTACAATATTCTTTTCGTGAACATCCATGAAACAGACCACAAAACACCTCAGTACAGGAATAGAAAGGGGAGAAATATTGTTTTATACAGTGCTAGTAAGATTAGTCTGTGCAAGCTAAAATAATTATTGTGATTATTTCCATTAGGTATTATTTGTCTTATTTGATGCACAAATTATATTTAGTGTAAGAACTAAATTATATTTAGTGTAAGTGTAAGTATATAATGTAAGGATGGATAAAAAGATGTTTTTATGTAATAAAAGGTGTATTGTTTTTTTTATGTATTAAAAAGTGTATTATTTTTTTTTTATGTATTAAATGATGTGAAATGAAGTTGGTGTTTAAATCGGGATATACAGTTGCCTCAAGGAGTTCCTTTACTCCCCCTGGCACCAGTTAAAATGTGGCAATGTGGCAGCAAGAATGTAAATATATTTTGAATGGACAGATCCACATTTTATTGGTGCACATTTTTATGGGGAACTCCATATTAGTAACAGATGCAAATATTATTATGCAGAAATTATACTAAATGATTTTATGGATACCTGTATTTTTACAGAGAAACAATGTAAAATATTTAGGAAACATGTAAATTTATGGAAAAAAGTGGATGCGTAAATTTAAGGAGAAAAAAAGTGGATCCGTAAATTTAAGGAGAAATTATGTAAAAAAAGCTAACGGAGATCGATAAACTTACGGAGAAATTGTGTAAAAAAATAAACGGAGATCCATAAATGTACGGAGAAATTATGTAAAAAGAACTAACGGAGATTCATAAATTTACGGAGAAATTTTGTAAAAGTATGTAACGGAGATCCGTACATTTACGGAGAAAAGTTGGCAATACCTGCTGCCAGGTAAAACTCCGTTTATTAACGAGGATATTTCTAACAGTGTAGTTTTGACATAATTTATCGACCAGGTGAGAATAACATACCTGCTGATACATTCTCCAGAGCATATTGTTCTGCCATTAGCTCTGACACTTTGGTAACATTACACAAATCTCTCTGTCATCCTGGGGTCACTCGTATATGACACATTTTGTGAGGACGAAAAACCTTCCTTTCTCTGTAGATGATGTTAAAAAGATTACTAATTCTTGTTCTGATTGTGCAGAATGCAAACCAAGATATCACAAGCCAGAGCAGGCTCATTTGATCAAAGCAATGGGTCCATTTGAGAGACTTAGCATTGATCTTAAAGGACCACTACCTTCATCTTCATCAAACCGGTACTTACTCACTGTTATCGATGAGTTTTCCAGATTCCCCTTTGCATTCCAGTGTCCTGACATTTCTGCAAAGACTGTAATTTTGTGCCTCAGTCAACTGTTTTCTATATTTGGCATGCCTGCTTTCATACACTCTGACAGGGGGGCTTCTTTCATGTCAAAAGAGGTAATTGATTTTCTCCACAGTCGAGGTATCTCAACAAGTCGAATTACACCTTATAACCCCCGGGGAAATGGTCAGTGTGAGAGTTACAATGGGGTGATCTGGAAGACCGTGACTCTTGCATTGAAATCTCGTCGCTTGCCTGCTACTCAATGGGATCTCTTTTGTCAACAGCAACGAATACAACACCTCATGAGCGGATGTTCAACTTTCAGCGTCGATCAACTAGTGGTTGTTCTATTCCATCTTGGATTTCTTCTCATGGAGTTGTACTCTTAAGACGTCATGTTAGACAATCAAAGTATGATCCTTTGGTTGATGAAGTGGAACTCATTGAAGCCAATTCTCAATATGCACATGTTCGCTTTCCTGATGGTAGAGAGACTACAGTGTCAGTTCGGGATCTGGCTCCTAGGGGTGGTACTACAAGTGGAGAGAGAGACCTGACTGAAATGGAGTATAGACGGGTAGATAGGGTTAATTCCCCCACGGCAACACATGAAACAGCTGATAACAATAATCAGGAACAAGTATATTCACAAAAAAAGGGAGGTATTGTGGACCAGGGTAGTGATTGTAAGGAGCAACTTGTGACTAATTTGGAGCCTAAGTGTCAGCTAGAAGATTCCCATGATATTCCACCTTCATTAAGAAGATCACAGCGCTGTAGGAAAGCTCCTGATCGCTTAACCTATGAAAGAAATCTTGATGCCATATAACTATGAATGATTTAACGTTTGAAATTGAAAGTTAAATGCGTATGCTTTTTCTCATATGCAAGAATCACAATTGTTAATTATTAGGCTTTGTTTTTTTAAGTTTTGCTTTATGTTGCTGGGTAATTATTTAAATATGGTTATGATTTACCTTTGCTTTGTTTGGGTATGCATTTATCTGTGTGGGGGAGATTGTGGTATTTTGTTATTATCACTGCAGTTGGAAGAATTTGTATTACATTGTATCTAGTTACCTGATGTTAAACTACTTTTTCTTTTGTTACAGTGTTCTTTGTTGAATAAAGCCTTCTATATGGTCAAGCTGAGTTTTACTTCAGTACTGTATCTATCTTTTCCCATAAATCTCTAGTTGTTTTCTAATTTATCTACATATTGACCCCGTAGGAGGGTATTGCCTGCATTAATGATGTGGGCAATATTTTAAGGGTTTTGGCTCCCCTTCGGCTCCAGCCAATAGGTTTTAGCTCTTCAACTATCCCTCTTTTCTTTCTATTTCCTTCCTGCTTGTTGTCTCACCTCTCTATCACCGTTTTCTGGCGCAGTCTTTCGAATCATATAATTGGACTATACGTGATAAGGGAGAAAGGCCTATGTCATTAAAACTTTTTAAGAACGAATGAGAAGGTTAAAAATATGAGAAAGACAAGGTAAACTGTAAGAAAGGAAGGAAGGGCAAGTGAAAAAGAGAAAATACATTAGGGAGGATATGTTAGGTTGCCAGTTACTTGAGAGATACTGTAGTATATAATTATAGCCTATGCATAAAATTATTCCAAGTTTATTGAAAACGCCATTCAAGTTTAAAATCGATTATTTTTAAGAAAATGCATATTTAGAAGAAAACATCTTGGTAAATAGCTTAATGAATTTGTTGACAAATATGATTATTAAAAAAGTTAGAAAATTAAACCGTCTTCTACCGAAAAAAAATAAAAAAAATCAAATAGCTGTGCTTGGGAGAAGGTGATAAATAAGGTGAACTACAAGCACGAGGGATTAGATTAATATTAAGTGGCGCAACAGCGAGGTCAAATAACACCAGGAAAAGGTGATAGAGAGATGTGACAGCAAGCAAGAAGGAAATAGGAAGAACGGAAGGACAGTTGGAGAAATGTAAGCTAGTGGCTGGGACCGAAGGGGCGCCCAAACCCTTAAGGTATTGCCCACATCATTACAGGCAATACCCCCCTATGGGGCAAGCACGAGGGATAAAAGGAATACAGGGATAGCTTTCTAATATCCGAAGGATAATACGGTATATATTCAGTAGTCCATCCCACTACGATGGTGAACAAAAGACACTGCCTTTATTTAAAGGATATAATATAACAGATATTCTAATTATATTTGTTTGTTATTACTTTTCAACTAATCAGCTTCATTTTTCTTACCCTCTTCCCCTTCACCCTCGCCTCAAATCATCACATTTCTTCTCTCCTATATCCACCTACGTTAATGCAGTATGCACTTCTCTAAACCCTGATTCTTCAAACTACGGGTCCCGAATTCCTCCAAACTCACAAAATTTAACGCATGAATAAAATAGAATAATAATGTTCGTTTTTTTTTTTTTTTTTTTTTTTTTTTTATATGATCCGACACTAGACATAGGCTTAATCAAGCCCGTTGTCGTGGCCCAGGTCAACTGATGCTCACACACACACACTTCACGACTTCCGAACTGGTACTCAGTCACAGAGAGAGGGAAGTGAGGGTGATTCCCAAATACTGCAGCTGTTATGGAACCAGCGAGGGTGTTTTACGATGTTCGGTGGCCTTATAGTTAGTGCCTGATACTCAAGTCGGAAGAGTAAATATTCTCAGGCCTTCACCTGAGAGGATCGATCTCCCGACCTCTATGGTATGAGTCCAGAACACTAACCACTCGGCCACCTCCCCTAAATACATTTATAGAATCTAATATTCATATATTTAATTATCAATAAAACAAAATCATTGCACAAATATTAGCCTTCTTCAGAGAGAGAGAGAGAGAGAGAGAGAGAGATGGAGGGAGGGGTAGGTGAGGAAGTGGCCACACTGTTTATAATTCTGTAAATAATTCTGGTTAAAATGCCTTTTAATCAAAATGCCTTTTAATCATAATTATTGCATTTCATTTTCTGTCCTTGTATTTTGTTAGGATGATAATTCTGGTCATTTGCAACAGATGTTTCTGTATGGGTCGCGAGAATGATGTCATATAGAAACTGGGTCACGACTGAAAAAGTTTGATGAACCGTGCTTTAAACTACTGGTGATTCGATATTATTCATTCATTCCTCCTGACACACCGTCTTCTCTACCTGTATATAGCCCCGCCACATTTCTCTCCTCCTCTCCCACTAACATCCCCCCCTCCCTCCGCCGCAACTGTTGCCAGATCCGATGAGGCCCAAACCAAGACACAGATGGATATGGTGTGGTCCATTGATCTGTCCGGAGCTGTACACCCGACAACAGTTCCGCCTGCGCCACCCAGAAGTGAAATATTGTAGGTGTGGCAGAAATGTATGTGTTTGTTCGTTTGCACCTGCTCGAAAAATAATCGGATCATATCCATATAATCATATCCATAGATGGCGGTGTGTGGTTGTGGTGAAGGAAGATATGGGAGGGGGAATGTAAGTCATGAATAGTAGTGTTTTTATTTATGTTTTTATTTATTACATGGGGTTTATGTCTATCGGCTACCAAGGTCATTAATTAATAAAATCAGTACAGTCTCGTGAAGTAGGTGAAGCCTAGAGTAGGCGATAGAGTTGTGGAGATGGACAGGTTATTCTTAGCAGTAATAATATTCGTTTATCATTCGTTATTAGATGATCGCTTAATGCCTCGTATTCCAAACAACACTAAAATAAGGTCTGTATCTTATCCCTCACAATGTATATAATTATTTTCCAAGATATATTGGAATTCTTCCCTAAGCAAATCACCTCTCTCTCTCTCTCTCTCTCTCTCTCTCTCTCTCTCTCTCTCTCTCTCTCTCTCTCTCTCTTGAAAGTAATCAGTAAATAACACTATTAGCACATATTACAGACGAATGTGCTTCATTTAGCACTGTCCATATCAGTTGTATATATCAGATAGTAGGCGCATATGTTACGCCCAACGTACTTGTTATTCCAATTCTCTATTGGCCATGCCTGGATATTGGGCCCAACACTAGATTTAAGATTAAAGAGTGAACGCTTTATAGTTCCGACTGCAACATCAGTATAGTTTGAGGGCATGGAGAAAGATAAAGTAGTTTTACACAATTATATTACCAACAAATTAAAGACATATTATAACACAGAAATAAACACATAAGATACAACATAAATTACACAATATTAAATACACGAAATACACGAAATATAAGTAACCCCACATATACACAAAGAGAGGGCAGAGGTGAGAGTTCTAAATATATATATATATATATATATACTCAACACAATGAAGTGAGTGGTGGGCAGAGCTGAGAGACACTGAGTAAATCCTGGTGGAAGACTGGAACACACTGTATGTACACCATAAGAAAGCTCTCTGTGGAGTCCTACCTTGAACTCACTCACTTGTTGGATTTATGGCTATCAACCAGCGACATATAGTCAAAGGTCATCAAGCCAGTCTAATCCATTTTATTCTATCAATTTATATAAGGTCATAAAGTTTTGTCTCCCTCAGAAAACAAAGCAGTATGTTTATAATATTTTTGTCATCAGATAGTAAATTAATGATGGTGAAAGCAAGTTTTTTAATTTGGAAATATTGTTTCAATATAGTTCTTTGCTTGCTATACTGACTGCAAAAAATAAGCACATGTGCTAACGACATGGTACAATTACAAGATGTACATTGAGGTGGAAATTGTTTGTTAATGAAAGGTTCCATGTGAGTAAACCATGTGGAGTTGACCCTAAGTCGGGCCAACACCACCTCATCCCTCCGTCTACGCCATGACGACGTAGCCCAGGGTTCAATAACTGCTTTAAACTTGTTATTGATGTCTAGTCTGGTCCACTGCCTTTGCCACAGGAGATGAATTTTAGATTTTATGAGAGAGACAAAACACCTGAGATCCGTACGGACTATGCTAAGGTCCAGATCAACAGTTGACCCTGCTAATTTATCAGCTTGTTCATTACCATAGATACCATAATGTGATGGTACCCATATTAACTTGATCAATTTATTGGCACTAAATAGCTTACTAATGATATTACCCTGTATTTCATTGTTAGTTGTATTCAAAGATTTAATAGCTTTAAGTGAACTTAATGAATCAGTAAATATGACTATCCTATCGTGGGTCGTCGATAGGGCAAAATCCAAAGCTTTATCTATAGCAAATAATTCAGCAAGAAAAATAGATGTATGATTCGGCAGTCTGAATCTTAACTGACATTCATGCGACCATACACCCGCACCCACACATTCATCCGTCTTGGACCCGTCGGTATACAGTTGGAAATAAGAAAGATGTTTGACAATTATCTCACGAAACCTTTGGTGTACCTCCACCTCCGGCACCTGGGATTTAACCCCTGGTAACCAGGATTCCACACAAATAAAAGGGGGTATTACCCAGGATGCAATATTTACTATAACCAGGGAATCGATTGTTGATAAGTCTATACCGACACACTCTACGAGGTCGTGGAGTCTTGCTCTGAGGGACCTAATGCCACTGCCCTCCGGGGCCGTGCGTCCCCTAGGCGGATAACTTGGCCCTTCCAGGGGCCTATCGCCATGGCCCCCTGGCTGCGGGCGCAAAAAGGCACCACCGGGAGGATGACTCGGCTCCCCGGGAATACAAACAGCGGGCCTGGTGTCCCTTGGCCTAACGCCAGTGCCCCCTAGGGCGCAGGGGTTCCCGGACGGATAACTCGGTCCCTCTGCCAGGGGCCTAACGCCATGGCCCCCCGGGTGCGGTTGCCGCAGCAAGGCATTACCGGGAGGATGACTCGGCACCCTGGCTTTCTTAGCAAAGTATGTTAACATTAGTTGGTCTCGTCTTAGACGGAGGGGAGGCACTTGTGACTCCACCTCTAGACGCTCGATTCGAGTGCAACGTAGGGCTCCAAGACACACACGCAAACAAGCATTCTGCACAACATCCAAACCTTTCAACACAGACTCAGATGCCGAACCATACACTATGGACCCATAATCTACTCTAGATCTGATCAGGGATTTATATAGCATTAACAAAGACTTCCTATCTGCTCCCCATTTTGTACCAGAAATGCATTTTAGTAAATTGAGTGCTTTTAAACATTTAGTTTTTAACTGACTGACATGGCAAGTCCATGTCAGTCGACTGTCAAAAATCAGTCCAAGAAATCTAGTTGAATTTTGAATAGGTAGGGGGTTTCCACCCATGGTCAACCGAACGTCTGTTTTTTTCCTATGAGTGAAAATAACCCCTACACTTTTTCTAATTGAAAACTTAAAACCCCACTGGAGGCCCCAATTATGGATCGAATCCAGTGCCGATTGAATTCGAGTTGCCGAAAACTGTGCACTATGGCTGGAGTGCCATATTGCACAGTCATCAGCATACAGTGAGTATTTAAGATTTCGAGGAGGAGCTGGTAGAATGTCATTAATCATACATAGAAATAAGGTCGGAGACAGAACACTTCCCTGGGGGACCCCGTTTGCCTGGACAAAAGTGTCCGAGAAAGTGACTGTATCCGAAAAAAGCTTGACAGAGAAAGTTCTGTCAGACATGAAATTCTTAACAAAAAAGGGCAGATTACCGCGTAATCCCATCGCATGTAGTTTCCTGAGGAGGCCATGCCGCCAGGTCATGTCGTAGGCTTTTTCTATGTCTAAAAATACTGCAACTAAAAACTGTTTTTTGGCAAATGCCTCTTGAATGTGAGATTCCAGGCTTACTAATTGATCGAGCGTCTGGCGACCTTTACGGAAGCCACACTGCTCGTCAACCAGCAAGTTCCTGGAATTTAAAAAATGCAATAGCCTACGATTAACAATTCGTTCCATGACCTTGCATAAACAACTTGTGAGAGCAATAGGGCGATACGATGAAGTCGACCTGTGGTCCCCCCCTCCTTTCGGTATGGGAATGATATGTGCAAAGTGCCATGAATTTGGAAAGGCATGACCCCTCCAAATTTCATTAAACACTTGCAGCATCTTGATCATGGAATCATGATCAAGATGCTTTATCATCTCATACCGAATCTCATCGGGTCCTGGGGATGTCCCACTACAGGCTCCTAGGGCTTGAACAAGCTCTTGCATTGTAAGATCACAGTTATAATCCAATTCATCTCCTGTGGCAAAGTTAATATGCTGCAGCTCTGATGCTTCCTTGAGGGGCAAGAAAGCTGGATGGTAATTGTCAGAGCTGCTAGCAAATGAGAACTGCCTGGCGAGGGCGTTAGCAATGTCTCTAGGCTCGTCAAAATTGACGTTATTATGTTTGATGTTAGTGATTTTAAGTGAAATTTTCTTTTTATTTAACTTTTTAACAGTGGACCAGACTTTAGATATAGATGTTTCAGAGTTAATAGTAGAGACAAAGCTTCGCCAGGAGTCTCGTTTGGCTTGTTTGATGGTTCGACGAGCCCTAGCTCTCGCAAGTTTATACTTGCGAAAATTCTCATCACTGATGTGAGTTTTGAAAAGCCTGTAGGCCCTATTTCTCTCACACAGTGCTATGCGGCAATCTGGCGTCCACCAAGGAACTCTATGCTTTGCGCTATCTATCGAAGTCTTAGGAATTGTTGCCGTTGCGGCTTTGAGAATACTATCTTTAATGTTATTTACTTTATCATCAATGGTTTCCCCAACAATTTCAATATTGAGACTCTTTGTGAAGGACACCCAGTCTGCTTTTTTTACGTTAAATTTAGGTGCTGAAGGCTTTTTAATAGTGTCGCTGTTATATTTAATCAAAATAGGAAAATGGTCACTTCCCAATGAGTCATCAATAGGTAGCCACTGGCAAGAAGTGGCAATTGATGGGGAGACCAGAGATAGGTCAAGGACGCTAAAATTACCGGTATTATCATCAACTCTCGTCGGACTACCGTCGTTCAAAAGAATCAAACCGGAATTACTGATAAGCCTGGCCATCTGTTCCCCCTTCCTGTCATCCCGCAGGGAACCCCATAACGTATGATGTGCATTAAAATCACCAACAATTAATTTTCTACAGGGCAGACTGTCCTGCAGATCAAAAACATCATCATAAGTTACTGTATCAGGAGGACAGTAGACAGAACAGACAGTCAGGTAGGTACCACCGAATTTCACTCTGCAGGCGACAGACTCCAGAGGGAAATTAGATGGCACCTCAGTGAAAGGGAGGGAACGGCGGATGTAGAGAGCTACCCCACCTCCCCCCCTCCCGTTTCGATCCTTCCTAATTAACTCGTAGTTCCGAAGCTGGATAACCTCGTCTTCAACCCGGTTATCCAGATGAGTTTCCTGAAGGGCAATAATATCGGCAGCGTAAGTACAGGCCAAATGTTTAAGTTCATTTAATCTACTTCTAAGACTTCGACAGTTCCATTGTACTATGGTCAGCGCGAAACTGAACACCGGCTTTTCTCGCTATATATAGTCTTTGAGAAACAAACGTCAGAGCCACAACATTCCAGGATTGGCTATCTTGTGAACTTGGAACTATTCTTGATTGGTGCAGACGGCCGAATATGTAAATGAGGGAATCTGGAGCTTCACAAGACACTGTACACTCAAGACCAACCAGGTCTTGGTCTCTCTCGCATCCCTTTCCGTGGTCGAACCAGGTAACAAGTAGTTATGGTGTGAAGTGGTCTTCCAGTCCTGTAACAATATATATATATATATATATATATATATATATATATATATATATATATATATATATATATATATATATATATATATATATATATATATATATATATATATATATATATATATATATATATATATATATATATATATATATACTGACTGTTATTGTCAAGGTCACACTTAACAACTAAGCACAATTTCTACTCATTTAAGATAGGAGAGACACGGGGACGACCTTGAGGTAAAAGAACCGTGACACACTGGCGTTTCCTTATCCCTTCCCGCTTCTTTCCATACGCAGTTTTCCTCTCTCACCGCTGTCCACAACCATCTCCATTTTCACTCTTAACAAAATTATACCTCAAACAATTCTCTTTCATTCAAAAAATATAAATTACCTTACAAATAATGCTTATTACTGAATATATTATATAGATTAAAGCTCTGGTAATTTCTCCCTGAATATTATTTGAACAACCTTCAATGCATAATATTTATTCGTCTCAACATATATTTTAGGAAAAAATAGGGCTACAAGGATTGAACAGTCAGGAAAATTAAAAGTGTAGTTATTCTACATATAGCCCCTTCAATATGACTTCTACAACATCGCTTCACTAATTTAATATAACTCAAAGATTCCTTCGTGAATCCAAGTCCTCTCTCGTATTTCAAACATATTCAATCCTGATCCCCTTTGAAAAATACTAATATTAATAATGCATTATTAATTAACTACAATCTACTCTTGAACTAAACAGGTAAATTCATATTAACTTTACACCCAATTCTTGCCATACCTTCCTAAATGTAATCACAGCATAAATAATTAATTAATTAACTGTACACTCGTACATACAGTCGTGGTCAAATATAATCATCCATATAGGGGTAACTCACGTAAGATTTTGACAGCTTCCCTCTGTTCCCGAGATGATAAACTTTCCAATAAATAGGTTAACTACCATCTTTTAATTTAATACAAGCAGCTACACACTACTTAAAACAATAACATCATATGTGAACGTGAAAACATTAGACAGTAAATTATTTGAGATACCCATATGTGGATGATTATTATTGACCACGACTGTATTTACATTTCTCGCATTCTCTCATAAATCTCAGCAAAGAAGAAAACGGCACTTTTAATAAAACAGTTACCGAAGCAAAAAAGAATTGAGCGTTACACTTTTCTCTAAATACTTTTCACACACTAGCCTTACTGCAAATATCTGGTCCACACAACCTCTTCCTCTGCTAAAGCCACCTTCTTCTTCAACAATTACAGCCTAAATTTCCTCTCTAACTCTCTTTACGAGCACCTTCCCATACAGCTTTCCTACGACACTTAACAGACTTATACCCATGAAACTCGTACATTGGTACCTATCCCTTTTTCATTGTATAGAAGTACTACACAAGCTTACTATAATAATAGCAATAAACCACAAATAAAAGAAACAACTCACGGCCTTACAGTCAGTATCCAAATATAAACTAACATGTTCTGAGCATTGTCCCATCTGTCTGTCTTTTCTTTTTATCTCCAAGTTATAATCTAAT
This sequence comes from Petrolisthes manimaculis, assembly GCA_034508575.1. Lineage (NCBI taxonomy): Eukaryota > Metazoa > Arthropoda > Malacostraca > Decapoda > Porcellanidae > Petrolisthes > Petrolisthes manimaculis. Next base: position 205,453 of record JAWZYT010001507.1, read on the forward strand.
AAGTTCTGAGCATTGTTCTATCAGTATATATTTATATCCAGTGTATACTGTAAGCAAACAAGGTCTGAACATTGTCCGTCTGATTGTTGATTTTATTCATAGGCTTCCACTAGCCCGTCACCATCATCACCGTCACCGTTAGTGGCGTCACGAACGTCGGCTGAAATGGAAATGTATGGGAGCTCCGGCCCATCACGCTGACGGCCACCAGCAAAAGATGAATAATTTCATCTTTTGACTGAGTGACGGCGGCGGTGTTGACCACCATCGATGGTGTTGGATATCTTGGTCATTATGAAAATATGAATATTAAGCAATTGTACACGGAAAAATATATGAGATCACATTACTCATATAAATATTTAAATGTATTTACATAAAGTGTTTGCATTCATGGATCATGACCACTTTTTTATAGATGAATCTGGAAATGTGACAACACCGCACATTCTTGCGCATCTCGGCTGCGAAGCTCGTGTAAACAAAAACATTAAAAACACCGTGTAGGCCTACTGGTACACAGGCAGCTCTCCTCATCACTTAACTGGCAAATATATTCCTCACAGCCCTCTCCATGGAAACTGTTCACATCAACCCTCTTCTCTCCCTCTAGCTAGCCTCTGGCTAGCACAGTGGTAGCAGTTGTGGCTGCAATTCTGTGGCCCAGCGTTCGATCCTTGCTCTGGACACGTTAAAAATACCACTGATGCCAGAGGTTACCACCCCTGTGAGCAGGGGGTGGGGGGTTTGAGTCGGCTGTCTGAGGTCTTCCTGCTTAGTCAGCCATAGCCGAAGCTGACTCGGGTCTCAGGTGGGTGGAGAGGTCGCTGGGCCATACATTACAGGGACCATCCTTGTGATGTGTGCTATAATTGTGTTTCATACACACAGTGTGTGCTACACTCTGTCCCAGTGACTGCCACTCGCTGGCACCTTTAATAACCTTTAATCAGTATTCTATGTTCTCCTCTCAGAGGTCTCTCCAGCAGTAGCTGGCGTGACCACATTCTCCTTCTCCTTCTTTGTTTTGCTGGTCTAGCTGGGCGGTCTTCTTCTTCAAGTAGAAGAGCAGCAACCATAAATTCGTCGTCCATGTCCATCTTGTTCTTGTGCGGGTAGGCTAGTGTGGGTAGACTACAACAACAACAACACCGTCGCCATTGATGGGGCTCATCTCCTCTAAAGTGAACGGACGTCGTGTTTGTGACGTCACTGACGGTGACGGGCTAGTGGAAGCCGCGCCTTATTCTTTGAGCTTAATGTCAGTTTGCCCCGTAGCTCAGATGGTAAGAGCACCAGCTTTCTTCGCAAGTCTCCTCAGAGCGATGAGATTCACGCGTTGGAGGTCACAGGTTCAATTCCTGTCGTGGTGATACATGTTCTCTTTAACTTTGTTTTTATTACGAACATGTTCATATGGGAACAGTTTAGGTGATATCCAGTAGAGTTAATAATTATATATGACATTAATATATATTATTACAGATGACTATCATGAGAGCTAACATAAATTAATACAACATTCTTCAACGTTACATCCGAGGCAGCCTGAGGTCAACATCGAGCAAGGATTGAAATGCGGGTAGGTGTTACCGTAGAGTGTGTTGATTTTACAATATATAAGAGCGTATTTTTTGAGTTACATAGAGTTACATAGATACACAGGCCACACAGACATTATTGCCCATAGCGAGGTGGTCTGGCCTTAATATTAATACCTAATATTGGTGTTATTTAATGTGGGATATGTGTCGGTCTAACCGGTTTTTAAACATTTCAATTGAACTACTTTATATAACATGTTCAGGGAGATTATTCCATTTATCAACTACGTCGTTTGTGAAAAAGTACTTTGTTATATCTAGGTTGCTTCTATGACTTCTAAGTTTCAGGCTATTTCCTCTCGTTGGCAATGCTGGTGCAAATGTAAAGAAATTTTCTATATCCACATTGTTATATCCCTTAATTATTTTAAAACATTCAATTAATTTTCCTCTTAGCCTTCTCTTACTTAGTGAGAATAAGTTTAGATCCTGTAATCGTTCTTGAGTAGATGATATTGATGGACCTGACTTACATATGAATAGTGTGAAGAGAGAGTGTAGATATGTTTGTACAAGATGATTGTAGTGTTATAAGAAGAGGGTAGGTGTTGTGGTGCACGGAGAGGAAAGATGCAGTGTAGTGTTGCAAGGAGAGGATAGATGTAGTGAGGTGTTGCAAGGAGAGGATAGATGTAGTGAGGTGTTGCAAGGAGAGGAAAGATGCAGTGTAGTGTTGCAAGGAGAGGATATATATAGTGTGGTCTTGCAAGGAGAGGAAAGATGCAGTGTAGTGTTGCAAGGAGAGGATAGATGTAGTGTGGTGTTGCAAGGAGTTCATATGTGAATTCTAACAGGGTATGTGTGTTGCAGCAGAAAGAGAGTATATAGAGGGCTTTCTGTGACGTCACGAGCGCTTCGCTTTTGTTTCAAGGGATATACTGGCTGTCATATTGGAGGGCAGTTCGAATGTAAACATTGATCATTGGACCTAACTTTGTATGCAATGGAAGGCCCTTCTTCATCCCGTGTTCTCAGTCAGTATGCAATAATGCTCGACAGTGAAGCTAAGGTCCGATATATTGAAAAAAAGAAGTGCTTTTGGTGGCAATGACCCCTATATAACAAAGGAAAATGGTCGTCCTTTGGTGGAACTGTCCGCGAGTGAGCTACCAGTCACTGCATACCATGATGTTTACATATATTTTCTAACCTTTTTTCTGTCTACTGTAGGCCTAAGGATGGTTCTTAAGACTACCACTAGCATTAGTACCCTGTACCCACTCCAACATCTATGGCAGTATATGTTCCTGAAAATCTGCAGGCAGGACATGTCCTCTTCACCCTCTACTATTATGCCTGCTCCCTCTTACTCTATACTGTATAAAATAAGGAATAACAATACAACTCTGTGTACTTAATTAAAGTGTTCATTTATTCATTAACAATATAAGAGATCTGTCCCTTCTCAAAGGTTTCCATCGCCTGATGTCTCTGATGTCGCTTGTGATTTGGTGTGTGGTGGAAAATGGATGGTACAAAGTCCGGTGAGAGTGGATTGGAGTCTCTATATTTAGAGACAATCCTTTGCTAGAGCATATAAGTGTATGTAACATTTAATCGAGTCTGATATCCATTTGTGATGGAAATTACTTGTGTTCTGGTTCCCAGGTCACTTGCCCCTACTCAAACCAGCACTAGGCCTAACCTAACCCAAGATATGCAGAATATTGCTTACAGTACTCTGCTCATGCTCACCCAATAAGTAAAATATTGTATGTGATTATATAAAAGTAATACTGCTAATGAGGTTTTATACCTTTACCTACTATCCCTGCTGCATAACTAGTTATTTATAACCACAACAAACAAACTTCATTCAAAGCACCAAATAATTTCTAAGTTTAACTTCCTAGTTTCTTACATTATTCACTCTAACTTTACCTGACATGATAATAGCCCCCTTCCAAAAATATATACAGATTTTCCAACAAATATAATCACCAGGTGCATTCAAAGCACATCATATTCTATCAAAATATAATAAATGATCACTACAGAGGCGGGTGTAAGGAGTTAGTTGCCATCCATCTCTCCTCACAGCAGCTATCCATTTTTCTCGCTGTTTCTGGTTAGCTGGAAATTGATAAAATGACACAGAACCCCTCCCGGCCCTATTCTTAAAGTTAAAGTTAAAGTTGCAGGGTTTTAGTTCAGGTATCTGTCTTGCGACACTCTCTTGAACGTCAGCCAGGCAAGCCCAACTCCCCACCATGGTGCCCAGCCATGGCAGTAACCCCCCAGTAAACAGTTTGTAACTCTCGGGCCTGGGCGAGGCTCGATCTGCCGACCTCACGGATGCAAGGCAGGCGCGCTACCACTGTACTAGCCAGGGGCTTGCAACCAAATGCACAATAGTTTAAGCACCATGACTGTTGAGAAGACGATAATAGAGTGGCGGTCCTTAAATAAGAGCCCTCAATTGCCCTCCAATATGGCGGCCGCTAGCGGGTTTGTTTACTTTGATCAGCTGATAGCAGTTGCTGAGGTCACGTGAAACTCCTCTATACAGTGTTGCAAGAAAGGATGGTGTAGTATTGCAGAGAGAATGTCTCATGGTGTTGCAGGGAGAGAATTATTTATGGCCACAGAAAGAACGGACAATGGTATAATTATATGAGAAAAAATAAAAGTATAACGATCAACACGATGGTCTGAGGCCACTAGAAGCCACCATCGAGCAAGACGGTTAGTACTACGTATGTACACAAGGTAAGATAATATTAGTATGGAGAAATAAATTATATTGGTACATGAACATTACTGGTTATAAACACAAACTAAAAGAATTATACAGGAAGGTACAAAACTCTACCGACAAACTCTGTGAGTTAATAGATGAACATATTATATGTAAAAATGTCTTGATAAGTAAATAACTAAAACGAACTTAATTAAGAATTGCAGATTTACTTTGTTTTTTTATAGAAAACACTGAAATTAATTGTACAAAACTTGAAACAAGAACAAGATGTTCTTATTAACTGTCAGTGAACATACTCTCCACTCTGTTCTGCCATCTAACAGGAGGTCTGCCTCTCTCACCTTCATGTCAAACTCCTCACCTTGCATTCTATCCATATTGCACTTCACTTTCTCAACCACTCCACACTCAATACCACTTTCTATCACACTCATACCACATATCTCATACATACTCTCATTACACTTTCCATCTCACCTGGTAAGTCCACATGCTCCTTTCAAGTAACTCATATCCACTGCATCTATTCTAGACTGGTGAGCCCTACTCCATGTCCATGTCTCTGACGCATATGTTAGTGTTGGCAGGATTATACTATTTTGTAGTCCCCTTTTCCATTCCATAATCACACTTCTACCCTTCAAAATCCTCCCCAGTGATCCTATAGCCTGTGTACCCCTAATAACTGCTCTCTCCCTAATTTTTCCTTCCATACTTCCATGTTTAAACAGAACTGTACCAAGTTACTTAAACTCCTTTACTTCCTTAAATCACTCACCCCCCAGAGCCGCTACTACCATGGCTGTGTGTGTGTGTGTGTATGTCTGTGTGTGTGTGTATTAGGCAGTAACATTTTAAGCGTGTTTTAGGGGTAGGCAGTAATATTTTAAGCGTGAGTGTGTCTATGTGTGTGTGCGTTAGATGTAGGCAGTAACATTTTAAGTGTGTTTGTCCCTCAAACCAACGCACGGTATACACATTTTATACATATCATTTCTCACTGTGTTGATTGAAACTAAACCATCCAACGCCTTTTATCATCAACAATATTATCATAGTTGTTATTATTCTGAGCGTTGTCCTGTCAGTACATTTTTATATCCAAGTTCTTCTGTTGGCTAACAAGTTCTGAGCATTGTACCGTCAGTCTGTTGTTTTTTATTCATACTCTTTAACCAAGCAGGACAGCTCACCCCGTAGCTCAGATGGTAAGAGCACCAGCTTTCTTCTCATGTTTCCTTGGAGACTTAAGAATGAGATTCACGCGTTGGAGGTCACAGGTTCAATTCCTGTCGGGGTGAATACATGTTTTCTTTTTCTTCTTTTATTATTTGATATATATATATAGTATTTTAATAAATTGGAAATTTTCTTATTGGTGAATTGGAAGGTCTGTGATTCCTCCAAACTATGCCACGAAACAGATTCCCTATTAGTAACATTAAGGTCGTCCGTTTCCTGGCATAGTTAGTAGGAAGCAGTAGCCCTCCAATTTACCAAAAAAGACAAACTTCCCTTAAAGGTAGAATACACTTTTGGTGGTATGTTCGAGCGCCTTGATTCCTCCAAAGTATGTCAGGCAAGAGGACCAGATAGACAAATATAATGTTGGGGTCTTGGTTGCTGAGAATATATTGTAGGTATAATAATAATAATAATAATAATAATGACGATGACGATGACGATGACGATGACGATGACGATATTGATATTGATATTGATATTAATATTAATATTAATATTAATATTAATAATAATATTATAATATTATGATATTATAATATTATAATATTATAATATATTAATATTAATATTAATATTAATATTAATATTAATATTATAATATTAATATTAATATTATAATATTAATATTAATATTAATATTAATGATTGTTGCTTGGAAAGAGTTTGGAGGAATCAGTCGCTCACCTACCTGCCTGCTGCTACTCCCTACTGCCCACTATACTGCTCACCTACCTGCCTGCTGCTACTCCCTACTGCCCACTATACTGCTCACCTGCCTACACACAAAGCCAACCACACCATCTACCCCGACCCAGCCTTCAGAGGACGATGTGGCTCTCTATCTGTTTCTATAGTCCAACCACTCTTAAAATGTTGTTTGTTGGGGACGTGAGGAACCTTTCACCGTTTACAGGGTTGCCGCGAATAGGATGTGCAAGGGAATGGAAAATCTTACCACATGCCTCCAGATTTTTTATTTTTTTATCATGAAGTAGGGCTATGAAATAGCAGTTAATGGGTTCCATCTTCTTTATTATTAATATCACAACATTTTGCTCATTCCTTTTATGTTTTTACATTGTTATTTAAAAGCTCATGAATATGTTTGTATTTGTTTTTTCGAATGTTCTTTGATATTGATGGTATAAGTCTCAGGGTAGAGATATACTTGTGGTTCATGTAATTAAACATGTAATATAATATAAATTCTTATATGAATGTTCTCAATGGTCGTCATCATATGGCATATATGGCATATATGTGACAAAATATTAACAGATTTGGTAATGAAAAGGTTTCCACCCGACTAAATGGAGAGCTGAGGTGAGGTGAGGTGAGGTCGGGCCAGATGCTTTCTGATTGGATTAGCCTTCCTCCTTTCCGGTCCTCCCCCTTTGGCCCTGTGTGTATATAAACTCTGACTTCCCACCCTTGTAAAGTACTCACTGTTCCTGTTTCCTTTCTCCAGTGGTTGTTTTGCATCTTTTTGCTTCATGGTGTATTTGAAGTTACTGCATATATATATATATATATATATATATATATATATATATATATATATATATATATATATATATATATATATATATATATATATATATATATATATACATATATATATATATATATATATATATATATATATATATATATATATATATATATATATATATATATATCCCCTGGGCACATACGTGCCAAGTCTACCACAAGGTCCGACCCATCTACCAGAGAGATGGGCACCTGGGGGGTGGTAACCACGGAGAAACCAAGCAGTCCGTCCGTGGGCAAATTGTGGGGGCGACTCGTCCATGGCAGCAGGTGGATGAGGTGACAAGGCGCGGATCTCGACAGACTGAGAATTCGGGCTGAGTAGCACTCTGCCAGGCGAATCATCGGCTGGGAGAAAACGTCTAATTAGCAGACACTGCGACTTGGGAGTACCTTAAGCAAGAGCCCAAGTATACCTTCGCTTATAAAACTCACACCATGCCAGCAAGAAACATATCTCGGCCCCCAGTCCCTGGCACTCGCAAGAGAGGGGGTGCTAAGAATCTCCCGGTTGCTACGTGGAATGTGAGGACATTGAACGAGGATGAGAAGGTCAAAAACCTCGTATATGAGATGGATAGGATGAGGGTGGAGCTTCTGGGGGTATCGGAGACGCACTGGACCGAACGAGCTGGAGGAGGCCAAGGTGGGAGAAAACCAACACCAAAATTGGCTTGGAGTAGTAGGAAAATTTGGCTTAGGTCAGGTGAACCACAGGGGACAAATGTTGCTGCAGTTCTGTGCAATCAACGACCTGGTAATATGTAACACGCTGTTTAACCATAGTGAAATAAGAAGAGCAACATGGATCTCACCAGATGGCACCATAAGAAATCAAATAGACTTTATCATGATTGAGAGAAAAAATAAGAAGATAGTAAAGAACGCAAGGTTGTACAACTCTGCAGACATTGGCTCAGATCACGCAATGGTAAAAGCGACAATGGAATGGAAGAACACCAGGCGAAGACCAGCAGTGAGAAGGAAGAAGTACAATGTATCCAGGCTGACAGAAAACAGCGACTTGAGAGAGGAGTTCAGAGTGAGGATCGGAGGAGCATTCCAACCACTTCTTGACATGAATATGGAGGAGGGAGATATGGAGGACATATACCAACAATTCAAACAAATAACAAACAAGACAACAGAAACAGTGGTTGGGGTCACCAGAGGACGCAAGACTGCGACACTATCGATTGAGGCATAAGGTGATTGCGAGAGACGAAGGAAAGCTAGACTAGAAATGATAAACAACCCGCAAAATCCAGTATTGAGACAGAGGTATAGGGAACTAAATAAAAGGGTGAAGGCAACAATAAGAAGACAGAAGGAAAAGGAGCTGGAAGAAGTAATTGAAGAGATGGAACTGGATCACAGGTAAACTAATAGTCATAACCTGTTTAAGAGAGTGAGAGAGTTAGAAAGAAAACCACCAAAACGACTGAATGTCGTTAAAGATACAAATGGAGTGAAACACACTAAAAAAGAAGAGGTAATGGAGTGCTGGAGACAGCACTTCTCGCAACACCTAAACACTGAATTCCCGCATGATGAAGGCATACTAGATGGAATTGAGGTGCAACACAAAGAAGATGAAGAAAGGGCCAATAGGGAAATAACATACGATGAAGTGAAGAGCGCGGTACAACACATGAAACTGAGGAAGGCGCCGGGTGTGGATGATATAACGGCAGAAGTAATAAAAGCTGGCGATAACAGCATGGTCAGAGTCCTGCATACAATAATTAACAAGGTTTGGAAAGAAGAGGAAACGACTACTGAATGGGCAAAAATGGTCGTACCACCGGTGTATAAGAAGGGAGACCCATTAGACCCCCAAAATTACAGAGCAATAGCCCTGTTGTCAGTACCAAGTAAAGTTTTCTGGAGGATCATTGGGGAAAGGATGAAGCCTAGAATAGAGGATAATAATAATAATAAATAATAATAATTTTATTCCACAGTAGGTGGTTATTCTTTTACATTGTATAAAAAAAACTAAAACTAAAGGTTACTTAATGCTAATACAGGAACATAATTATCTTTCATACATGGTTTACATAAGAAATGGCTATGCAATCATATAAAAGATCATGGTATGTTCTGTATACACAGATTTACATTTTTATATACAATTATATACACAATGAATTAAAATCAATGAATATTATAAATACATTTCATACCGTAGTATACATCATTATCTAAAACCTAACTAGCTATAAGATTGGCTCAGCAGCAAGGTTTTAATAAGAGTTTTGAAAGTGTTAATATTGATTGTTAATTTAATATGTGAAGGGAGTGAGTTCCATAATTTAGGTCCTCTGACAGCTAAATTATTACCTCCCATATCTGTTCTATACTTGGGGACATATAACATATTCTGTTGCCTTGTTATGGTAGTCACAGTTTCACTAACTGTTGGGAAATTTTGTAAGGCGTTTGGATAAATTTTGTTTATGTATTTATACATTGTGAGAAGCGTATCATATACAATTTTGTTCTTGATATTGAGCCAATTAAGTTCTTTTAATACAGGGGTAACATGGTCAAACTTTTTTAATCTACCTTCGGCAACTTTCGCCGCAAAATTTTGCATTTTTTGTACCCATGCTATCTGTGTTTTATTTGCTGTGCCCCATATTACAATACAATAATTAATCAAACTTAACACCAAAGACTGCACCACAATTGTTCTTGTATCTTTTTCTAGGTTGTCCTTTATTCTATTGATAAATATCAGGGTACCAAATGCCTTTTTCCTCATTTCATCTATATGGATGTCAAAATTCATAAAATTGTCAAAATATACTCCAAGATTCTTAACATAATTAGAAGGTACAATATTATCACTACTATCATTATTATCATTATTATAATTTGGTTTTAGTGTGGTGTTATTCGGAATTCTAGAAAGTAATTGCCTAGAACCAATAAATATACATTGTGTTTTTTTGTCATTCATTAACAACCCATTCTTGATGAAGTATTTTTTAGCATCTCTTATGGTTTCCTCGGCTCTTACTATGAAGTTATCTAAATTATCTATTATGTCACTATGGAGAAATTGAGTGTCATCGGCATATTGAACCAATGAACAATTATTTAATTTTTCCTTCATATCATTAACAAAAATATTAAAAATGATAGGACCTAATATAAAGCCTTGGGGTACTCCAAAAGAAATATTTAATTGAGAAGATAATATATTGTTGAGGCGTACTGATTGTGATCTTCCTTTAAGATAGTCTGTGAACCAAAATGGATTTACTTTGATTATTGTTAGTTTATTAAGTAGGGTATTATGGTCTACACTATCGAATGCCTTGGAGAGGTCGCATAAGGTTAAAAGTGAAATGTGTTTCTTATCTATATTACAATATAATTGATTAGCTATGACGCTGAGAACCGTCTCTGTTGATAGATGTGGTCGGAACCCATGTTGACTAGTAGATAGAAGATTATTTATCTCAAGATAGGCTGATAATTGATTGGCAACAAGTTTTTCAAGTATTTTCGAGAGGATTGGTAGTATGGAAATGGGACAGTAATTGCTAGCCTCACTTCTATCACCGCTTTTAAAGAGACTAGTGACAATAGCATGTTTCCATAATTTAGGGAAAATACCAGTAACAATTGAAGTATTGATAATAGTGGTAATGTAAGGAATAATCACTGGCAAGGAATATATTATCACACCCAATTGAACTAGAGTTATTTAAATTCTTTACTGTAAGGACAACATCATGAACATCAACAGGATGAGGACGAAAGTAAGATGACATATGATTATTAGATATATTGGTAGGTATATCATGATTTGTGTTATTGTTAAGAGAAGCTCTGGTGGTCTCAAAAGTTGTTTTCCCAACACTAGAAAAAAAGGAATTAAATTGATCAGTGGTAGGTATGTCATCACTGTTGAATGATATATTAGAGCTAGATTTAGGGAGGACTAAAGTTTTTACAATTTTCCAAGTAGAGGCAATATTGCTGGATTTATTAAGTTCTTTCTGAAAATGATCTTTCTTATTCTTATAAAATAAGTTTTTTACCTGCTTTTTTAGATTATTATATTTGTTTTGCAATGTGATATCTGACCTATTTGCTTTTAAATTACTATGTGCTACCTTCTTTTCTTTGATTAACTCCTTTATATGTGTATTAATCCAGGGAGCCGGAGGTCTTGTAATTTTGCGGGTGACTAGTGGGGCACACTGATGCAGACAACTATGTAGCCGTGGGGGTCCACATCTCTGCTTCTCTCTGTCTGTGGAAATACCAACCGGAACTCTCCATTATATTTCAGTGTGGCTATCTCTTACCAGCCAACTGTACAGACTTACTATCCTCTGTTTGTCGTCTCTGCTTCAATCAACTCACTTACTCATACCGTTGATGAAGTACCCTTATTAGTCTTACTGGTGGGGAATATATTATAGTACTCAAAGGTTTAGAGTAAACTCATGGACTTGTCTCTCTTTACTGATGTAGCTTATAATTAAATCAGTTACAGGTTACAGGTTATACTGGACACAACTCGTGTCTCTCTAAACTTATGTTACAAGGAAAGGGAATCTCTCTCTTAGGGCAGGACTTCATCCTCCCTCCTTTCTAACCCATGTCTGGGCTCCAAGTGCACCTCACTTCTCTCGACCCTTCCTCACGTCCCTACCTAGTGCCACAGTGCCACACCCACTACATAGGTTACAGTTGGTGACAGTGACGCTACGTTTATACATGATATACATACACTTTAACTGCACGATTATATAAGAATAATATGAGTATATATATATTGTCCCTTTCTCTACATACGAGATGACAATAAACAATTGATTATAGCATAGAGATTAACATACAGATAATATATAGAGTGAATCTAGCATTCAGAGCTCAGCACTGGCAAGTCTCCATCATGCCTCCATCACGCGGTCATCATGCTGTCAGATCAGCACATTTCTTAAGATGTCATGTCCGGTGAACTGGTTTGAACTGCTTTCAACCCTCACGGTATCTTCCTTACCTCCACACTCACCCTGTCATCAATATACACCGGATGCGATCTAACACCTTGTAGTTTTAGCCAGCTCCAAGAAGTGCAAGCATAAGCCCTATACTGGCGCCTCTGTGACTGGTACCATGAATACAACACTGATACATTATACAACATTGATACACGGCTACATTGCTCTGCTACCTACCAAACTACGTCCTCGTAGTTCACAATAAGATTGAAACTACTTTAACACTTCCTAGCTTGAATATTAGATTGACTCTTAACATGGTAGTATAAAATATAATATACAATACATTATACAAGATGAAATATAACATACAAATTATTGAACTCTTTAAAATGATATAATGGATACTTAATTCTATCTCCTGAAGATAAGTATTCATACATAGTAATTTCATATTAATACAACAATAATATAATGGTAATATAATATTAAGCTAATACACAGTAATAATATATAAACACATTCATACACTTTCTTAATTCTAGTAAACACATCTATATATATAAAATACATATTCCCTTGCAAGGATTAAAGTATACATGGCAAGCTCGGTCTGCTCATTTAGACAGCTTGAAAAACTACAACAACAACAACAATAATAATACTTAACATTTATCATTCATGTTAAACAATATTATATCACAAGACATTAAAACTGCATAAACATTTTAAATTGTCATGGCCATTACATACATAGAATAACACAAACACTTCCAAGGTTCTAACTAACCCTTTACTGTGCTTCCTAAACCTTTTTAACTCTTATCACCTACATTTCTGGTGAAACCTGTCATGTCTCCTGACCTTTAAACTTGTATTAATCCTTTTCCAACCTGGATTACTGTTATATTTAACTGTGACTAACTTTGACTTTGCATAAGTAGGAAACAGAACATGTCTAACCACATGTTTAACATTCATATACATACACACAAGAGTACTGTTTCAATTGAACACACAAATCACAAATGATGCTCAGAGGCACTCATGCTTAGTCCTCACTCACTGATGAGCCATCATTTTGATACGTGTCATCTCACTCAGGCTACCACTCCTTTGAGAAATGCTGACACCTAACATTAACCACAATTCACGACCAACAATACTATCTCCACTGGTTCAGCCTCACTGACCATATTATTGTCGTGACTGCACTTCACTTACTGTACTCAACATTACTTTACTGTAATTACTGGAAGCTACTACCACTTATTACAATCCGTAGTCTTCACTCGTGTAATCTCCATAATCAACTCGACTAGAGATATGACATACTGTATACTTACTCTATGTGTGCTGATCCTCTCACTGTACCAAATACCATTCCCCAACATACAATACATGCCCCAATATATCACATATATATCAATCCATCAAAAACCACAACTCCATGCATTGACTTGGTACACATGAGTGACATGAAGGAAGAAAGTTTGCTTAAGTATTTCCCCATACTTTTTTTTTACCTCTGTATACACCTTTATTAACCCCTTCTTTGGTCAAAAATTCCAGGTACTCACTAGTCCCTCACACACTGTTATATATTACACCATAAGCTTCCTTCACACACACATTGTACTGTATTTGACTGTCCTACTTACCTTGTTTATGTAACTGCATTACTTCCTCGTACTTACTTGTACTTCATTATACTCCTTATTAATTAGTAACATACCCATTCCTCCTTCACTGTAATAGACATTGTATGAGAGATTATTCGAGGAACATCATTTATTCTTACTTCGTTACTACTCAATTCTTGCACCAGACTGTGCTCAACTGACTGACTGTGCTGTATGTGTCAAGCACAACATCATACTGCTGACATAGTCTTTATATATCTCACAAGAGTTTGCTTGTTACATGCTATAGTACTCGTTACCTTGTTACATTTCTTTTTACTTCTTTGTGACCCTACTACTTGAGTTCACATTACTCCATGCTTCTATGCACAACCATGAGCATTTACACTTATAACATGTTACATAGGATTCCTACCTATCTTCACATACATAAAAATATATAGACTCTCTATAATTTCTCTCTATTTACCTTCTTTGTTTCCCCACTTTTCACTCGATTCCTTAATTCTGTGGAAGGTTCTGCATCTACACACCCAACAACACTCACAACAGGTAGGTTATGCTTGGGTTTTAATACCATCCCATGGTATAAAAGGAAATCACTCAACTGACTGCCTGGCTTAACTTTAACCTCTACTCTGGTATTGTTTACTTGCCAGTACCACAGTCTCCCCCCTGACTTTACTTTACTCTAGTCAAGGTAGACTCTAGCGACACACCCTTCAACTTACATGTAGACGTGCACATCTACTCCTTCTTTCACTCCTTTTAAACACACCTTGAACTGAAACTCCTGCGGTTGCAGCCTGTGTACATCAGGTACAATAGCAGTCACAACAGTTCTGCCCTAGACCTGTCACATAGTCTATCTTGTTCATGACCCCTTTTACCAAACCCCTTACACAACCCACTGTCTGGTATTGCTGCTGTTCTAGTGCATACTTCTTCTCAGAATGATATTTTCTAATGTTTCGATACGTTTCCTGCTCCCGTATCAATTAAACAGTGGTGTGCGTAGTGGAAAACTCTACCACTATCACGCCCTCTGACCTGTCCTGCTACCGCATTTACACCTCATTGCGGCGCAACCTCTGACCTTCCGTCAGTTACCTCGGCTTGTTACACAGCCGTTTGTTGCCTTGGAGCAATTTCAGTAACATCTGTTTACACTATCAAGTGCTAAACACCCTCTTTTTTTTATATATATATATTTATATACAGACACCTCTGGTCCTCTTCTGTTACCTATGCGCGTCCGCATAGCCTAAGCGATTCCCGCTTTACAACAATTATGTAATATTGACTCATATTACACACTTCGTCGACTCATTAATATACTTGGCCCATTTTGTATCTTCTATACAATCCTATATGTCTTTATTTTTGCAGGATCACCCTCAAACCTATAGGGACTGACTCCTCAACTGTAAATACATTCATAACCTTTACTTGGCTGCTTTACGTGGACGCCACCCACCTTCAAATAACCTTGTAATTAACTAGAGTTCGTGACACTCTGTTGCCCTGTCGCCTGACTATGGGCTGGTCCCCCAACACTACTAATACTCCCAGTAGCCATTGGTCAATTTCACCCGCCCTCTCTTGGAGGTAACTACACACGTCTTCCCGTGTACGTCACTATACCCTCTACGAGTCTACACAGAACTCATATCCTCTTGCTTCAACTGCCCTGGCACTGGACTATTTAGTTCCCTCTATTACTCATTTATATTATATATATTAGTGGTTTTGGGACTTGGTGGAAACTTCATTCCCCATCCAAACTGCCACTACAATCCTCTGAGTGCCTCAATTATCCCAATCCCTATTTCCCGTTAGTATTATTCCTACACACCTTCACCACCACATACCAATATAAAATGACAACTAGGCATACACAAATACCCCAACAACATGTCACTATTGTATGCGTTCACTGTGTATATGTATAGAATAAGAATAACTAACCCAGATTGGTAATTGGAGATTAAAGATGACAACTGAAGATGTAGCCAGGAATGTGTACATGATGCCACACACACCCCAGAGTAAACGCTGGCCTGTCGTTTCTCTCACAGCTCCCATCACTCTTCTTGATCCCTTCCTTAAGTCCATCCTTCCCCGATGAGAGTATACCCACTATCAGACAATTCCTCCTTTTTCCCTGGGAAATGCACACAGGGAAAAATGCCTGAATACCGTAGGTTAAGTTACACAGCTCACTCATAGCTGGCTGGCAACCCCCGCGCTGGTACTTGCTTGTGGCCCTGCCAGGCTGCCAGGCTGCTCTCGCTCCGTCAGTGTTGCTAACGAGGAAAGCGCCTAAGTCGCCCCACTTGCATACACAATTATTTCTGTTGGAATATAAAGTAATTACAGGACACTGTGAATATCCGTATCCTTAACCCGCTGCCACCATTATGTATCAGTTACCGCTGCCACCATTATGTAGCCGTGGGGGTCCACATCTCTGCTTCTCTCTGTCTGTGGAAATACCAACCGGAACTCTCCATTATATTTCAGTGTGGCTATCTCTTACCAGCCAACTGTACAGACTTACTATCCTCTGTTTGTCGTCTCTGCTTCAATCAACTCACTTACTCATACCGTTGATGAAGTACCCTTATTAGTCTTACTGGTGGGGAATATATTATAGTACTCAAAGGTTTAGAGTAAACTCATGGACTTGTCTCTCTTTACTGATGTAGCTTATAATTAAATCAGTTACAGGTTACAGGTTATACTGGACACAACTCGTGTCTCTCTAAACTTATGTTACAAGGAAAGGGAATCTCTCTCTTAGGGCAGGACTTCATCCTCCCTCCTTTCTAACCCATGTCTGGGCTCCAAGTGCACCTCACTTCTCTCGACCCTTCCTCACGTCCCTACCTAGTGCCACAGTGCCACACCCACTACATAGGTTACAGTTGGTGACAGTGACGCTACGTTTATACATGATATACATACACTTTAACTGCACGATTATATAAGAATAATATGAGTATATATATATTGTCCCTTTCTCTACATACGAGATGACAATAAACAATTGATTATAGCATAGAGATTAACATACAGATAATATATAGAGTGAATCTAGCATTCAGAGCTCAGCACTGGCAAGTCTCCATCATGCCTCCATCACGCGGTCATCATGCTGTCAGATCAGCACATTTCTTAAGATGTCATGTCCGGTGAACTGGTTTGAACTGCTTTCAACCCTCACGGTATCTTCCTTACCTCCACACTCACCCTGTCATCAATATACACCGGATGCGATCTAACACCTTGTAGTTTTAGCCAGCTCCAAGAAGTGCAAGCATAAGCCCTATACTGGCGCCTCTGTGACTGGTACCATGAATACAACACTGATACATTATACAACATTGATACACGGCTACAACTAGTTAATACCAAAGTTAGTATCCCCACCTGCTTGTGAACATCATCAGTACATAATATTAAACTTAGATCATTATTATTTTGTAGAATTTTATCACAAAGATAATCAGAGTTATAATTTTTTAGATCACGAAACGTCTTTATTTCTGAAGTAAATTTAGGCTTAGTTATATTTATGGTGGTGGTGATAAGTTCGTGATCAGCAATTGGGTGGGGGATAACATCTGATGATAGGACTAGGTTTGGTTTGTTAGTAATAATTACGTCTAATAAGCTGGATGATGTAGATGTAATATGGGTGGCTTTATTTACAAGTTGTGATAATTTACTACTTTTGATTATACGATATAGTTTGTTTGTTTTCTGAAAGAGATCATCATTCATATCACCTAGGATAAAAACTGGTTTATTATGCATTAAAATTATTTGTATAGCATTATAAATATATGTCTATATAAACATCATATTATAACAGAGGGTAATTTTCTACATTGAACTTGTACCCAAATATCTTCTATACCATTTTGTTCTTCAAGATTAATGTTAATTACATTTGTATTAAGTGTTTGTTTTATATATATGCAAACTCCCCCGCCACGATTAGGTATGTTAACATGGGTGTCAGTAGTGAGTGTTGACAACCATGTTTCACTTATGCATAATACATCCATATCTCTGTCTTCTACTAGTAACCTTATCTCTTCCATACTGCTCAAGACAGATTGAGCATTTAAGTGCTCAATAGTTAGGGAGTCCTTTATATTACGATCGGCAACGCGTTCCTTGCCATTTTCCTAGTAATTAAAATATGTACATAGTTTGCTTTTATGACCCAAATTTTGACAATTACTACACCTTACTTTGTGATCCCACCTACAATTTTTACGAATGTGGTTGGTCTCCCCGCAGTTGTAACATCTAGCACGTGTTGTGGGTAACTGTGTGGGTGGGGGGAGAGGGGGGTAATCCTGGTCGTAGTTGTCCTGCCTTATGACCTGGTGGATGGAGGAGCGTCCAGTGTCCGACGTCCCGGTGTTATTTGCTATGTGAGGGTAGGAAGGGATCCTAGGTTGGATTGTTGTGGTAGGTGATCTCACTCCATGTAGATGTGTGTAGTAGATGTTATCGTTGCAGCTTCTGGTGTTGCTGTTGTTGTTGTTGTTGATGCTGCTGTTGTTGTTGTTGTTATATTATTATGAATGTCTTGTTGGGCTGTAGGATGTCTGGTGGATTGTAGGTGTTCTGTGTCTGGCTTGTAGGTGATGAGGTGGTCTTGACGGGGCTTGTCGGTGTGGAGGAGGTGTGGCCTGGAATTGTGGTCTGGCCTGAGCATGTAGATGATTGCCAGATCTGTGGGCAGTATGTTCCATATTCCCGCCTTCACTTTCCTGTCTATGCCAACCTCCACGATCGCGATGTCGCACTCCTTGATGCTCACCACGGTTGGAATAATGAGGGTTGCGTACTTGTGTGTGAGAAGGTCACGTCCAGGTTGATCCTGCCATCTGTTCACCTCGTGTATATCAGGGCGTGAGGTGTCCTGTTCCTCCAGTACCTCCCATGTGTGTGGGTGATGCTGGCTGGGGCTGGGGGTGAGGCAGGGCTGGGTAGTGAGTCAGCGTGGGTCAAGTCACGGCGCGTCAGGTGAGCCCTGTGTTTTCCCGCCACCTACCAGGCGCCAGCGTCCCTGGTGTTGGGGGTGGGGGGCGGCCGCGTTCCTTCGTTGTTCCCGCGTGGTTTTCTGATGAGGTTTGAATTTTCAGTAACCTTCTCCCAATTCATACATTCGTTCAGAGCCGGATGTTGTGAAGTTATAGCTTTGAGGAGACGTACCAATCCAGTCCTATTAAGTATAGACCCTTCATGCTTGCTATCTATGTTGTAACAGGCGTCGTATATTTAACCTGTGCCAAGCCTGAATGATAAATCAGTATTAATGATGGCGATACCGTTATCATCAGCCCACTTCTGAATGTGTTCGTTCAGTTCATTAATTTTGGCCAACAGGGTGTCTGATTTAGGGCTGGGTGCAACTTTACAAATTATTATTTCCATGCTATCATTTTTGTTTTTCAATTCACTTACTAATGCACTGAGGTTGTCAATCACATCCGACGGGGCTCTACTTTCAATGGTATCGAATAAACCGCCGTAGATAATAAACTTTTGTAGTGCCCATGATAGCTTTTCATGTACCCAGCATTTTAATAGGTCAATATTTGCTTCATCTAGTGTTCTAATTTCACAATTAGTAGGAAAATCCGACACTTTCATAGTCTTTAGATTCATGTCACCGAGTAGTAATGTATCTTTATTAGTCTTTACAGTGATGGTTGTGTTGGCAGTTGATTGTTGTTCAAGTTTTTCAAGACGTGTGTTAATGTCATTTACCTTATTTGAGATGGTGTGTTGGTGGTCCGGGGTAGAGGTCAGGGTTGCCTCACGTGATGCGTCTGCTTCTAGCACTGTCACTCGATCACACAATAATTGTAGCATTTCACTTATTTTTATAACTTTTTCACTTAGATTTGTGGGTTCACTGTAGATATTATTGCTGATTACCGGATCGGTATTCTGTCCGGGGCTTTCATTGTTATCGTCGGTAAGTGCAGAACTGGATGGTTTTGTTTTCTTTTGTTCCTCCATTATCATTTCAATAAGCACATCTTTGTTCACCCACACATTTGTTAGACCCAAATCGCGACACTTCTTCTGGAGTTGAGTTTTGGTGAAGTTAGCGTCGAGATATTCAGGTGTGATATTTGTTGGAGATATGTGTCTCGGGTGGCTGAAAGGACGCCATGTTGCCGGGGATAACAGGTAGCTCAGGTAGGT
Organism: Petrolisthes manimaculis; assembly: GCA_034508575.1. Lineage (NCBI taxonomy): Eukaryota > Metazoa > Arthropoda > Malacostraca > Decapoda > Porcellanidae > Petrolisthes > Petrolisthes manimaculis. Next base: position 225,401 of record JAWZYT010001507.1, read on the forward strand.
CGTTGAGGTCAGGAGCTAACCTGGGTATGTCTTACCCCGGCGAGAGACTACACTAGAGAGGAAGCATTGAACAAGAGACAATTTGGATTTAGACCAGGACGTGGCACAACAGATGCAATATTTGTCATCAGACAAATGCTGGAGAAAGCCAAAGAGAAGGGAAAACATCTACACCTCAACTTTGTGGATTTTAAAGCTGCCTTCGACACAATATGGAGGAAAGTACTGTGGAGAACGCTGGAAGCAATAGGCATAGAGAGGAAAATAGTGAGAATAATAAAGGAGTGCTACGACAAAACACAATGCACCATTGCCATAGATGGTGACCTGACAGAGTGGTTCCCCTTGGGAGTGGGTGTAAGGCAAGGTTGCTCAATGTCGCCCGTATTGTTCAATGTATACCTGGACTTTGTGATGGAAGAATTGGATAGTATAAGCGACACATTTGAGATAATAAGGTACGCGGACGACACTACACTCATCACAGGTGATATTGAACAACTGAAAGTGGTATCAGGGGAGTTGGAACAGGCATGCCGGCGATGGGGTCTAAAAATAAATGCAGGGAAGAGCAAAATAATGTCACCATCGAATGAAGCTATTGCCATAGACAGAGAAAATTTGGAACATGTAGAGGAATTCACATTCTTGGGGAGCGTAGTGCTAGGGTCCGACAATGACATCAAACGAAGGATAGCCCTGGCAGCAGCAGCATTTGGTAGACTCAGGACAACAATATGGAGTAGGAGGAGAGTCTCGAGGAAATTGAAAATATGGCTGTACAAGGCTCTAATACGGCCCATAGCTACATATGCATCAGATACCTGGACTTTAAGGGTGCAGGAGGAAAAGATGCTCCTTGTGTTTGAGATGAGATGCCTGCGATCTATACTTGGAGTAACACTGAGAAACAGAGTAAAAAATGAGAGGGTGAGAAGAGAGCTGAAGATGGAGCTGACCATAGTGGATGTGATACGACAGAGCAGGGAAAGATGGTTCGGACATGTGGTAAGAAGCCAACGGGAGGAATATATCTCAATGGCATACAGGAGAGAGTATGCCGGCCGACGCCCAAGAGGACGACCTCCCAAAAGATGGTCAGACCAGTTAAGACAGGACCTGGGCATCCCACTACAAACAGCGGAGCGCAACATCCTGAGAGAGAGAGCTGAGATGCTTGCAGCTGGTGGTGGCGTGAGAGCAAGGGGTGGAAGACGCCTGCGCCAATAAGGAGGTTATATATATATAATCTAGTATTGTAAAATTGAAGTTTGGGATAGAGTAAGGGGGAAGGTAGAAAGCCTTGTCATTGTAATAATTATATATTGTTGTTTATTCATTTTTATATAATCTATATGTAAATTGATTGATCTTAAAATTAATATATCACTAGGTCTTTTATCTTGAACTTTAGTTTCTCTACGCTATACCCTGCCACCTGAGAGAGGTCAAAGGAAATATCCTGGTGTATCAGATAAACAGAAACTCTGTGTTACAATCTGAGTAATAAAAACCACACTGGTAGACAAAATAGATTGGAATGAGGGCCAAGTGTTGTACAAGTGTAGCTATTATAAGAAATTTAAGATTGTTGAATCAGTATGAATTAACAAGTACAATAATTTTAACCTTAATGAGACTTATGTTTATGTTAGACCCAGTCATTAAAGGGTTAGTCAGTAAGTCTTTGCCGCCGAAAGTACTCCCACCACCCATCAGTAATGCGACGCGGGCAACAGGCACGATGGAATAGGTGAGGTGAGGTGAAATGGTGGGCGGGTCACAACGTAGTGTATAAAAATTCACTCGAAAGTAATAGATATACACTCGCGAGCTGATGAGATGGAGACAAGAGCTCACTCATCATGGGGTCGTTTCTACATGACGAGTTATGGAATGGAAAAAAGTGAGAGAGATGGGGGAGGTTGTGGAGGGGCTGATGGAGTGTTGCCACTTCTGACTGATATATAATTATTGCACCATCCACTGAAAGTTTCATTCGAAGCATTCACTGGTGGGAGGGAGAGACGGAAAAGAAATTGTGATAGTGGTTGGGGATGACTGTGGGTCGATTCCACAGTGGTATTTGTCAGCTACCTTCCCAACCAACCACAATTTTAAGGCTTCATTACTTTCCAAAGGCTGAGTATCCACATTCACAAAATCAATCTATCGGTTAGATAATGATGATCACTGTATAGTTTACTCATCAAATTCATTAAATAATTCACCCATAATCCATTTACACGGCTAACATTCTTTTGTTTATGTGCTTGCAAACCACTACCAACCACTGTGGAATCGACCCTGTATGAGCGACGTGAGGTATGAATCTAATTAGTTGTGTATACAAGTGTATACATGTAATAACTGATTAATGTTTTAAAGTTGGATATATAACTGATATTTCGCCAGACTAAACTCACCATTGTAAACTGTGTGATAGTTAGCTTAAAAGTCTCAAGTAAAAAACACATATTACCCATCGCAACATAACATTCATCAATAAATACAATACCAAATTATTAAATTAAGTGGGAAGTTTTTTGTTGGCAAATATAGAGCAACTGAATCATTCAAACTATTCCAAGCAACAGCACACCATTATTTTCGCTCCCCTGCTCCTGTTTCCTAGCATACTTTGAAGGAAATAAAGGCACTCTAATAAAAAAAGAAAAAGTACCACCTTAAAGTTTATCGCAATCCAGAGTTTCTATTAAACCTGGACGAGTCAGAGGTATCGAACATGAAATATTATTTTCTTTGTTGGGAGAATAATGTTAAGTTCTGCTGGCCCTTCAAAATGCATTGGACGGAACTTTTGATAGATTGCTAACATTAATAATTAATGGTCGATTACACAATGGTATTCGTTTGTTTGCTTCCCAACCAACCACACTAGTAAGGCTTCAATATTTCCAAAAGCTAAATATCCATATTCACAAAATCTATCAACCAGTTAGATAATAATGATCACTGCATAGTTTACTCACCAAATTCATTAAATAATTCACCCATAAGTAATTTAAATGGCTAACATTGTTTTGTTTGCATGCTTACAAACTACAACGAACGACTGTGGAATCGACCCATAGTAGGCTATCTGGAACACTTTGTTCCGGTTTCACCTTCATTAGAGGGCTACTTATAATAACTTACTTAATACTTACTTATATGAGTCACTTAGACACTCAGACTTACACCCGTCACATGATGCTCTAATACTGCTGACCTACGCTTGAACAGGAAGAGAACGGGACTCACTTACTGTGGGAACCAGTAACACGCCAGCATAAAGTGACGACACAAGTCAAGGGATGCGCCCTAGTTTGTGCTCCTATAGCCTCAGTTAGCTACAGATAACCGACCCGATCACAGGTTACTCTAGCGTGTTATCTCTCTTTAAAGTTAGCTTCTTAGCCTAGCTTAAACCCGTGCAAGCTACATATTGTGACTCTGTATACTAACTCGTGTTATAAATAAAAAGTGAGTAAACTACTTTATTAAACCTTGTTGTATCTTCTCAAACCATAATAGTTATAGAAAACCTAATAATTAAAATCAAACTCCGAAGAGACAACAAAGACACTACAAAGACAAACCAGTCGCCAGCCATCCTACCATATCGACTCATATGTTTGGAAGTAAGTAAGTCTTTCTTACACCAGAACATTTGGTGAACAGCGGTGGAATACGAAATAAATGGTTTATAATAAAAGAGAAAAACAAAGTTACAAAAGCAAGGAATCCGAGAAAAGAGCACAAAATAATAAAAGGGTAAAAAAAAAAAAAGAGAAGTAAGTGAACTTAAGCGAGACAGAGTGAAGAAGAGGTTACGAGAGTGAGAGCGAGAGGAGAGCAAGAGGTCACACTGGGTCAACCCAACTCAGCACCTCATAGCCACAACAAGCTAGCCTCTCTCGACCCCTCACAGTAGCCAATGGTGACGTTATCGACCCTGCCACCTCACACCACACGGTCGTGGCTATTACGTCATCGTTATACTCATTGTCACTCTGCCAGTTGATCTTAACCACAACAACAACAACGACCATAATTCATCACATAGGGAAGGACGTAAGCGTGGTTATGGTACGACATCACTACATCACTATACCTTCTATGCTTAACCATACAGTATAGTCAAAAGGAAGTGATAATCGAACTTCAACTTCATCTTACGGGATTATAACTCAAAACTTCACAACTCAGGACGTTGGCTTGGTTATGGTACGTCATCGCGACTACAACTGAAATAATAACCTACTACAAACAACGTTTATTCCTATAATATGGTCAGTGCTAGGTACATATAATTATATATTACAAATATATAACACACACAATCCTACATCATAATAATAATATTATATGTACACGTATTTAACAATATTTCCTCATTACACATTCTATGTATTCATAATTGTGAGTATTAATATGTGCGTATGCCTTCACGTATATATACAGATGTGTTCTTGTTATTTTTCAAGCAAAAAGTGACAGGGAATGAGTGAAATAATACGTATACTACCGCACTATAACTAACACTAGTTAAGCAAGCGAACACGTAGCTTGGCAATACTAACAAAGTAGTGAAAGCTTAGTTGATTCAACCGAGATAACTAATTAAAGTGTAAGTATTATGCAAAGTGCAACTTCTCTCTTGAGTAAATATTATTGCACTAGATTTAGACATACAAGGTAGAGAATTAACCACTAATATTCTTCCTACTAAATCTACATAATTAACTGACTCGTTACTAATAACCTACACCTGATAACACTTAGTAACTTCACCTAGTAACACGAGATCAGAACGTACTTACTCTACAGCTTCACAAACTAACACTTCATCAACAAAATAGCAATTAACACTTCATCATACACCTTGGCAACGAATAATAACTCTACAACAACAACAATGGCAACTAATAATAACACTTCATCTACTATTACTAACGGTTCATCCCAAACTCATGCAGTGAAATCAGTCACTTGGGACAGTGTAACATATATTGTCCATTTTTTTCTTAAGGTTGTAATTTTCATGTGCATATTCCAGTTACTACAGACTACAAATGACAACATAAGCTTCGTAAGTGGACATAGTAAACCAGACTTCATTGCTAGGACATTACTGACCGCAACTGCACTCACCCATCCAGATATCTTATTTAATTTTCTTCTGTGTTGTGAAAGTCTCATAGATGTTATCGGTAGGGGGCAGTTAGGCAGTCCACTAGCAGGGGTACACAGAATGGTTAGAAGTATAGTGAGTAATTGTGTAACAGTCAAACTAAGTAGGACTCTAGCGTTAGTAGGTTCGACCATTAGCAATGCTAAACAACTCTTGTGGGGGTCAGTGTGGTTGAACAAACAAGTAAATGTACCTAGAGCCCTACCTGTAGCTGTAAACACACACACAAACACTCAAACAAGCACTTCACACACACCACACACTACAAACTTCACACCACAGAGCGCGAAGAAGAAGCCTTATTGTATGATCTGTAGAAAATATGGACACAGCCTAGAAAAATGTTACTTTGATAAGAATAATCTCTCAAATGCCAAAAGTAAGGATATTAATAATAATAATAATGTAGTAAGTGAAAGTGACAACAAGCCAAGTAATCAGTTTTGCATTATTCATAACAGTGTGACACATAACACAGATGAATGTAGAGTAACTTTGAATGCCAGGTATGAAGTCAATAACAAATGTGCAAAAACAGGTGACGATTTTAACAAACAAAACACTTCACATTAATTACATAATAAATAAATATACTTGTTGCTGCTTTAGTTAAAGTGGATATTCTTTCCCTTCCTTGTAACATGGGGAATACAAATGTTTCTCTAGCTGTAGATACAGGAGCTTGTGTCTCCTTTACTTTCTGAAGTAACATTTAAACGGCTGTTAAGGGAAAACCCGCAGTAACGATGGACTATCCAGCCATCAGATTTAAACATTTAACTACCTTATCTGGTAGTAGACTAGTCACTAAAGGAATAGTACAATTTCCTATCACACTTTCATTAAGTAGTCATAGACTAGAATGTACCTTCTATAACTGTGAAAACTTCAGTTTACCAACTGATGGTCTATTGAGTTAAAAGAATTAATCGAACATAACCTTGACATTGCAATCTCACTACAGTTAATTATCTTTCAAGGTCGGGTGTACCCATGTTGACATGTTGACCTCTGAGTCATCAGTCACCAGCCAGCTGGGTGCTGGGACACTCAAGGGAGAATGTGACTCACACAATTAACTGGCAGGCACAGTCAAAAGTACTACTCATTTACTAAGTAAAGGGTTTTCTATCATTAAGGTACAAGTGTAAGGTGATAATTGAAGGAAATCAAACCATATCCTTAAGTGAAACATGTAGAATAATTAATGTCGGTATGTCCATAATTTCTCTGATACAAGGAGACAACTTCATTGAAGCTTTAATTTTTAACAAGGTTAATCTGGCAGTGAACATTAAACCAGGTACTTATATAAGTAACTTTCTTGTGTTTATTAAACCCATAGAGTGGAAAAAGAATCTCCTCCCTTAGCCAACATACACATTGTTGATGAATTGCAATTTAAGAAAACTACTAATGAATTAAGTGAGCATGTAAAAGTAAATAATATTTCTTCACATCGCACTCAGCTTTTACACACATTAGCTATTGCCTTACCTGGTGAGCGGTTGGGGAAAACAACACTAGTAAAACATCATATAAAATTAACTGACACAGATCCAGTATATGTTAAAGCTTATAGATTACCTCATAGTCAGAGGCAAATAATGAATAAAATGGTGGATGATATGTCAAAGAAGAAATAATTGAACCTTCAAACAGTCCTTATAACAGCCCATTATTTTTAGTAACTAAGAACACAGGTGATTTCCGTCCTGTTATAGATTTTAGGAAGATAAATGAGAAAACTGTCAAGGATAGATGCCCATTACCTGTGCTTAATTAAAGATATCCTCAGGGAGATTGGGGAAAATAACCGAGTCTTTACTAGTCTTGACTTAGTGGATATTGGCAAGTAGAATTAAATGACCAATCCAAACCTGCATACCCAGATGACTTAATTATTGTCAGCCTGATGTAAATTCACACCTTCAGAACTGGATAGAGTTTTTCAGCGACTGCAGGATGTTGAATTAAAGTTTAAGGCTGAAATAGAATTTTTGGGTCATAAAGTAAATAGTAAAGGATTTCACACTTTGGATTCCAAGATTAAAGCAGTAAAGGAATGTTCTCAACCTACTACAGTAAAGTAAATAAGGAGTTTCCTTGGATTAGGTTCATATAACAAGTCATTCATAATGAATTTTGCTAAAATAGCCAACCCACTAATAAGACTCCTGAAGAAAGATATCGAATTAAGTGGTCACAAACAGAGTAGGATAGCTTTGATCAGTTAAACTTAGTTTACATTCTACTCCTATCTTAAGTTACCCAGAACCTTCCGTTTTCTCTCTGTACTGAAGCATCAAACGATGGTTTACGCCCTGTCCTTATGCAGCATACCACAGAAGGATGTTGCAGGGCTTGTGTGTAATAATAAATAATAATAATAATTAACGGTTTATTTACATGGCAGTCAGAGACTGAAAATATACATAGGGGGAAAAATACATTAATATTAATTCTTAATTCTAAGAACTATAGACTACAACTTGGAGACATACAGTACTAGATAATTTAATTGTTTATCGTTCGCACTAAGGTGTGAATTGCGCTATGGCGATAGCGATCAGTGCGAGGGGCTTTGAGTGGCACCAGTTTGTTTTGGTGTCTGGTAGCCCTGGCTAGTGGTGGAGCGTTAGGTGGTAGTAGATGACGGTGACGTGGGTTACTTAACAAGCCTTCTCCAAACTTGATAAGGGCTTGTTCATACATGACTGTCAGGCTGAGCAGACTGAGGGTGGTGAGGGCATGATTGTAGCTGGTGTAGGCAGGGCCAAGTATGACCCTGCATGCCCTCTTCTGTACTTTCTCCAGCTGTTGTTGCTGTGTTTTAGTTAGAGATGAAGACCACACTGGGGAGGAGTACAGTAGGGAGGGTAATATGAAGGTGGTATAGACTACCTTCAAATCCCCTGCTGGAGTCCCCAGAGACCTGAGTCTGCGCAGCATGTATAGTTTGTATGAGGCTACCTTCACCATCCTAGCTACATGTTGCTTCCATGATAATTTATCATCCACTGTGATGCCGAGAAGCTTGAAGGAGTGGATGACTTGGAGTGGATGAGGGCCAATTGTGAGCTGGGGGGGCGGCACAGCTGTAGATGAGGTACAGACGTGCATCACCACGGTCTTGGTGTGGTTGATAGAGACATTGTTATGTTCTGTCCACGTCTGCAGTCTGTCGAGGGTGGTTTGCAGTGGGTTATAATCTGGCGTCCTGGTGTTGACTGGGATGCCAACCGTGTAGTCATCCACGTATTTCCATCGATGCTGGGTGTCGGTGAGGGCATCGTTGATCAGCATGAGGAATGAGAGTGGTCCAGTTTTACTTCCTTGTGGCACGCCGCAAGTCAGCTGTTGCAGGGGAGATATAGAGCCCTGATAACGGACCGCCTGCTGCCTTCCTGTGAGAAAGTCAGCCAGCCAAGCTACCAGGTTGGGGTGGAGTCCCAGGTTAATGGCCTTGTTGATGACAACAGTGTGGTCTACAAGATCAAACGCTTTCCTAAAGTCTACAAAAGCAAGGGCGAGAGAAGTGTTACGTTTGTCCAAGTGGCTGTGGATAAACTCAAGGAAGCTGACTAGGCAGTGGGAAGTGGAGGTGGATTTGATGTTGCCGTACTGACGAGTGTCTAGCTGTTTGCTAATTTGTGAATAAGACCAGTTAAATACAAAATCTTCACAAAGGAGGCTAGGGAGAGGTGTGATGGCAACTGGTCTTAGGTCATTAAAGGTTTGTGGGGTGGGAGTTTTAGGGATGGGAGTGACGTAGGAAATTTTCCAGTCAGCAGGGCAAGCATTTTGAGCGAGGGAGGCGTTGATTATGGAGCAGAGGGGCGTGGCTAGTTCAGGGGCAAATTCCTTGTAAATTTTAATGGGGAGGTCATGAGGTGTGGTGGATCTGTTTGATTTAAATGAGGTTATCATTTTGGCAATCTCAGCCTCATGGACAGACGGGAGTGGAGATGGGGAGGGGAGGTAGGCAGGGAGAAGGCTGGTCTGAAGAGGGGGGAGAGTTTGACAGATAGCGGCAAAGTGACCGTTAAGCACCTCAGCCGCATTATCAGGAGAAAGGTGTGAAGTACAGGGGAAGGAGGGAGATTGTTTTTGTAAACCACAGAGAGATTTAATCTTGGAGTACCATTGTCTGTTGTTGGCCTGTTTTAAGTGTTGCACTTTATCTGGGTAGTAGCAAGCCTTGGCAGTCCTAATCTCCCTTATTACCCTGTTTCTAAGGCTTCTGTACTGGACTGGGTCGGTGTAGTAGTGCCTGTTTCGTAGCTGTAACAGCCGCTTTATTCGTGGTGTCATCCATGGGGTGTCAGCTGGATGCACACGGATGGTCTTGGTGGGGAAGTAGTGATGGTAGGACTCTGTAGTGGTGTTGACGTAGTTGTGCCATTTAATGTGGACGTCTAGTGGTTCTGTCACCTCTATCCATGGGTGGTGTACCAGCCACTGTCCAAACTCTCTTATCGACGAGTAAGGTGTTGGCCGATAGGATCGGGTGACAGTTTCCCTTGGTACCGATGTAGTAGGTTTGGGTGACCATAGGACGGACACGTGGTTGCTTCGTCCTACGGGGGGGAGGGGGCGGGGAGCTGAGTATTGATGGTCCAGGTCAGTCAAGATAAGGTCGAGAGTAGCCTGACCGTGGGTGGGGAAATCCACTACTTGGGTGAGGTTGAGTTGGTGTTGGATGTCACTCACATCCAAGCGGTTGAAATCCCCACATATGATCAACTTGGCAGCAGGATATCTCACCCTCAGAGTGTCAGCTGTGTCAATAATGTGGTCAGTGAGTAGCTGTACTGTGGTGGCACGTGGTGGATGATATGCAACACAGACTATGATGGAAGCTGTGTTGTGGGGGTGGCAAGGGGGGGTCACCCTCACCCACAGTATCTCCAGGTCGTCTGGGTTATCAACACTGAGGTGTGAAGGGCTGGTGTCAGTGCGGCAATACAACGCCACTCCACCTCCCCTTCGGTTAGTCCTGAGGTGGTGTGTATCCCAGTCGGGTGGTGAAGGATACAGAGAAGAAATATAGCGTCACGAATTTGGAAGCTATAGCGGTGGTTTGGGCCTTAAAGACCTTCAGGGAAATAATTCTAGGGTATCCTATCATCGTATTCATGGTAAAGAAAGTAAACAAAAAAAAATTGACAGGTCAGTTAGCCAGATGGTATCTCAGAGTTTCAGCCTATAATTAAATATCTTCCGGGGCGTTTTAATAAAGTTGCAGATGTCTTATCTCACAATATATCAGCTGCTGCTGTCATTCCCACTAACAGTGATGTAGACTTCAATGTGGAACTTGTTAGAACTGAACAAAAGAAAGATAAATTTTGGGCAAGGGTCATTAATATTTATGCTTTGGTTCCAGGGGACGAAGAAACTAACCTACCGGAGTTACCCATTCCACTAACACAGTTTGAGGTAATAGATGACACTTTGTTCAGGAAACTTGAGAAACAGACTAACATTTCTTCACAAGTAGTAGTCCCTGATACACTAATCAAGACTGTACTAACACTAATGCATAATCATCCACAAACCAGAAACATATTAAAAATTGTGAATCATGTCATGCTCATAAAGGTAATACAATGGGCCCAGCTCCAATTTTAAATTACCCAATACCTGAAAAACATGGGATGTAACTGGTATAAATATACTAAGCTTACCACACAAGCGAATTTAACGAAGGTAACGAATTTAATTTGTCAGTACACCACACCTAGGGTGATACTAACCGACAAGGGTAAAAAAATTACTAATAATTGTTACGCAACATATGTTATCAATATCATATAAAGCAAACTTTTATAACAGCATATCATCCAGCAAGCAATCGCAAGATACTTGAAGTTTTGCGACAAATGGCTAATCCTATGCACGAATCATGGGAAGACTGGAATTCTTTACAGCTGCCTCCATTAAAGGTTCCATAAACTCATCAGTGGGCAAGTCCCCTCAACAGATTCTATTTAACAGACAAACGACTTCCATATGACATCATTACTGGAAATTTCCTCCAGCATATAATATTGATGACTACAAGTGTTTAATAACATCCATAAGGAAGTCAGGAATCACCTAGAAGGTAGTAGGCAGGAGATGTTGATCAAACAACATACTCAAGCTGTGAATTTAGATAGATATTGCTGTAGGGGAAAATGTCATGATAAAATCCCCAGAAAGAGTATCAAAGTTAACTCCAAAGTTTGTTGGTCCGTATGAAATAATCGACATCACCATGGAAATAGAAATAAAATGTATAAAAACGGGGAAGGTAGAAATAATGCATGTAGATAGGAGTAAACAGATAAACTTAAATGAACCATCTAAAATATAAACAGCACAAGCACAAGAAATACTAACCTCCACTCCCACATATCTGTCTTCCAACACACACACAGACAAAAACTAAGGTCTGCAACATAAACTAAATATTGACATTTATTTCAAATGGGAAACAAGATTCTATTACTGTTTTTGCTAGGTATAGCGCGTGTTACACTTGCCGAACAAACAGCAGTTACAGCCCAAGTACTGAAGCCAGGTGCGCTTCAGGTGCTTTGGTTGAAAATAGAGTAAAAGTCTTGATAGTGGAAGATTTAGTTACTGTACAACTGGAAGTTCACGGATTGCTAGAAATGCCAAAGATAATTTTAAACCTTGGACAACATGTATCAGACTTACACAGACATATAGAAACTGCTCATGCTCGTCGTCAGAGACGTGGCTTTATTTTTTAATTTCATGGGTTTGTTGAGTAACCAGTTGTTGGGACAGCAATGGCCGATGATGTCATTATCTTAGGTAAGAAACTAGGGGAGGTAACTACTGCCCTAGGACAACAGAAAAGAATTGTCATTCAAACTTAAGAAGCTTTGGCCGATGATGTCACTGTCTTGGGTAAGAAACCAGGGGGGTAATTACTGCCCTAGGACAACAGAATAGAATTGTCATTCAAACTTAAGAAGCTCTGGCCGATGATGTCACTGTCTTAGGTAAGAAACTAGGGGGGGTAATTACTACCCTAGGACAACAGAAAATAATTGTCATTCGAACTTAAGAAGCTCGGCAACACCTACGACACAAACCCATGAAATAATTGAACGAACTAACTAACCAACTATCTTCTGTGGTAAACGAATTAATTGGAATAATACCTAACATTGAACTCATCCAATTAATTAGTGAGTACATAGCAGCCATTGACATAGCTGTTAAGAAACTTAATTATTTAAACGAAGTAGTCATAAGTGACTTGGTAGATACTGGATTGGGTAGAGTAAACTCGAAGTTGTTACCTCTATGGCAGTCGCAGGCAGCAGTGGAAATAGCTATAAAAACTTAAAAGCTTAACCCTATATTTACCCTATCTGACGTGGAATATTACTACTCTATCATTGGACTCATTCTAACTGAGACATGATTCTATTACTGTTTTTGCTGGGTATAGCACTTGTTACACTTGCCCAACAAAAAGCAGTTACAGCCCAAGTACTTTGGCCAGGTATTTTGGTTGAAAATAGAGGAAAAGTCTTAAATATTTCTTAAAAGTCAAAAACGTCAATTAATATTTGGGAATTACGACCATTTCCAATTAGAGTAAATAATACCCTACTGGTTGTAAACAAGTCATACATGGTCTCATCTGAAGATTATACTGCCATAGACACTTTGGACAAACATTCATTGGATGACTGTCGCACATCATACTTACACTTGCATGTACTGTATGTCCTGGTTATATGTTTACTTGGAATTTAGCAAACCAGGCACAGTGTGACCTTTCATTCATAATGCCAGACTCAACTCTTCCCACATCTTACTGTACTTTCAAAACTGTCAGTAATATTTCCTACCATGAGCACTTCAGTACTAACCACTACTACTACACAAACAGAGAATAAGTGTGATATTATTTAGCAATGGTAAGTCCAACACGTTTGGGTGGATGATTATTATATGGCTCAGGGTCATTGTGAGATTAGGAATGAACATTTTTCTTAACTTACCTACTCATCACCATAAAGCTTTTTTGTGTCCACACTTTCTACAGAGTTAATGTCAGAGTTAACCTTGTAGAAAACATCTCTATAGATAACATAATTTTTTTTTAGATAACATAAAGAACCTTCAATTTTTAATAGACTCAGAGTTTACCTCAAATTTGAATAATTTGTTACCTTTACATCTCTTAAGAAAAGTTGTATTACCTCTACACATCATACCTGCACTAATGTTAATTGTTGTACTATTGTATTTAGCTGGTGTATACGGAAGGTGTATGCTTGGTACCAACAATTATTAGCTCACGAACGGCAAAGACAAGTGTCACAAGGTAATGAGGATACAAATGTATAGGCTAATTACACACCACTACACATTTAGATAGGATGTATTACCCATAATGTATATTGGACATGTAATATTAATTACTATCTGTAGAAATAATAAAGTACATCTACAGACTGCATGTATTCCAATAATAATAATATCTATATATTTAAATCTTAAGTTTAATAGGGAAAATATTAATAATCAACCTGGAAAGATATGCTGGAAGATAATAATACCCTTATATAACAACATGTAAATTATTATAAATGTTCCTTCGAGGGCGAAGGATGGTAGTGGCCGAGCATTGTTCCGGTTTCACCTTCATTAGAGGGCTACTTATAATAACTTACTTAATACTTACTTATATGAGTCACTTAGACACTCAGACTTACACCGTCACATGATGCTCTAATACTGCTGACCTACGCTTGAACAGGAAGAGAACGGGACTCACTTACTGTGGGAACCAGTGTGGGGGTAGGACTGATAGATATCAATGAATGTAGCTTTATAATAATTTCCAAAGCTTACCTTACTGGTTAATATGTAATCTCGTTGGTTGGCTGCAGCGAGTTACCCAGAGTTATAATCCCTGTATCCTTCCCTCCAACACAATAAATTTATTTCTGGGTTCGTCCTGCTATATATGTATGATTATAGAGCATGCAATAAGGGTCAATTACCACACAAAATGCCAATTTTCTCTATTTATTAATAAATTCCAAGCCAACAAAAATGAATAATTAAATTCAATAAAAAAAAAATCACACACACACACTTCCGTTCACAGTAACTATCAATAAAAATAGTACTTACTCTTCGTCGCTCCTCTCTACACGTGCTTCCCTCAGTCGCTCGTAGTCCACGTGGACAGTAATATTACTTTACTTTAATATACTTATCACGAGCTAGCACTTCCCCTCGCACACACAGGAGACGGTAATTACGTTATCGTAATAGTAATGGAAATCAAGCAACCCAGTTGGTATATTTCAATGTCAATTCCACACTCGTTTACTGTCCCTCGTACACACACACACTCGTAAATTCCCTTCCAGCCCTCTCCTCACCTGTAAAATGACACCTTACTGATTCTCGTCTAGCGAATGAATAGTGAGTTAATTAACAATAAGTCTTGTGAAAAAGTAATTAAACAATTTCGACGTTACGTTAAAACTATAGGCCCCTAGGCAAAGCAACGAGGGCTGGTACGAGGTGTTCGTTCGTCGAGGTTACTATACCAACTGAATATATTTCTCAAAAATCGAGACATGGTGGTAGGGATAATTACCCTTTTTCTACCTGGCGAGTGACTCATCGAAGACTGTCCAATATCTACGTGTTCGTATGGCCTAGTCCTTGACTACGTTTACATATTGTCACTCATACCTAGTTATACATGCAAATCACTTTTCCCATAACATGCAACTGCTTGCAAATGATTCCCTTCCACTTCAAAATCAATTTTAATAAGTAATAGATGCCCCCATAGCATAATTATTAATGCAAAATTTGTAGCAATGACTCCAGACACGGGATGGAGTGAGTGGGTACTCGACCTCACCTGACCTGACGACATGACCTTTCCTGTCTACCTGGGGATTAATAGCCTGCATCTATATTTCACTTGGGTTCACCACTCCTTGCTTCCTAAGGAACTCCACGTGGTATCCCTTTGTTAATATATATATATTTAATAGCATTCTACTACTTACGTACGTTACGTTATGATCACGGCCGATCCGTGACAACCAGTAACACGCCAGCATAAAGTGACGACACAAGTCAAGGGATGCGCCCTAGTTTGTGCTCCTATAGCCTCAGTTAGCTACAGATAACCGACCCGATCACAGGTTACTCTAGCGTGTTATCTCTCTTTAAAGTTAGCTTCTTAGCCTAGCTTAAACCCGTGCAAGCTACATATTGTGACTCTGTATACTAACTCGTGTTATAAATAAAAAGTGAGTAAACTACTTTATTAAACCTTGTTGTATCTTCTCAAACCATAATAGTTATAGAAAACCTAATAATTAAAATCAAACTCCGAAGAGACAACAAAGACACTAGAAAGACAAACCAGTCGCCAGCCATCCTACCATATCGACTCATATGTTTGGAAGTAAGTAAGTCTTTCTTGGACATGTAATAACTTTTTAGTCACACAAACTTTGCCATGAAGGCCAACACCTCAAAAGTTGTGACCACTGATTATTATATGTTTACAAATAGTAACTAGCTTTATTTTACTATGCCTGCATGTTAATGATTTCTATGTTATGGGCAGAAATTTACTTGTAATCCAATTATACAGAATATGAAACGTAGAACAAGCTATTTTTTTCCCATGTGTTAAGTTGGTAAGCCTCTGGCTTCTACAGTCGTAGAAGTTGTGGCTGCAATTCTGCAGCCCAGCGTTCGATCCTTGCTCGGGACACGTTATAAAGGCCACTGATGCCAGAAGTTACTACCCCTGTGAGCAGGGGGTGGGGGATTTGAGTCGGCTGTCTGAGGTCTTCCTGCTTAGTCAGCCATAGCCGAAGCTGACTCTGGTCTCACGTGGGTGGAGAGGTCTCTGGGCCACGCATCACAACGATCATCCTTGTGATGCATGCTATAATTGTGTTTCATACACATAGTGTGTGCTACACTCTGTCCCAGTGACGACCACTCATTGGCATCTTTAATAACCTGCGAAAGCAACAAGGTGTGAGATCAACCTCCTGTATTGTGAACTGTGGTTCACAAAACTCGAACCCTCACTTCACTAGAAATAAGCCTATATTTTGCAGGAGAGATTCGATTGTCTCATTCCGTTTTACAGAATATTCTTTTCATATTAAAAATATGGATTCTGGTGGGTCTCATAATTCTGTGTAATATTGAATATTGTTGAAACATATTTATCATTGAATATAACAATTTCATTAAATAAGTCAAGTTTTATAGACACCTATCCCTTCTGATGTCATTATAGTTCTGCTGATATCGAACAATACTTAGCCAACATATGAGAGTAGCCTTCTGTTAAAAATATGATGACAATACCAAAATTCAATACATATATAGGTTTGTTAATACGAACTCCATCTTCATTAGTCCCTTCACCCAAAGTCAACCATAAATCCTTAAGATACCGGAAAACTTCTCTCTTCAGAGTCTCTTGTTCCTTCTCCCTCCACCAGCCCCTCCCTCCATAACCTCCCTTCTTCCTCTCTCACTCCCCCATAACTCATCAGGTAGAAGCGACCACATGATGAGTGTGCTCAAGTTTCCATCCCATCAGCTCGCGACTGAACCTTATGAACCAATATTACAGAGACCAACAGATATATAGTTTCCCATCATATTACGAGGCAGTTTCATTTGAAGGTGTTGCGAGAATATTCCAAGACGATTTGGACTGGAGTTCACTTTACCTTTTACTATATTGCAGTATATAATATTAATCACAGTATATAATTATAGTAAACAACTGAAGCTAAATGGAAATAACCATAACATTAAAAAAAAAAAAGCAATTTCATTACATATGTCCAAGTTTTATAGACACCCATCCCATCTGATGTCATTACAGTTCTGCTGATATAGAACAATACTTAGCCTACAGATGAGAGTAGAAAATAATAATATTATGATGACAATGATAAAATTCAATAGTTAATTATATAGATTTTATTAATGTGAACGCCATCTCCATTAGTCCCTTCACCCAAAGTCAACCATAAATCCTCAAGATACAGAAAAACGTCTCTACAGCCACAGTTATTGGCGTCTCTCTTGTTCTTTCTTCCTCCACCAGACCCTGCATAACCCCCCCCCCCCTTCTTCCTCTTTCACTCTCCCATAACTCGTCAGGTAGAAGCGACCCCATGATGAGTGTACTCGTGTCTCGATCCCATCAGCTCGCGACTGTACCAGTAAGAGTAAGGGTTGATGGCAGGTGTTTCGGAACTGGTAGCTCACATGATGCCGGGTGTATACGTTGGCAACGCTGAACTGGTGAAAGCGGGAGTGGAGGAGACTGTACAGCTCCGGACAGATCAATGATCCACACCATATCCACCTGTGTCTTGGTTTGGGCCTCATCGTATCTGGCAACAGTTGCGGTGGAGGGAGGGGGGGATGAAAGTGGGAGAGAAGGAGAGAAATGTGGGCGGGGCTATATGGAGAGTAACGAATTATCAGGTAGAGAAGACGGTGTGTCAGGAGGAATGAATGAATAGTATCAAATCACCTGTAGTTCAAAGCAAGAATCATCAAACTTTTTCAGTCGTGACCCAGTTTTTACTATGACATCATTCTTGCGACCCATACAGAAAGATATTACAAATGACCAGAATTATCAACCTAAGAAAATACAAGGCCAGAAAACGAAATGCAATAATTATTCAACACTCTTCTGATAGTCCTATTGCTGACATAAAGGTCTGTGCATCGGCATCTGTGGTGTGTCGTGTGTAGTGCAACGCGGTGGTCTTCTGCGTGGTAGGTTGCCATACCAGGCAGTGTCCTCTGCTTTGTCAAACAAAGTTAAATTTCATTCTAACAGTTGTTAATAAAAAGTGCCATACACACGGATGGGTTGATAGAGAGAGAGATAAAATATATGAGACAGTAGCACCGAGGCAGTTGAATATTTGTCCTATAATAACAGATAATTTCTTTATATTGTTGTCATTATTTTTGCCTATCATTGTGATACTGAGAACATAATTCTTAAGTTGAGCATAAAACATCGTGTTCATTAACCAATAGAGAGATATATGAGCATCACATTGATCACCATTACTGTCCTTGTGGTCATTATTGTGTCATATGGTGATCTGTGCAGTAATGCTGGAACTAGATAAAAGTAAGGTAATGTATATCAAAACAGATTTTAATAAAAAATACTTATGAGTAACTTAAAAAGAAAGATATAATATATTTCTCTTTTCTTCAAATGTCTTTAACAAGTTAACATTGTGACTAGCAACAGACTGGCAAATGGCAATGCATGAAACCTATAGTCCTTCAGTTTTATGAAGGTGAAATACTGTGGCTGGGATAATCCGGTCAATAATGTGTATCTACCAACACTTTTATTCTAAATAATATATATATCTTTCCCCATAAATCTCTAGTTATTTTCTAATTTCTCTACATATTGACCCCGTAGGAGGGTATTGCCTGCATTAGTGATGTGGGCAATACTTTAAGGGTTTTGGCGCCCCTTCGGCCCCAGCCACTAGGTTTTAGTTCTTCAACTATCCCTCTTCTTTCTATTTCCTTCCTGCTTGTTGTCTCACCTCTCTATCACCGTTTACTGGTGCAGTTTTTCGAATCATATAATTGGACTAGGCCTATAAATGATAAGGGAGAAAGGCCTATGTCATTAAAACTGTTTTAAAACGAATGACAAGGTTAAACATATGAGAAAGACAAGGTAAACTGTAAGAAAGGAAGGAAGGGCAAGTGAAAAAGAGAAAATACATTAGGGAGGATATGTTAGGTTGCCAGTTACTTGAGAGATACTGTAGTATATAATTATAGCCTATGCATAAAATTATTCCAAGTTTATTGAAAACGCCATTCAAGTTTAAAATCGATTATTTTTAAGAAAATGCATATTTAGAAGAATTTTTTTTGGTAAATAGCTTACTGAATTTGTTGATAAATATGATTATAAAAAAAGTTAGAAAATTAAACCGTCTTCTACCGAAAAAATAAACAATAAACAAACAGCTGTGTTTGGGAGCAGGTGATAAATAAGGTGAACTACAAGCACGAGGGATTAGATTAATATTAAGTGGCGCAACAGCGAGGCCAAATAACACCAGGAAAAGGTGATAGAGAGATGTGACAGCAAGCAAGAAGGAAATAGGAAGAACGGAAGGACAGTTGAAGAAATGTAAGCTAGTGGCTGGGGCCGAAGGGGCGCCACGAACCTTAAGGTATTGCCCACATCATTACAAGCAATACCCCTCTACGGGACAAAAAGACACTGCCTTTATTTAAAGGATATAACATAACAGATATTCTAATTATTTTTGTTTGTTATTACTTTTCAACTAATCACCTTCATTTTTCTTACCCTCTTCCCCTTCACCCTCGCCTCAAATCATCACATTTCTTCTCTCCTATATCCACCTACGTTAATGCAGTATGCACTTCTCTAAACCCTGATTCTTCAAACTACGGGTCCCGAATTCCTCCAAACTCACAAAAATTAACGCATGAATAAAATAGAATAATAATGTTCGTGTCATTAAATAAATATGAAGTTCACACACGAATCCACTTAACAAATTTTTATAATCGAATATTCATATATTTAATTATCAATAAAACAAAGTAATTGCACAAATATTAGCCTTCTTGAGAGAGAGAGAGAGAGAGAGAGAGAGAGGGGGGGGGGGGGGGTAGATGAGGCAGTGACCGCAGTGTTTATAATTCTGTAAATAATTCTGGTTAAAATGCTTTTTAATCATAATTATTGTATTTCATTTTCTGGCCTTGTATTTTCTTAGGTTGATAATTCTGGTCATTTGTAACATCTTTCTGTTTGGGTCGCGAGAATTATGTCATAGTAAAAACTGGGTCACGACTGAAAAAGTTTGATGATTCTTGCTTTGAACTAGTTACAGGTGATTCGATACTATTCATTCATTCCTCCTGACACACCGTCTTCTCTACCTGATAATTCGTTACCCTCCATATAGCCCCGCCCACATTTCTCTCCTTCTCTCCCACTTTCATCGCCCCCTCCCTCCACCGCAACTGTTGCCAGATACGATGAGGCCCAAACCAAGACACAGGTGGATATGGTGTGGACCATTGATCTGTCCGGAGCTGTACATGCACGCGCTCTGCTAGGTTAGGTTAAGTCAGGTTAGGTCCTGGTGTGATTAGGTTTAGGTTAAGTTAGGTAAGGTTAGGTTGGTTACTTATATGGTTAAATTAGCTGGGAAAGAGATTTTGGCCTAGCAGTAATCGGTGTGTGCATGTACCCAGTTGGTGAGTGTTATTATGCCTACGGGACCCTGTGAGCATGTAGGAGAATTGGGGATTTCTGATTCCTGCAGACCTTGGCACGAAACAAGCTCCTTCAATGTGACAAAGGTAGCCTACAGTTTTCCGACTACATCACATGTCCCTTAATTGATACATTCAAAATGGAAAATAAAAAAAACTGAATCATGTGCAAAAGGTATTGTTGAAAAATTGGAATACATATTGGTTCAAAACTATGCCACGTAATAATAAAATTACCTGCCCAAACTAATTAAAAACGAACTCGCAAATTTCAAGTCAGAGAGAGATGGTGTTAGATTGAGGGGCTTGTTACACAAATAATAATAATATAATATTGAGATTTTGATCACCGCTGTAATGCGGAAATGGTGGGAAATTTTCAATGAAGGTTTAATATGGGTGTCTGAAGTTACTGTAGCATTAAGTGATGACAGCGAAGGCACAGTCGGGAAATGAAGTACAGTTTCGGCCTGGATTAAGTATCCACCCATACACTCCCAGCCAACCCCAACATGTGGCACCATCACTACCGTAGATACGATGGGTAGAGCAGGGCAACACTTATCAATCTGAGTCGAATCAATTACTTAAGCCAGCGGGAAGGTGGAGGGAAGACAGTGTTTCGTTGATTCAACCCAGTTTAAGGACCCTGTATCGTGTTTGAAAATTGGAGGCTTCTGATTCCTCCTGACCTTGCCACGTAACAAGCTCCTTCGATACAGGTGATGTTATGTGGCAAAATTTGAAGAACTCATTTATCTCCAATTTTCTGACTACAACACAGGGTCCTTTAATGAGTGTTGCCTTGCATGCTTCACCCCTCGTATCCCTGGTTGTGATGGTGCCACATGTTGGGGTTGGCTGGGAGTGGGTGGATACTTACTCTATAGGCCGAGTCTGTACCTGAACACCTTTGGCTGCTTCAGGAAACAACTCCAAAAGTAAAATAATATGTCAGTGGTAGACAAAGTTCATGAATGGAAGGGTAGCGTTTATATCATAGTTGTGGTTGGTCAATTGTCGCGTAGTGTTTATGGCAAGGCAGTACTACGATATTGGCATTTTAGCAGGTAGCGTTCACTGGCCCGTCACAGTCCTGTCGAAAAATAACATGAAATTAATTCACATGGTGGACATTATTATTGAACATTATAGAAAACCACGTTTTATTAATTTACACACACACACACACACACACACATATTTCAGTATACTACATATTACCGAAACCAGAATCCTGTCCATTACCACTTGTGGTCAGAGTAATCACTTATTTGGCTTGTGGTGGAAATACCAATCTAGAGTTCTCATGAGAGCAATGTTGAGTGGTGAAAATTTGCCGAAAATTTCACTACTTAACCAAAGTACTAATAACATAATATTCTCATATCTTTCATTTTGCTTCCTTTGTTTTTGGAGAGAGATAAATAGAGATTGATTGATTGATTGATATTAGATATCGCAACAGCGAGGTCATATAGCGCCAAGAAAGGTGATAGAGAGGTGTGACAGCAAGCACGAAGGAATTAAAATTAAAAGAGGGACAGTAGAAGACCTGAAAGGGAGTAGCTGGGACCGAAGGGGCACCCAAACCCTTAAAGTATTGTCCACATCACTGCAAACAATACCCCCTGAGAGAGAGAGAGAGAGAGAGAGAGAGAGAGAGAGAGAGAGAGAGAGAGAGAGAGAGAGAGAGAGAGAGAGAGAGAGAGAGAGAGAGAGAGAGTGTATTGTTGGTTACATCACATCACTTTACAGAACATCAGGGTATTACGTATTATACATCAGCTACAACACAGCACTTTACTTACCTTTATGTTATCGTTCCAGAGTAATCCAGAACGACAGTTACGATGGGAAGTTTTGTTACGGCGGCAAATGTAGAACTTGGAACAATCACAAGGGTCAGACCACCGCCCGCGTCCTGGACATACGACTGAAGGAGAAATACCTAAGTTGTATCGAATAGTGTTTATTCGTGTTGTGCATTTATTCAATCTGTTTATATATTATATAGTCCAGATTGTTGAATTTTTAGTATACAAACTGTCTCCATATTACACTGAAAACCTCCGCCAGATTTGGAAGGAAAAGTCAGGAGATTGACTCTTCCGAACTTCTTATACTAAACTTGACCAGACGCCTCTCCTATTACATAGTCCAGTGTACTGAGGGTCCTGAACAAAACACCTTAGAAGTGAAAATAGGAAGTAGTTATATCCACATGAGATGTTGCCAAGATTGAACTGAATATAGTACAATAATATATATATATATATTACAAAGCCTTATAGGGCACTTAGTATCAAGATGGAACTGATCTTTTCAGACAGTACGAATAAAATGATAACCTCATATTTGGAATTAAAGGGGTCTGGTTTTATGGTACAGTTTGGAGCATTCAACAAAGTTTGGAAAGAGAATCTCTTGTTGGTAATTTGGAAGGCTATCATATCCTCAAAACTATACCTGGAAACAAATCTCTTCAATTTAACTAACATGGGATCTGTTTCGAAGCAGCATTGTTTGAAGCAATCACTAGTCCTCAATTATTTACTGTCAAGAGTGTATGTCCTTAATTCAACGAAAACAAATATGGAACGTACACTGATTAGTACATGTAGTGGATGGAGTAGTGGCAGCTGTGGGTGGGGGTGTGGCAGCTGTGGGTGAGGGTGTGGCAGCTGTGGGTTGGGGTGTGGTAGTTGTGGATGAGGGTGTCTGACTCGCCAATTCAGAACTGAGACGCTTCATTAACGGGTAGCTGGAAGAAGATAAAAGAAAATAAACCGTGACCAATATAATAGGTTTTCAATTAAAATAATGCCAACCCATTTATAATCATCACCAGGTACTGTCATATATAATCATCCATATAGGGGTAACTTACGTAAGAGTTTGACACCTTCCCTCTGTTCCTAAGATGATAAACTTTCCAATAGATAGGTTAACTACCATCTTTTAATTTAATAAAAGTAGCTACACACTACTTAAAACAATAACATCATATGTGAATGTGAAAACATTAGACAGTAAATTGTTTGAGATACCCATATGTGGATGATTATTATTGACCACGACTGTACCTAGGATATAATAAGGGAAGGAAACAGTGACAATACAGTTGGCCCCTGTGTAGGCAGTCCTCCTGCTAACCAACTTAACATTTCCCATTTTCTACAAGCCTAGTCAATAACATAGTCTGCATGAAAATGAACAAAGAAGCCTACGCAAACATTTGGATTATTTCAATAAGGGATTCAAGGAATTTTCTGCCACTACACTATCACGTTTTTTCTGCTGTTTACACTACTACTATTACATGCAAAAAATAAATTTGCATTACTATCAATAACAACTACAATTTACCCTTCTTCCACTAATATTTACACTACTATGCACTACAATTATTTATGTACACTGGATATCCGATACGTACTTGCCATTACCACACATATTGTTGAAATCATCCAAATCAAGAGCCCACACCATTCCTCCAGCCAGCCCGCGTTGCCAGATAAAATCAGCCTTCCGTGCCACCATCTCGGGGTCATCATAGCCAACCCACTGTGACTGCTTGTATGCGTACGGTCCCATCTTGCCTGTGGTGTCCTGGAAAGAGATCCTCATTTTCATTCCTTCATTTATTTCTTCCATTCCAATAATTTCCTCTTTGCGATTTGTTTACAACGAAGGTATCAGTTTCTTTTATGGTGTACGGTAGCGTGGACAAGTTTTGTATCAGAGGAATGAAAACGGGTCATTTATATGGATCATCTGAACTATTATTAGAGATTATAATAAACATAGTTTTGCATATTTTTTGTTGAGCCTGGTTCATTGGATGACGTTGCAAAAATACTAAATATGCACTAACTTCAAGTACACCATGAAACAAAATATCCACGGGAGAAAGCAAACAGAAACAGCAAGTACTTTAGTATATTACATTTTCTGACAGAATTAACATATTCAGTCATTCTGTCTGAAGTTGTAATACACAAAAGGACCTATTGTTCCTGTTTCTTTATTTATATACATAGTAATCTAGTTCAATAACAATAGATTCTCCTCTGAATGTGTGTTAACCCTGTGACATGTTTCCTTTACCAGAATGAATGTGACTTGCTTATGTTGCTAGTACCTTGACCTCAGTGTAGCCATTTGACAAAGCAGTACATATTTCCATGTAGCTGAGGAAGCCAGCTGCCTTTGTTATGGTGCCAGCATTACCGGGGCCAGAGGCTGGAGCTGGAGGTGCAGTCTGGCCCGAACTCAGCGTAAATGTACGACCATAGAGAGGAATACCCAGCACCAGTTTATTGGCTGGGGCACCTTCGGCAATCCAGTAGGACGCGGTGAACTCGGCATAGAGGTCCGAAGTGTCAAAATCACGTTTGTGGAGTGGAGAGTGGTGGTCAGCATGATTCTCCCAGGACCCATGTAAATCGTAGGTCATGAGATGTATGTAGTCGAGGTAAAGTGCCAGCTTGGGAATGTCATAGCCAGCATCAATGACTTGTTTTGCAGCTGGCACGGCCGCGGTCAGTAGAAGGTTATGGGGACCCAGTGCCTCCTTTAATTCCTTAACGAAGATGGCGAAGTTTTGTTTATCCGCAGGTCGACCCCCATCAGAGTAAGCAGGATACTCCCAGTCCAGATCCAGGCCGTCAAAACCATATTCCTGCAGGAAATCTATGGCGTGTGTGATAAATGCAGCCCGTAGGGTAGAAGAGGCCACCAGATCCGAGTACTTGAAGCTACCACGTGAGTCTGTCCAACCCCCGATGCCCACGAGGGTTTTCAGGCTAGACTTCTGTTGCTTGAGGTTGGTGAATTTGCGAAAGTTGTCGAGGCCAGAGGGTAGATCCAGCCAGGTGTCATGGGCGATCATTTTGTGTGTGTTAGCATCGAGCACAGCAAAGGCGTATACGAGGTGGGTGCACACGGACACGTCAATGTCGTCTACGGTGAATTTGCCATTGCCTGTGTGTACAAAAACAAATGCACTTATTATTTGTTCTGTACTTAAATATACACCCACACAAACTGGTCACGCACTTTCCTCTCCTTATCTCCATGTTGGTATACCTTCATAATTTACACACTCATCTCTTGGTCATTTTATCAAGTGATGACATTTCTCGGAAATGTACAGTCGGCAGCAGAAGTTCGCTGCAAGCCGACCCTTGTGGAGAGAGTCCGTTGGTCTGGCAATACTGTATAAAAAATAGTTGCCACCAGTGCATTTAAATGCTGTTATTGGCGTGGTTTTATGATTATTATTTAAAGTCGAAGTGGCCTATGAAATATTATCCTCTGTTATTAATACCTATAGGATATGAAAATGTAAACTCATTCATGACAAAAGTTAAAAATGATATATGAGAATGATAATAGAATATTTTTTTTAATTTCAATACCTGCAAACTCGTTCCACCTTCCTTCTCTCCCTCCCTGGAAGTATTCTTCACCCCCCTTTTCTCTCTCTTCTCCACCCCCTTTGTCTCTCTCCACCACCTCTCTCTCTCTCTTGCACTGGGAAAAGTCACAGCACTAAATTATATTTGCTCATTAATGTTTCAAATAACCACAGGTCATCAATGATTTTCTTTTATCAGTCCTTCATATCTCAGTCCCTGCTCTCCATCCCAAGTTTACATTATAAGGTGTGCAACCATGTTATCACATGTTTTTGTCCATTTATTACATATACACATCAAAATACACATGGCCTTCGGAGTTAAGGTAATGACCATTAATTATATAAGTAAACTATTATATAATAATTGTGATTAATCAACAAAATAAAGTAGTAGGTCATATACAGGTTAATGAAGAGGTCATTAACAATGTGGATATATAACTTTAAACGAAAATATTAAACAGTATAATGAATTACTCTATTCAGGAAAAGCACCAGGTCACAAGTAACTACCGAAATCATTCAGTACTCACTCCATCCACCGCCGTTTGCAATAACTTACTCAAGCCTGTCTGGCATAGAGGCAACTGTGTTGTAGATCACTTGTTGATTTTTTTCAGAATAGTTCCCATTCGACCATTGTGTGTTGAAGGAGCTGACCTGAAGTTCTTTCTTGTCCAGGTTCCCACGACCTAACAATGTTGTCCCAGCAGTTTTCAATAGGATTAAAGTCACTGCCCTTGCTGGACCACTCAAACAAGTCTATGTCTTGTTGCTCAGCAAACCAACGGCGGATGATTCTTGCAGTGTGGACTGGACAATTATCCTGTTTGAAGTAACACTATAATAATAAAATTATATATATATATATATATATATATATATATATATATATATATATATATATATATATATATATATATATATATATATATATATATATATATATATATATATATATAATAAGGCTACATAATAATTAAAATATTCACTGATTAGGTTTTTAACACTAATTGTATAATATGATACTTTAATTTCTCTTCTATAGAATTGCATTATTTTACAAAGCATAAAATTATAAAATTGTTCTGGGCTTCATAAGTATTCACCTGCATGCTACCGACGAAACCGCACAAGATACACTCGTGAGAACATTTGTGAAGTTGCCAAAAGAGGCCATGTGACCTGTAATGTGTGGGGTTGGGTTCATTTATACGGCGTCGGAGAACTTACTGAAATAGAAGGGCGTTTTAATGCTGAAAAATATCTCGAACTGCTGGAGTAGGTGATGGTTCCAACTGTTCGAGCTATGGCCCTTCCGTACTCTGAGCTAATTCATTTCATGCAGGTGAATACAGAACAACACTTATGAAGCCCAGAACAATTTTATAATTTTATGCTTTGTAAAATAATGCAATTCTATAGAAGAGAAATTAAAGTATCATATTATACAATTAGTGTTAAAAACCTAATCAGTGAATATTTTAATTATTATGTAGCCTTATTATATATATATATATATATATATATATATATATATATATATATATATATATATATATATATATATATATATATATATATATATATATATATATATATATATATATAATTTTATTATTATAGTGTTACTTCAAACAGGATAATTGTCCAGTCCACACTGCAAGAATCATCCGCCGTTGGTTTGCTGAGCAACAAGACATAGACTTGTTTGAGTGGTCCAGCAAGGGCAGTGACTTTAATCCTATTGAAAACTGCTGGGACAACATTGTTAGGTCGTGGGAACCTGGACAAGAAAGAACTTCAGGTCAGCTCCTTCAACACACAATGGTCGAATGGGAACTATTCTGAAAAAAATCAACAAGTGATCTACAACACAGTTGCCTCTATGCCAGACAGGCTTGAGTAAGTTATTGCAAACGGCGGTGGATGGAGTGAGTACTGAATGATTTCGGTAGTTACTTGTGACCTGGTGCTTTTCCTGAATAGAGTAATTCATTATACTGTTTAATATTTTCGTTTAAAGTTATATATCCACATTGTTAATGACCTCTTCATTAACCTGTATATGACCTACTACTTTATTTTGTTGATTAATCACAATTATTATATAATAGTTTACTTATATAATTAATGGTCATTACCTTAACTCCGAAGGACATGTGTATTTTGATGTGTATATGTAATAAATGGACAAAAACATGTGATAACATGGTTGCACACCTTATAATGTAAACTTGGGATGGAGAGCAGGGACTGAGATATGAAGGACTGATAAAAGAAAATCATTGATGACCTGTGGTTATTTGAAACATTAATGAGCAAATATAATTTAGTGCTGTGACTTTTCCCAGTGCAAGAGAGAGAGAGAGGTGGTGGAGAGAGACAAAGGGGGTGGAGAAGAGAGAGAAAAGGGGGGTGAAGAATACTTCCAGGGAGGGAGAGAAGGAAGGTGGAACGAGTTTGCAGGTATTGAAATTAAAAAAAATATTCTATTATCATTCTCATATATCATTTTTAACTTTTGTCATGAATGAGTTTACATTTTCATATCCTATAGGTATTAATAACAGAGGATAATATTTCATAGGCCACTTCGACTTTAAATAATAATCATAAAACCACGCCAATAACAGCATTTAAATGCACTGGTGGCAACTATTTTTTATACAGTATTGCCAGACCAACGGACTCTCTCCACAAGGGTCGGCTTGCAGCGAACTTCTGCTGCCGACTGTACATTAGGCGGCAAAAGTTCTGTCGCCTCACTTGCTTCACCGAGGCACGTGATGTTCATAGACTCGAGATTATTAGGTGTAGAAAACGTTCATATTTCTCGAGTCTATGAACACTGCATGTCTCGGTAAAGCAGGTGAGGCGACAGGACTTCTGCCGCCGACTGTACAATGCAGTAATTTAGGACTTGTAGGAATGTACTGTACAGCCGCACACACAAAAATCATAGTACATTCAGCGTTGTCAATCCGGTGACATCTTAGTTTCAGAATTTCATAGTATCAAAGCACGTTTGTCTTAATTGCTTAATTAATGCGGACAGGCTAAGTGCCATTATTTAAAAGGAGGTCTGATGGACGGGATATTGAATAAACTCTTCGTGTACTATTTGTGATTTATTCCCATATAGTTATTTTTTCATGTTTGTTTTCACGACCAATAGGATCATAAATTCAGGCTTATACCGAAACAAAACAAATTACATAATCTGACGTCTCCGGAGGCATACTGACGATCATATTACATAAGATACACTTACGATGATGGTCTTATGTTAACACACACATGTCAAACTGACAGACCACTATGAGGATAGCATCAACGTGAGCATCTTGATAATAGATAAGCTCTACATATTGGTGTTAAATATACTCTGTATCCAACATTCCTTCCCTCCCTTCCTACCATCCTTCATGTCCTCCTTTACTTTCCTACTCCCATTTCTTTTATGTCTGGCACTTGATTCACACAGTTTCCACTCTCCCTCCCTTCGATGCACGTGCTTCGGAACAGTGAAACTCTGAACTCGTGGCAGCCTCCGGATTAAAAATGATGAATGTACAGTCGGCGGCAAAAGTCCTGTCGCCTCACTTGCTTCACCGAGGCACGCGATGTTCATTGACTCGAGATTATTAGGTGTAGAAAACGTGCGTATTTCTCGAGTCTATGAACACTGCATGTCTCGGTGAAGCAGGTGAGGCGATACGACTTCTGCGGCCTACTGTAATGTGATTTTGGTTGTGCAACCGTACAATCACTGCACCACCTTCGAAAATCAAATGGACTCTAAAAACGATGTGAAACTTTACCTGTTGTTCGTTCATAAAAGTCACTCATATGGTTCACTTTTATTCACCTGAAGCAAGACTATTAATCGTGACTGCAACTCACCAGATCTCCAGTAAGCCCAGTTGGAGTAGTAACACGTGACCACTTTCTGAGATGTTTGCCTTGATTCCGTCCCAATCGTTGTGATAGTGCTCGCACCCACCAAGTCCAGTAACGGTACCAGACTCAGGACAAGGGCCAGAAAGGGCGCCAAAAAAATACACCTACTCGACATCACGCCAGCGTTATCTGAACTGCTCGATGTTGTTTGCAGATTCTCCTGATCCTGTAACTGTATACATCGGTTAAATTAGGTAATGTTTGGATTTATTAAAATCTCCTGAATGAACAGCAATAAAAATGTATGAGATCTAGACTAAAATATTTGAGAACTAGTTGGGACTCCTATCATCTCTGAGGTAAATACTGATATACACTCATGATACATAATTTCTGACCAGAGTGTGAGAAGCAGAAAGCTTCGAATGGCCTGGTATTGCTCATTTCCCCACCCAGTACACCTATAGAGGCTGAGTTCGAATGCAGGGTATGTGTGTGTGTGTGGTGCCTGTCGTTCGTCTCTGGTCAGAAATTACGTATCACGAGTGTACTAACAAGCCCACATTCAGTGTTGCTACCTAAAACAACCAAGTTACATTGTGTGCAATTTTATAAACTGGTTTGACGAGAAATTTGTCACCTATGGGCCTCCACATTTGTTGCTGGTGTCACCATTTACAGAACACTCATTGAAAAAAAAAAAAAAATAGTCGATGTCACCTTTTTTTTGTCCAACTCCCTAATGCACAACTGGTCAACTCTGACCTTCCTTCAAACGCAATGTGTCTAGGCAACTCCATTAAAATTAGGCATGATTTTGGACCTTTTCTCACTCTTTTAATTTCACTAGCCAGGACATTTAGTTGGCTTCTGTTCTACTGTATAACAGTCAATTTCCTCACTAGAGAAATAAATCACGATATGACTTGGGTTAAGCTATTTATATCTAGAAATATATCATTTTGCAGTTAAGCACTGAAATATGCAGGGTTTTTCTTTACATAACTATACAATTATTAAGACAGTACCGTATACTGTATATAAAGCACAACGTACGTTATACCTTAATTACATAGAATTATGTGTGTTTATCATCATTCGCTATTATATATATATATATAGGGTGTCCGGATTTTTTTGCCCGAAAATTTGGCAATTGCATACATTATTAATTCTAAAAAGAAAATACTCTATTGAAGTGATCTTTTTTTTTTTTAGTTTAGCGGTAATTGAGACATTTAATTAAGGGGGTGTGGGAGTAAGGGACAGGCTTGGGGGGGTGCGGGAATATGGGGACAGGCTTGGGGTGGGGATAGCCTGTTCCCCTATTCCTGCACCCCCCAAAACAACCCCCCCCCCCCCCAAGCCTGTCCCCCTATTCCTACACGTCCTTAAATGTGTGACATTTGAACAGGGGGGGTTTGAAGGTTGCAGGATTAGGGGGACAGGCTTTGGGGATTTGAGGGTGCAGGAATAGGGCGACAGGCTTTCTACCCACCCCAAGCCTGTCCCCATATTCCCGCACCACCCCACCCCAAGCCTGTCCCCTACTTCCACACACCCTTAATTAAATGTCTCAATTACCGCTAAACTAAAAAAAAAAAGATCACATCAATAGAGTATTTTCCTTTCAGAATTAATAAAGCAGGCATTTGCCAAATTTTCGGGTAAGAAATTCCGGACACCCTGTATATATATATATATATATATATATATATATATATATATATATATATATATATATATATATATATATATATATATATATATATATATATATATATATATATATATATATATATATATATATATATATATATATATATATATATATATATATATATATAATTGATGAAGATTGGTAAAAAGGCAAGGCAATTTCATTAAATATAATTAAGTCAATATTATATTTTTGGTACATTGGAGCGCCATGATTCCTTCAGAATATGCCAGGAAACAGGATCAGATTGACCAAAATATTGATGGTGTCTTATTACTTGGAATAGTTTGGAGGAATCAATTTTTTCCGATTTACCATCACTGTACTACCTTAAAAGGGGAGTACAGTGTTGATAAATCCGGAGCAAATTATTCAAGGCTACAGGAAATCAATAATTTCGTTAACCTGCTCCTGTTTTCAGACATACTTTGGAGAAATCAAGGTGCTCGAATGTACCAAATATATACTATCTCCTAATGGAAGTAAGTCACCAGCCTCTCTCTCACCTGAAGATAATTAATTTTTATGAGAATAATTCAGGTGTAGTGTGTGGGTTTCCTGTTACAGCCAGGAGGGCAAGTGAATGAGGTCCAAGGGATCACTAATCTACCTTCTGACTAGATACTAGAAGTGGCCTCAGTGAATTTATGTGAAAATAGCTCCGCCCCCTTTGTTTCCACATCTGTGGCTACCGCAGGCGGGAAGTGATGTGATTGGTTTATGGTGGCTAGGACGTCATCAACGGGGTGGAGTTATTATCGTCTAAACTCGATGCAGCTACTTTGGTAGCCAACACTGACTATTCCTTGCAATTTTGGGAATAGATAGAAAACATCATCAGGGAATGGATCTTACAAAACGCATGGTGATATTGGAATTGGTTACTTCATTCATTAAGAAAAGCATGGTTGACAATACCAAAGAGGTAGAACAGGGTTAGGGATGAAGTAGTATGTAGGAATATGGCAATTCATAAAGGTAGAAGGTAGTGTATCAGAAGAAAGCCGGGTAAATGCTTAGCACACACACTTGCACACACACACACACACACACACACACACACTTGTATACACACGCCCAAATCATGTTCATCTACACTTTTCTGCTTTTCCCGGAATATATTGGTGTTGTTGTATAATCTATCTAGTGAACTTGTTTCTTGTTCCTACAGAATCGTGGGATGAAAAATGGAATTTGTTTTTCATCACTATAGGTTTTGAAGCTTCTACTAGTGTCGTAATTGTTTTTTTCTTTTCTTTTTTTTCAGAACTACATTATTTTTCATACATACGAGTCCCCAGATGAGGAAGGATCCATTGTAAAGGTTCTCCGATGCAGGATTTGTTGAAGAATTGTCTCAGAAAAATGAAAACAAGATTAGTTATTCGACTGTAAATACATTTTATAAGGTACAGCCACAATCAAATATCCACTGACACTTTCCTTCCATCGCAGTAAATATCTTGGTAATAAAGAACAACACGTGTAGGATTTTTCAGAACCTCATAGTAATAACTGAGGGGGTTGAGTTGACGTAAAGTGTTGTAAGATTATAGTTTGATATGATACTGCTGGGTTTCATTGCACGATGGAAGGAAGGTGTCGGTGGTTCTTTGATTGTGGCTGTACTATATACTCAACCCCAAGTACACTATGATGGTGTAATACTATGCAGGAATTTTAAATACAATTCCTTCCTGACTGAGGTAGTATTAGATCTGAGAGAAATTGTATTGAATCTCTATCCATCTCAGTGGCGGAATATTAGTATCACGTCTTGCGTTAGTGATGAAGGGTGTTTGATCCCTGCCCACTCACACTATGTATACAATTATTATCCTGTCGCTGGTGGCAGCATAAAATTACACCATAAGCATTAGAGACTGAGTGCATCAAAAAAGGCATTTGCTGTGGGAAAACGCTATGTTAAAATATTGCAAATTTGGTTTGCTGTGATGTGCCTAATGTTTTTGTACGTATGACGTGAATAGGAATGATGTAATATTATAATGGATATCAGAAAAAGGGGTGCTCTAGCAGAACCAAAAATTTAGCAAGACATGAACAACCAGTCGAGAGGGTAGTAGGAATCTTTATTGGTGGGTTCAGAAGATGTTCCACACTGCACTGAGACTTGTAGCGTAGTGTTGAAACATAATCATTTAAAATTAATCAATAGTGTTACTGTGAAGTTGAGAATAATAGAATCCCTTTTTATCAGATTGTTGTCCCTTAACTTGAATAACAGTTTATCAGGAATACCCCTTCATCTATTTTAATTTAAATGGTTTTCTTTGTACGGAAAATTTACTTTTGTAAATTTACAGTCCATAAATTTCGTTATTTTCTTGATATTATAACTACTGAAGAATACATTGTAAACAAAATATGTTGTTTCCTGCTTGCTGTCACACCTCTCTATCACTTATTTCTGGCGTTATAGGACCTCGATGTTGCGGCGCCTTATACCCATCAATCAATCAAAAAGTAAAATGTTGTAACCTCTCTGGCTGTTCCTCCCTCCTTACTGTCTTTGAGGATTTGGTGGACTACTCTTGGTGCAGATAAGACATGAAGCAGATTAATCTCAGCAATCAGACAGGAAACACAGGAGAAGCAAGTCTTCTATGCCCAGTCTGAAATCATTCTTCTTCTACACTAAATGTACAGTATGATCTTTTATTATCTCCATATAGGGCACCGAAAACTTTAGTGCCTCCCAAACATAGTTCCATTCATTTCCAACTTGCTCTAATATTTCAAATGACTATCCTTACTTAATGAATGACACAGGACATAAAACAAACTTTTCTTCTTCTCTTAATTGTCTTTGTGTTCCTTTAGCCATTTCTCTTAGATAGATCACATAAGCATGGTAGTTAAAACTGCTTCAAAGGAATTTGGCTTGATGTGAGTAGTCCGTGAATATTTCACCTCCTTGCAGCTGCTGTCATTATACTGAGATGTAATTCACCCGTGGGTAGGGAGGCTCAACCTTCACAATATTCTTAGACATGATAGAATCAAATGTGATTTGTTTTATTAACTGTCACCCTTATACTGATTCACTACAACCACTCTCTTACCGATGGTTACTATCTATCGCTATTACACTGGAAAATGATCAATTGAACTCTCCCATTGGATGCCTTCTCCCCACATAGGAGAGCATGCAATGCTCGTAAAGCTACTCGATGTCACCTCTATTTTGTCCAACTCCCTAATGCACAACTGAACAACTCTAGAACAGGACCATTTTACATACTGCAACTGACTTTCTTTCAAACGCAATGTGTCTAGGCAACTCCATCAAAATTGGGCATGATTTTGGACCTTACCTCACCCTTTTAATTTCCCTGGCCAGGACATTTAGCGGGCTTCTGTTCTACTGTATAACAGTCAATTTATTCAATAGAGAAAACATCACGATATGAATTGGGTTAAACTATTTATATTTAGAAATATATCATTTTGCAGTTAAGCACTGAAATATGCAAGGTTTTTCTTTACATAACTATACAGTTATTAAGACAATACCGTATACTGTATATAGAGCACAATGAACAGTTGACCACACATGAAGATGGTACGCCTCGCTACAACAGGAAGAATAGTAAGCAAAGCTATAGTTTGTTGACAAGCAATCAGTAATAATATTTTACTGTATGCTCGTCAGCAACATACATTATACTTTAGTTACATAGAATTTTGTGTGTTTATCATCATTCTCTATTATAAATATCTATATACAGAGAGAGAGAGAGAGAGAGAGAGAGAGAGAGAGAGAGAGAGAGAGAGAGAGAGAGATTATTCTGTGATATAGGTGTGTTAAAGTTATATTCAGAAAATATAGTATTACGATTCCTTCCTGGCAATATCTGTTGAGTCCAAGTTGTTTGAAATAATAATAATAATAGTGAAACCAATTGCCAAATTGAACTTTCCTTTAATATATATTAATATAAGGAAGAGTTTTTGAGTGTTTCTCACATGTCAATAGTGATGTATACCAGTCTGTGAGTATAGCTTGATAAAGATAAATCGACAAGGAATAGAAGGGAATAAAAGATGAAGAACCAATGGGATATAAAATAGGAGAGAACAGAAGGTCAAGGATGAAAAGAGCAGGCATGAGAGACGAAGAGGGAGGAGGGGAGAGTTTGGGTTTAGATGAGTGAAGAATAGTGAAACCCCCTGGTAGTGTAGTGAGAATGGCTGAAAGATGGCTAAGCCTGCCTTGAAGAACAGTACTGATGGACACACTTCCTGATAAAAATTAAAAATATATTTTTCGATAGAAAAGGTATCAAAACAATGGGGCGATAGTTAATGTGTGGGAGTATTCTGTACACTTGGGAACAGGTAAGAAGAGAGGCTTAGTTGGAAATTTTACTTGGCAAGAGGTCAACAGAAAAGGAAAGTTCTTTCTGATGACAGGAGAAATCCTACCAGAAACGTACGCCTACCGAGTGTCAAGGTCAGAGAGGGCAGAAAGTACTTCCTTAAAATATATTTAGATGGCAAGAACAAATAAGCAGAGGGACGGAGATGGAAGGATATTGCCAAATTCGTCAATATTGGAGTGTGAGACGTAGGATTCAGAAAAGAGTTCAGCTTTATCTGATTAAGAGATGGTGATATTTTCATCAGGAATGATGAAAGAAATGAAAGTGGATGAAATAAAAGTTTCTAGAAAACTATTTGGAAAATTGCCATAACGAAATGTAGAAGGAAATATTGGAGCATTTATTACACCGGGATCGGATGGAAGTTATACACGTGTAAATAGGTACCAGTATATTTGAGCTTACTATGCAAAAGTCTGGCTATGCACATGTTCCTCTCCTGCACATCTGTGTCTGTAACCATTAATCTTCTTAAATATCATAAATGTTTCGATGATATAATCTCACCGTCAGATCATACGTATTATGTCTGTTTGTGGACTGTGTTCTTAGATTACATCCAATCATATTATGGGCATACGTAATATTAGGTATTATAAGCCATACAATATATACCTGTTAATTCCAGACCAACAACCTTTTATCATGGACACTGAGAAGGACAAAGTTCTGGTGTTGTCTGTACAGCTGTGTTCTGCTTCCCTGAGATATCTCTGATAAAGGGAA
Source organism: Petrolisthes manimaculis (assembly GCA_034508575.1). Lineage (NCBI taxonomy): Eukaryota > Metazoa > Arthropoda > Malacostraca > Decapoda > Porcellanidae > Petrolisthes > Petrolisthes manimaculis. The sequence goes on from JAWZYT010001507.1 coordinate 262,150, forward strand.
TTTTAACCTCTCTTCCCTTGCTGGACGGCAGGCAGTTGAGTCAAACTGCCTCACCAACACACTCAGTGAAGATGACAAACTATAAAGGATACCAAGATAATATTATACAGTATATAGTCATCGTTCGCCAACCAATTTGTTGCTGGTGGATGCATGGATGTTAAATAATTGATGCTTTGTAACATGTGTTTATGTTGTACAGCTGTATCTATCTAACTTTCTGTCTATTATCAATTTATCAATGTTGGTCAACGTTGGTCGGTACGTATAGATGCTAAATAGTCGGGTGGGGTGAATGACAATTGTGGGGAATAACCAGTGTGAGTGAGTCAATACAATACATAGTTTAACAGGCATGACTCCCAAAAGATTATGCTAGTATAATAATAATAATAATAATAATAATAATAATAATAATAATAATAATAATAATAATAATAATAATAATAATAATAATAATAATAATAAACAGTTTATTCATATAGCAGTCAGAGACTGAAAATGTACAGTGGAGGTGGTTACATTAATATTAATTATTAGACTGATAATAACTTGCGTTGAATTTATTTCTGTCTTGCTGGTGGCAGCACTTTGGTGGGGATGGAGCTGTGGTGATATCGATCGGTGTGAGGGACTTTCAGTGGCACCAGTTTGTTTTGGTGTCCATAGCTGGTAAGGCATAGCAAGACTTTTCCGAATCTTCTGAGAGCCTGCTCGTGCATGGTTAGCAGACTCAGGTTGGTGAGGGCATTGCTATAGCCAGTGTAGGCAGGGCCAAGTATGACTCTGCATACCCTCTTCTGAACCTTCTCCAGTTGTTGTTGTTGAGGTAAGAACAGTCGTGGTCAAAAATAATCATCCATAAAGGGTAACCCACGTTAGAATTTGATAGCTTTCACCCGTTTCATACCTGATAAACTTTCCAATAAATAGGTTAAGTATCATCTTTTAATTAACTACAAGCAGCTATTGATAAAGAATACGCACTACTTAAAACAATAACATCATAAATTATTTTGTGAACGTGAAAACATTAGACAACCAATTGTTTGAGATACCCATATGTAGATGTTTGTTTTGGACCCCGACTGGACAAGTGTGTCTGTGTGTGTGTGTGTGTGTGTGTGTGTGTGTGTGTGTGTGTGTGTGTGTGTAATTCAGGTGTGGCCTGATTAACGATGACCTGCATACTGGATTATGCGTGTGTATGCAGAAAATATTTTAATTTATTTCAACGAGGATGAAGCTCATAGATTTAAGAGACAAGATTGCAGGTGTTTAAAACGAAAAGAGAAGAAGAGAAAATTAAATAAATGGTGGAATAGAGAGAAAATGGAATAATAGTATGAATAGTTAAAATGAAATAAAATGAGGAATATAGGACCATAGAGAAGCTGGAGTAGAAGGAGTATAAAAGATAAAACATATATAATTATTTCATTATGTTCCGACTCTGAACATAGGCTTCAGTCATCCAATTACTGTGGCCCAGGTCAACTGCTACACACACACACACACACACACACACACACACACACACACACACGTCATGATTTCCGAACTGATTATGGATGATTATATTTGACCGCGAATGTACAGTTGGGGAACAATGTATCTGAACACCATTGGCAGCCTCTGATAATAACGCCAGGAGTGCACACATTAGTAATAGACCCAATTTATGAATGACTTAATAACGGTACTGACACTGGGAGACGTCATCCCTTTAGATTATGAATATTTTCTCTCACTGATGTGTTTCCTCTTGGAGATGATGCCAGAAGATGACAACAGTGTTCAGATACTTTATTCCCCAACGGTACATACAATAAATAATGTGAGTATTTTTATATTTATATGTCTGTGTGTGTTTACTATATCTTATTAGTGTGTGTGTGTGTGTGTGTGTGTGTGTGTGTGTGTGTGTGTTTGTGTGTGAACTACTATAATTATTTTACTGGTGTGTGTGCACCGTTGAGGAAGGGTACAGCCACAATCAAATAACCACCGACACTTCCCTTCTATCGTAGAAATAAATCAGTATCATATCAAAATATTATCATACAACACCTTACGTCAACTCAACCCCTTCAATTATTATTATGAGGTGCTGCAGAATCATTCACGTGTTGTTCTTTATTTCCAAGATATTTACTACGATGGAAGGAAAGTGTCGGTGGATATTTGATTGTGGCTGTACATGTAAACAAACTCTAAGTGTTATTCTTTGTACCTTTATGTGTACGCGTGTGTATTGTTTATTGTGTACGTACAGTACATGTGTGTGTGTATATAAATCTATTATTATTATTATCTGTGTGTGTGAGAGAGAGGATTCATTTTCTTCCAATTTTTCAGTTACGCACACACACTCATAAGCACACATACATACTTTCGAACAGTCTTTCATAAACACACACACACACACACAGATAAGCACACCGTTGTTTCTTTCACACACACACACACACACACACACACACACTTCCAACAGCCCGGTATGACGCAGAAACCCTTCTGAGCTCACACATACACACACACACACACACACATATTTTCAAACAACCTGACATGATGCACAAACACTTCTAAACACACATACACACACACACTTTCAAACAGTACGGTACGATGCACACACACACACACACACTTTTAAACAGTACGGCATGATGCACAAACATTTCCGAGTATATTCACGCCCACAAACACACGCATTCAAACAGCACGTTAAGATGCACACACACTTGTAAGAATACATTCACACACGTCTCTAAATATATATTCACACCCATGCACATTCTTGCAAACAGTATGTACACTGCTCGACCTATACACACATACACATACTAGCACCACCCCTAACCCAAACTAAACCACACTGCACACCCGCACAACCCACACACACAACCCACATACACACTCACACACAACCCACATACACACTCACACACAATGAGAACATCCCCAGACTCAGAAAACACCGACATTACGACAGCACCTCAAGCAGCTGTCCTGTAACACAGTGACCACACCCACGATGCCATATTCAGTGTGTGCCGAGCCTACAGCAAGTCATAATAATAATAATAATAATAATAATAATAATAATAATAATAATAATAATAATAATAATAATGAACCCAATTGTCAATAGTGATGTATACCAGTCTGTGAGTATAGCGTGATAAGGATAAAAGGAGAAGGAATAGAAGGGAATAAAGGATGAAGAACCAATGGGATATAAAATAGGAGAGAACAGAGAATGGGGCAAGGATGAAAAGAGCAGGCATGAGAGACGAAGAGGGAGGAGAGGAGAGTTTGGGTTTAGATGAGTGAAGAATAGTGAAACCCCCTGGTAGTGTATTGAGAATGGCTGAAAGATGGCTAAGCCTGCCTTGAAGAACAGTACTGATAGACACGCTTCCTGATAAAAATTAAAAAGATTTTTTTCGATAGATAAGGTATCAAAACAATGGGGCGATAGTTAATGTGTGGGAGTATTCTGTACACTTGGGAACAGGTAAGAAAAGAGGCTTAGTTGGATATTTTTTTCTTGGCAAGAGATCAACAGAGAAGGAAAGTTCTTTCTGATGACAGGAGAAATCCTACCAGAAACGTACGCCTACCGAGTGTCAAGGTCAGAGAGGGCAGAAAGTACTTCCTTAAAATATATTTAGATGGCAAGAACAAATAAGCAGAGGGACGGAGATGGAAGGATATTGCCAAATTCGTCAATATTGGAGTGTGAGACGTAGGATTCAGAAAAGAGTTCAGTTTTATCTGATTAAGAGATGGTGACCTTTTCATCAAGAATGATGAAAGAAATGAAAGTGGATTAAATAAAAGTTTCTAGAAAACTATTTGGAAAATTGCCATAACGAAATGTAGAAGGAAATATTGGAACATTTATTACACCGTGATCGGATGGAAGTTATACACGTGTAGCTAGGTACAGTCGGCAGCAGAAATTCGTCCCACTCTGCTGTAGTAATGAGAGTCTGGAGATCTGGTATAATACTGTCTGAAAGAGACTGAGGGAGAGAGAGGGGGTTATCAAAGCTTGGAATGACTCCCGGAACATTATCTCGACGCTGATTTGGTTTCAAAGTTCCTCTTAAGTTTGAAAAATATGAGAGTTCACAACCAATAATAATCATAGGATACACCCAAATAATGCATAATTATATGATTTTCTGAATCAATATTATTACCAATACACACTTTTATTACATAAAGTTCAGTATATATTAGAAATGAATTCTTAAGGTATCCTTGTTCAAACGATCTTTAGTAATTGCCATTTAAACCATAACTGACAACTCTCTCCCTCCCTCCCCCCCTCTCTCTCCTTCCCTCCCTTCCTCCCTCCCTCCCTCCCTCATACTGTACATTATTACCAGATCCCCAGGCTCCCATCACTACAGCAGAGTGGGACGAATTTCTGGTGCCGACTGTACCAGTATATCTGAGCTTACTTTGCAAAAGTCTGGCTATGCACATATTCCTCTCCTGCACATCAGTGCCTGTAACCAATAATCTTGTCAAATATCATAAATGTTTCGATGATATAATCTCACCGTGAGATCATACGTATTATGTCTGTTGGTGGACTGCATGAATACATGTAAACTTTCACGTAAATAAAATATTCATGCATTAAATTTATGTACATGCATATCAACAGGTGCACTTCGATTGAATCTGCGTCATTTTTCCACACACGTGTGCATCTTCCATTCATCATAATAATAGCATGTTCACAAGTCTATAATTCTTCAGAACATACACACCTGTTGGCAGCTCGAAATATCAACAGAGAGAGAGAGAGAGAGAGAGAGAGAGAGAGAGAGAGAGAGAGAGAGAGAGAGAGAGAGAGTTTATATGATACTTTATGATGATGAAAGAAAACCGCGCTAGGCCGGAAGACTCTGTAGTGTAGGGCAAGGGAAAAGGTGATAGAGAAGTAGACCATCGAAAAAATTGTGAGGAGAGAAAAAATGAATTCATCCAAGTCTATTACTTTTTCTTAGTGTATTTTTTCCTGAGTTAAATAATTACAGGAATAAATATCTACCCATAACTAAGTTGAAAAATTATAACGACATCTCCCCTCTATATGCCTGAAAATAGGAGATATATTTTGTTTTTTGTGTCTAAGGAATTGCATAGACTTTAATGTTCAGGACACATCATAAACGCGATATAAATTAAACTATATACATGATATTGAAAAACATGTAAAGAGGACATGATTAGAGACTGGGTCGTAGAGAGAGTAAATGTGTCTGTCGAACTCTCCTCTAGCTGCCAGGGCCTGCCGCACCTGCAGCAGGTTTTTTTTTCACACTTCTGGTGAGGACTAGGCTTAGCTAGTATTCATTCCCGCCAAAGTGTTTAGGAGATACAATAGGTATCTATATCTAAACACTGAGATCCACCAGCGCTTTCCCAAACCAACTATTCTACAGACATACGAAATACTCCTGACATCCTTTAAAAAAATAATCACTTTAATACACCAAAAATACTTTGGATAATGGGACAACCGATAGGACATTTGGGTAATTCGAACCAGTATTTTCTTTTTCTATAATTTCTTTTGACTTTTTTTAAATTATTTATGTGTGTAATAAAGATAAATCTTATAATGTCTAATTGGGGGAGGAGTTCGATCCCAGTACCCATGCAGCCCAATTCTCCACTCGGGCCTTGCTATTTAATCATGGCTGTTAAAATGCCACCTTCTGCTGTAGTTGCGTCATGGATAACTTTTATGGTTGTAAAGCTGGCATGGTTTCTCTGGGGCACCAGCAACCACACCGGATAATAGACTCCTCCTACCCTCCTAATAAGTTTACATAAAAATAATTAGAGAAAATTCATTGACAAAACCACATGTATAATCTTCACCCGGGCAATGTCGGGTATCGCTGCTAGTGGGATATAATTGTAAAGTGTATGTATGGTTATGTATATGGAGAAGTGTACTGTATATGTGTGGTGTTTGTGTTTGTGTATTGATATGTATGTGGAGAAATGTATGTGTGTGGCGTGTGTGTGTATGTGGAGAAGTGTTCATTCAGTACGTGCGTGGTGTCTGTGTGTTTTTTTTGTGTTTTTTTCTATACCTCAATCTCGGGGCTGTAGGCTGTCAGTAGCCCGTGACTCTTGCGAGGCCCCGAGATTATGTATTTATACACGTCACTATCAGGGATAACTGTGTGTGTTTGTGTGTATTGTTATGTATGTGGAGAAGTGTACACTCGCCAGCACTGCCCCGTGTTACAGGAGCTCGCACGTTTTAGGAGACGTGGCACCACTGTCATGATTTGCCGGGAAAAATGCCCGCATGTGGGATGGAGTAACCTCGATACAGTGGTGCATGAAGTGAACTTTGTTGTTTAAAACTTCGAACTACATAGTATCATTTCAGCCCGAATTTGTTTAACCTTAATGTTCTACATTAGAAAGTATTCAGTACTCGTCATTATGTAATGCATTTTATCTGTCTACATTTTTGTGATTAAGTTCTGTTTCTATCTTATCACCTAATACATGTATGGATCCCCAAATCTGTTGTCAGAAAAAGGGAGGAGCCATAAGCCTCGCACATGGCATGCTATGATATGACCACATTTGCTTCAATATTCATAGAACGAATCACAAGAATAGTGAACATAATGTCGAGAACTCATTGGAAGAAGCTTCAGTTTCCAGTCATAACTTAAGAGACGAGTTTTCTTCACCTTGCCGGTAGGGCTAGCATATTCATTCTCACCATCATAACGTAATGAACATAAAACCAGGTAATTACTGTAGCTGCAATGTACACAATGCTAATATTGCATTAATGAATATGCCCCTGTCTCCATAAAACGTTCATTTTTGTTAATTGTTGTTAGTTAAAAAAAATTGGAAATATTAGTTTGTTATCCGTTTACAGGTTAAAATATATCCCAATTAGAAGTGATGTTAATATTATTCACCCAAATAATTGTAATAAAGTCAGAATTACAAACGTGATCAGCATAGTTGTCATTCACACATCCAACTTATCAGTGTTTACTCGTTTATTCAGTTCATGTTATACCTTTTTGAGAATAACTTCTACAATTAGTGTAGTAGGATGGTAAGAAATAAGTAGATAGATATAAATAGTTTCTTTTACCTTACAAAAAGTAAAAATACATTAAATGTGGCATAGGTTTCGGTTTCTTATTTCTAACTCCAATACATTACCAACATAATCGTGTTTCTTCACTATTCCTGTGTTTCTTACTACGAATATTGAAGCAAATGTGGTCACATCTGAGCTTGTATGTGCCAGGCTCACAGCTCCCTCTTTTCTCTGACTTCATATAAGGCGCTGCAGACTAGATGATGAGATACCAACGACACGTCAGCACAAAACTGTGGCCAATTATTATGCATTTTATAAATAACTACTTTGTGTAGTACCCGGCGTTGACCGGGTAAAAATAAGATACCCAATATTTGGAGAACAAAAAGTATGTTGGATTAAGATTCATCATATGCATAAATTGCAAAAGCAATCACAAATTTTCCTCATGAGGGGGTTGTCAAAATGTGTTCCCGGTGGGGACATATATACCTATTTCTTCTGGTAAATCCCCACTCCTCAGTGAGTTGAAGTCCTCACTGGCAAGTCGCCAGTAGCTAGAAAGAGCAAATAAAAAAGGTTTTTTTATTTTTTTCCCCTAATACCATCCTTGAGTCACCCTGATCAAGAAAATATATATAGGTTCGCGGGTCTTGCTTTGATGGTTAGGACGTGATGAGGTAAGATTATATACTTCTCTTTTTTATATATAATGGTGGAAGATATTAAACACTTATTGCATGGATCAGGTTAAACAAAGTTCAGCCTGTTATGATACTTTGTGGTTCGAAACATTCAACAACAAAGTTCATTTCATGCGCCACTGTATCGAGGTTACTTATTTCACAAACGTGGATTGTTTCGAGGCAAATCATCACAGTGGTGCCACATCTCCTAAAACGTGCGAGCCCCTGTACCACAGGGCAGTGCTGGCGAGTGTACAGTCGGCGGCAGAAGTCCTGTCACCTCACCTGCTTCACCAAGAGAGGCAGTGTTCATGGACTCGAGAAATTAGCACGTTTTCTACGCCTAATAATCTCGAGTCTATGAACATTGCGTGGCTCGGTGAAGCAAGTGAGGCGACAGGACTTTTGCTGCCGACTATACGTGTGTGAAGTCTGTGTGTGTGTATGTGGAGAAGTGTACGTGTGTGTGTGTGTATGGTTTGATGGACATTTATATATTATGTATTTATTACTTATAATTCACTACTTTCTATTTTCTTCGGATATTCTATTCCTTTTTTTATTTAATTTTCTCTTTATTCTTTCTTTATTCCATTTTATCTCTATTCTTCCTTTCATTCCTTATTTTTTCCCTGTTTATCCTTATATTTGATATTTTCTCTTTTCTACTCTTCATTCCCTATTTCCTATATTCTTTTTTTATTCCATTTTTATCTCTTCCTCCTTTTAATTCATTTTCTATTATTCCTTATATCACTTCAGTTTCTTACTATTACTCTTCTTTTCATCTTATTTCCTCACTATTCATCCTTTTATTCAATTTTCTCTCTTTCCTCTGGATGTGATCAGCGATCTCTTTCAACACCTGCACATTTTAATCTGTTATGTTCACACTCTTTTCTGATACGTTTCTGCATACACACACAAACATTTCTCAGTTTAATTAATCCAACACATCTGACTGTAAACACACACAGACACACAAAGATTTCTCAGTTCAATCAATGCAACACTCCTGGTCTGCAAACACACACACACACACACACACACGCACACACACACACACACATGTATGTACCCTTGCGCGCAGATAAATCTAGGCCACCTCGTCCACCAACATGCTGATATTATTGTATCTGGTAACAGTGGCAATATGACCTGGACCGAAATTCAGTCGTCTACTCGGGCGAAACAAATTCAATGAATATTTGTCACTATGTAGATTTAACTGTTTTAGAAACTATATAATGCATGTTATTGGATGGGTTGGCCTCGAGTCATCTGTTTACATCTTTACATGAATACGTATCTGTCCCACACGCATTATTACCAACTGTATACTGGCTCGACCTCGAGTTAGGTTAGGTAATGTAAGGTTGGTTTAGATAGGTTACGTTACAGTATAATGAACTGTTAAAAGCAATGAGATTTATTTTACGGATATCCCATGGTTAGTTTTGTCACTACAGCCCAAGCGTCATTATGAACTTGTTTGACACCCACCCCTGAGAGCCTTGATGGAGTTGAGCCGGTATACAGTTGTTATTACTGAAGTAAAACTCAGCTTGACCATATAGAAGGCTTTATTCAACAAAGAACACGACTACCTGTAACAAAGGAAAAAGTAGTTTAACATCAGGTAACTAGATACATGTAATACAAATTCTTCCAACTACAGTGATAATAACAAAATACCACAATCTCCCCCACACAGATAAATGCATACCCAAACAAAGCAAAGGTAAATCATAACCATATTTACATAATTACCCAGCAACATAAAGCAAAACTTAAAAAAACAAAACCTAATAATTAACATTTGTGATTCTTGCATATGAGAAAAAGCATACGCATTTAACTTTCAATTTCAAATGTTAAATCATTCATAGTTATATGGCATCAAGATTTCTTTCATAGGTTAAGCGATCAGGATCTTTCCTACAGCGCTGTGATCTTCTTAATGAAGGTGGAATATCATGGGAATCTTCTAGCTGACACTTAGGCTCCAAATTAGTCACAAGTTGCTCCTTACAATCACTACCCTGGTCCACAATACCTCCCTTTTTTTGTGAATATACTTGTTCCTGATTATTGTTATCAGCTGTTTCATGTGTTGCCGTGGGGGAATTAACCCTATCTACCCGTCTATACTCCATTTCAGTCAGGTCTCTCTCTCCACTTGTAGTACCACCCCTAGGAGCCAGATCCCGAACTGACACTGTAGTCACTCTACCATCAGGAAAGCGAACATGTGCATATTGAGAATTGGCTTCAATGAGTTCTACTTCATCAACCAAAGGATCATACTTTGATTGTCTAACATGACGTCTTAAGAGTACAACTCCATGAGAAGAAAGCCAAGATGGAATAGAACAACCACTAGTTGATCGACGCTGAAAGTTGAACATCCGCTCATGAGGTGTTGTATTCGTTGCTGTTGACAAAAGAGATCCCATTGAGTAGCAGGCAAGCGACGAGATTTCAATGCAAGAGTCACGGTCTTCCAGATCACCCCATTGTAACGCTCACACTGACCATTTCCCCGGGGGTTATAAGGTGTAGTTCGACTTGTTGAGATACCTCGACTGTGGAGAAAATCAATTACCTCTTTTGACATGAAAGAAGCCCCCCTGTCAGAGTGTATGAAAGCAGGCATGCCAAATATAGAAAACAGTTGACTGAGGCACAAAATTACAGTCTTTGCAGAAATGTCAGGACACTGGAATGCAAAGGGGAATCTGGAAAACTCATCGATAACAGTGAGTAAGTACCGGTTTGATGAAGATGAAGGTAGTGGTCCTTTAAGATCAATGCTAAGTCTCTCAAATGGACCCATTGCTTTGATCAAATGAGCCTGCTCTGGCTTGTGATATCTTGGTTTGCATTCTGCACAATCAGAACAAGAATTAGTAATCTTTTTAACATCATCTACAGAGAAAGGAAGGTTTTTCGTCCTCACAAAATGTGTCATATACGAGTGACCCCAGGATGACAGAGAGATTTGTGTAATGTTACCAAAGTGTCAGAGCTAATGGCAGAACAATATGCTCTGGAGAATGTATCAGCAGGTATGTTATTCTCACCTGGTCGATAAATTATGTCAAAACTATAACATGCAAGCTCAATACGCCATCTCTGGATTTTATCATTCTTTATCTTGCCTGATCGCTTTGAATCAAACATGAAAGCAACTGACCTTTGATCTGTAATCAAAGTGAAATGCCTACCAGTCAGGAAATGTCTCCATTTTCGCAATGCCTCTACAATGGCATATGCTTCCATCTCCACCGATGAATGCTTTCTTTCACTAGTACTGAGGGTTCTAGAGAAGAACGCTACTGGTCTGCCGGCTTGACTAAGAGTAGCAGCAATAGCTATATCAGAGGCATCAGTTTCCACAACAAAAGGAACAGTTTCATCAATAGCATGAATTATTGATTTTCCTATCTCTACCTTAAGGTCTTTGAAAGCACACTGAGCTCTTTCAGACAATGGGAATGACTTGCTTTGAACAAGAGGAGCAATTTTCTCAGAGAAGCTAGAGATCCATTGAGAATAGTAAGAAAACAAACCAATAGACCTGCGTAATGAAGCATTATCATGAGGTAGTGGAAGTTCTTGAAGTGGGCGCAACCTTTCAAAATCTGGCTTGATAGTACCGTGAGATATAGTATAACCCAAAAGATTTACAGAGGACACTGAAAAAGTACACTTGTCATGATTGATTGTCAAATTAGATTTCTCAGCAGCATCAATAAATTTCTGCAAATTATGATCATGCTCATCCTTACTTTTACCACAGATTGTTATATCATCTAAATATGCATAGGTGTCAGAGAGAGAATTATCAGAAATAAATTGATCAATTATGCGCTGAAAGCATGCAACTCCGTTAGTAACACCAAAAGGAATCCTACAGAACTGATAGAGTTGTTGATCAGCTTCAAAAGCAGTATAAGGTTTGTCCTCGTCTCTTATAGGAACCTGGTGATAGGCAGACTTCAAGTCAATAGTACTGTAATACTGATATTGTGCTACAGTGTTAACTAACTCATCTATTTTCGGTAGGGGATAGGCATCAAGTTGAGTGAAGCGATTTATAGTCTGTGAATAGTCTATCACCATTCGTTTCTTGTGCCTCTCATTTGTTGTTACCACAACTTGTGCTCGCCATGGGGAGTTACTAGCTTCTATTACCCCCTCCGCAAGCAGTCTTTGTGTCTCTGACCTAATAAACTGTCTGTCCGGTACACTGTATTTCCTAGATTTAGTAGTAATTGGCTTACAGTCTTTAGTGAGATTACTAAATAGAGAAGGAGGTTGAACACCTACACTAGCTAAACCACACACATTCAGAGGAGGTTTACTCCCTCCAAACTCTACATTGACACTCTCATGTTGTTTCATAAAATCCTGGCCTAAAATAACATCACAGCATAGATCAGACAAAACAGATAACCTGACAAATGGATACATAATGCCTTGCAACTCAATATTTACTAAGGTATAGCCAGAAATGTGGGCACTAAGAGAGGTGGAAGCCATAGACACTTTGCCCGAACCAGAGACTACCTGAAAGTGATATTTATCTATGAGCTGCCTGGATATAAAGCTCTCTGAGCTACCTGTGTCAAATAGAGCTTCAGCAACATTGCCATTAACACACACTTTTACAGTTGCTTTAGACAAACTTTTAGTTGATGCAGCAGACATTGCTGCTAATGTAGGAGACTGGAGTGAAGCTGAAGTTCCAGATACAGCTGACCGACACACCTTACTGAAGTGTCCTTTCTTTAAGCACTTATGACATATGGCATCACGTGCTGGACAGTTCCGTCGAGGGTGACGACTATTTCCACAAAAGAAGCACTTCTGTTGTTTTTCTGGTATAGCTGCCAGTTGAGAAGCATCTGCAGATGCTTTTGTCCTATCCTGAGCTTCAACAATATCACCACCAGTAGCAGCAGCACTAAAAACCTGAGTTGTGTAAGACTCTGAATTCTTTTGCGCTTGTTCAAGGGCTCGTGCTTGATCAAATGCAGTCGGAAGATCTAAAGTCTTGTTTTCTAAAAGTCTCTGACGGATTGTATTTGAGCTCAGGCCACTGATAAATGCATCCCTGATAGCCTCCTCTTTGCATTTTTCGGCAGTTACAGCCTGATAATTACAGTCAGTACTAAGTTGCTTCAGGGCTTGTAGAAACTCGTCCAAGGACTCCTCTGCTTGCTGTCTGCGGGTGGCCAGTTGATGCCGAGCATACACCTCATTTTTGGGTTTCACATACAGTTTTTGTAGAACATCGATAGCAGCTGGATAAGTGTTGCAATCAGCAATGTATTCATAAACATTTGGAGCTACGTAGTTGATAAGAACATTCAGCTTATCGGGATTATGTTGATTTATAGCAGTGAGGAAGTTGCTAAATGTTTTATACCAGTGCTTCCATTCTTTAGCTGCATTGCTCGCACTTGGATTCGCTTCAAAACGGTCAGGTCGCAAGAACTTGTCCATGGTTCTCCAGAGACGACCAGCAGAGGATCTTCTTTGTTGAATAAATTGAAGTAAAACTCAGCTTGACCATATAGAAGGCTTTATTCAACAAAGAACACGACTACCTGTAACAAAGGAAAAAGTAGTTTAACATCAGGTAACTAGATACATGTAATACAAATTCTTCCAACTACAGTGATAATAACAAAATACCACAATTACCTTGACATTAATTACACGTTCCAGTGTAATTAATGTTAACTTCTTTTTGGTCATTTTTCAAAGAATTTTCTAGCCACTTTTATTTCATCTACTTTCCTTTCTCTCATCTTCCTGATGAAAATGTTACCATCTCTTTATCTGATAAAGCTGAACTTTTTTCTTAAGGGACTCTGTGTTGTAGTCAGAAAATTAGAGATCAGCGAGTCCTTCAAACAATGCCACGAAACCCTATACTTATATGGACGGAGCTTGTTTCGTGGCATGGTCAGGAGGAATCAGAAGCCTCCAATTTACCAACAAGAAAATATCACCTTAAATCTTCGTCTCTAATTCCGCTATTGACTAATTCAGCACTATTCCTCCATCTCCGCCCCTCTGACCTACTTGTACTTGCCTTCTGAATATATTCAAAGGAAGTACTTTCTGCCTTCTCTGACCTTGACACTCAGTTTCTGGTAGGAATTCCCCTGACATTATAAAGAATTTTCCTTCTGTATTTGCCGATTCCCTGCCAAGAGAAAGTCTATCCACCTGTGCCTCTCTTCCTACCTGTTCCTAAGTATACACAATATACTTCCACTCATTAACTATCGCCTCATTGTTTTGATACCTTATCTATCGAAAAAATTCTAATATATTCTTGACTGAAATTCAAAGGTTTTACACCAAACTTTACTCATTCTTCTTTACCATCCTAATGAACTGTCCCCATTTACTGACGTTCTACCGGTGGTCTTCTATCACTCCTTCCTGATTCATGTTCGTTCTCTATTCGGATCTTAAGTCAAACTTTTACTGTTCTGATATATTAAAAATGTTAAATATATCAAATACAGCTGTTATAATCTGGTAATAAAGCAATGATATTTAAGTAACCTTTTTTAACCAAGTTTGTGAAGCCATCCATAGAATTGATTGGCAAGGTAGCCATCTAATGTACAAAAGTAGTGGTATTAGAAAACGAAAAATTATTGAATCAATGTGCATTGAAAAACACCGTAATTTCAACCTCAGTAATGGAATGTATAAACTTGACCCAATAATGAAATTGTAGCGGCTCCATCCTGAGTCATCCCATGGATCGGCGGTTGTACTAATCGGCTTCCAGATGCGGCTAAATCCCTCTTTAGATACTGTGCCCCAGACAGGCTGCTCTGTGTTCCAGCAATGATTCATCCCTGGGTAGAACATCTGCCCCCAAATTTCACAAGGGGTCGTACGATCACGTGATGGCGCTACCCCCACACACATACGGGATCTTAGCCCTACTGAATAAAAAGGGCCGCTGCACCGCAGGACAGTCACTTCCACACGAGCTCTGGACCTAGGAACACCTTCACCTGCCGTAGTACAGCTCCGGACAGATCAATGACCCACTATGTGATTGGCGGAGTTGACTTTTTCTGATATATGTTTTTCAAAGCTTAACCCCTCCACGACGGGATAACTATGGATAGCCATTTTGTCAGTCCGGGGCTAATCTTACTTTCCCTACTGCCTGGCCGGGCGCTTTTGGCCGATTTTTCCAAAATCGCTCTATTCCACTTACTCTGTACGTCTAAACTACGATACTGAACAACTTAAATTTGGTCTTGTTAGCACCATCAACTCTTCCTCTTTCCAATAAATCCAACCCCAGCTCTCTACAACTCTCCGTTGCCGAGAAATTAAGTGAGGAATGAAGGGTACTTTTTCGTGTGAGCGCGGCTGCGTTCGCTTAGGTGGCGTGGCTCTGACGACAACTGAACGTGGCCCGCGCGGGTGGCAGTCAGTGTTGTAAGTAAGCATGGCGCAACACAGAATCGGACACGCACGAGAATCTAATCCACATCCATCCATGTTTACAGTCAGTAACACACTGACTGACGATGGTGATTTGTAGGGATGGTGGTGAAGTATAGCCAAGTAAAAAAAAAAACGTCAAATTGGGCTCGCAAATGCCGACATTGGCAATAGCGGTGCTTCATCCCAACCGGTGACCACATGGCAGGGGTGTAAGACACGACCCGGCCGCTTCCTGGGGCCGTCTATGACTGCGGTCCGGACGTTAAGGGTTAAGTCCTTGTCAATTGTGACTCCAAGATCTTTTTCAGCATTGGTAAGTGTTAACCTCTGCTCCATGACATAATCACCACTAGGTATTTCTGTCTTACCAATTCTCATAGATTTGCATTTATCAGGATGGAATTTCAGAAGCCACTTATTTGACCAATCTTTTAGTGCTGTTAAGTCATCCTGCAATTCTTTACACTCCCCAATGTCTTTTATTTTTCTAAATATTTTTGTGTCATCTGCATATAGGAACAACTGGCTCTCATCAGATATAACTTCTGGTAAATCATTGATATACATGACGAAAAGCAGGGGTCCGAGCACAGAGCCCTGTGGTACTCCACTAGTGACACTTCTCCAGCTAGATGTTTCACCATTTACAATAACCCTCTGCTGTCGTCCACACAAGAAAGATTTGATCCAACCAATGTACCCTGGGCCCAAGTTGAATATTTTCAGCTTTTCTAGCAACCTTTGGTGAGGGACCTTATCAAATGCCTTCATGAAGTCACAATAGGCGACGTCCACTGCTAATCCTTCATCTAGTGCTTCAGTCCACTTGTTTACCACTTGTAGCATTTGCAATGTTGTGGATCTGCCTGAGACAAAACCGTATTGTTTTAAACTGCACAGATTATGTTCCTTCATATGTGTGATAATGCTATCTTTAATTATTGATTCCATGATCTTACCAATAATACAAGTGAGACTCACAGGTCTATAATTGCTAGGGTCACTTCGATCCCCCTTCTTAAAAATAGCTGTGACGTTTGCGTTCTTCCATTCTTCAGGTAGTCTTTGTTTCTTAAAGGAGAGCTCAAATATGATTCTTAATGGTGTCACTAATTGATCTGCCAGCTATTTTATTACTCTTACATGAATACCATCTGGCCCTGAAGACTTATTCCGCTTTAGACCGTCAATCTTTGTTTTGATCATTTCCTCCGTAAACGTGATATCTTCCAGTTTCGGCACCTCTTTGGTTTCCACCGCCGGAACACCTGTCGGCTCTTCCGTAAAAACACTGCAATAGAAATCTGATAAAACTTCAGCTTTCTCCTGGTCTCCCTTAGTTTTTTCAACCTTACTCTCATCTATGTACAGTTCTGGTATCATACGTGTACTTTTTGTTTTTGCTTGCACAGCCTTCCAAAATATTTTTGGGTTATCCTTTACATTTTCTGCTATTATTTTATCTTTTCTGTTTGCTTCCTTTCTTGTGGCACTTCTCACTTGGTTATTCACTCTCTTGTATTCAGTGGAGACTGTACTCAATTCTCCATCATAATTTTCAACACCGGATGTCTTTAGCTGTTTTAATCTATTCCATAACCTGCGCTTTTTCTTTATTTTTGACTTTAACTTTACATTCTGATAATACTTTGCTGGTGAATTTCTGTTCATCCCCTCTCTAAACTTTCTTCTCGGAATACAGGCTTCGACATCCTCACACAGTTTCGTTTTGAATTTGTTCCACACTTCATCCACACCCTGTAGATATAGATATTCTTTCCAGTCAATGGACATTAGTTCCTTAAGTCTCCCCCAGTCAGCTTTTTCCATCATATATACTAATTTTTCAATATTTTTATGTTGTACCTCCAGGTCACATGAGAATACAAAGCAGCCATGGTCACTCTTACCAATATGACTTTGTATCATAACATCTTCAATCAGCAGTTCATCATTGCAAAATATGAGGTCCAGCATATTTCCCGCAGTCCCCTCTCTAAATCTTGTCACACCGTCTACCTTTTGAAATAGGTACCCTTCCCTAATTTTCTCCACAAATTCTTGGCTAAACTGATCTGAACTAGTCCAAAACTTCCAGTCTATATTTGGTAAGTTGAAATCTCCACACAATAACTTAAATCCATCATCTAGATTATTAAGTTCATTTATCAAACCCAGTAGCTTATGATTATTTTCCTCTGAACTATTAGGGCTCCTGTAGACTGATGCAATTGTCATGTTACTTGGTTGCATTCCAATCCTAATACCTAAATATTCACAATACTGTTCACTGAAAGTAACAATACTGTATGGTAGACCTTTTTTCACATATATAAGTAAACCTCGTCCCTCATCATCTTTTCTTAAATTCTTCTCAATAATTTCATAACCCTGGATATTGTATTCCACAAGTTCTCGTTCAAATCGAAAGTTTTTTGGCTTAACCTCTTGTAACATTAAAACGGATGGAGCTACTTCCATGGTAATAATTCTTGCTCTTAATTCAATCACTTTATCTGGGCTAAATATGTCTACATTACTAAACAAAATTCAAAACTTATTGTGTCTAATGATTGATGATGAGGTAGGGGCTGCATTATTATTATGAGCTGAGTGTTTATTTATAATCTCTCCCTGCCGCTGTCCTCTACAGTCTCTTCTGGATCCCCGATGGCCCTGTTCACTTCTGCCTTTGGTATTTGTCCTCCATTGAGCTTGTCTTCTGATGCTACTCCCACCGTCGCCGGTACAGCTACCCCCTTCCTTACTGTATTTTGAGTCCGCTTCCTGATTCGAACAACTTCTCTTTCCCAGGGTAGGCCCCTGACCACATAAAAAAACTCTGTTCCCCTTGCCTCTTGATTTTTCTTTAAAGCCTCCTGCTTCAACAGCATATCTCGTGTTCTTTCCTCCTTACTCATATCATGAGACACTCCGATTTTCGTTGAAATATCACAAGAACTATCTTTCAGTTTGTAGGCATTCCTCAGCACCTTCTCTTTAATTACATTCTCCAATGTGACTAGAATAGGCCTAGGCTTCACATTATTTTCTACAGTCAGTGGTACATATTTTCCGAGGCGTCTGATTTCACTTATATCCTCATTCTTGCAATCTACACCAACCTCAGAGCATAGCTTCACCACAATTAACTTATCATGCTTTATTTTCTCCTCCCGTAAATACAAGTTCATATTAGCATAACACTCTTCAGGTGCATTGTACATCACAATGTTATTCAACCGATTTAGCCTGTCTTGTATCTTAGATGTTGTTTCCTTGACTATTTCCTCACTCCTAGATTGAGTACCGGTATTGGTATTACCTCCAGCACTACCGGTCAAAATGTACTTATAACTCAATCCTACTTGTTGCACTTGCTCAGTTACTTCATCTCTTACCTTAGTTTTCATTTCAGCAATATTTTCTTCTACTGTTTTCACCCTTATGTTGACCTGAGGTACCATTTGTTCCTCAAAGTTTAACATCCTAGCTTCCAGTTCACCCAATCGCTCCCTCACCTGCTCACTAATGACTACACTTTTATCAAAATCTTCCTTCATAGTGACAGAAGTCGCCTCAACATGACCTAAACGACCCTCAAACTCCCTTTGTTTACCTTTATTTTCTGTTAGATCCATATTTATTTCACTCAGTGTTTGTTCAAAAGTCTGTTGTTTAGTGCTGATCCCCACCATTTGTTCTCCTAATCTGTCAATTTTGGCCTTGATCTTTATCATACCTTGTTCACAGAAACTGCAATGCCAGTTGAGCTGTTTCCCAGCTGGGGCCTCAACCATGAATTCATATACCTTTTCTGGTAATTTTTCACACTGGATATGGTACCACAATTCACATACCTCGCAACACAGGGCATTATGGGAGTCCGACACAACCTTACCACACTTTCCACATTTGTCTTTCTTCTTTTTGCAATTACTCCATCCATGATCACCTCCGCTGGCTGACTCTAGACCCTGCGTGAACCTCCAAAGTTTGTCAATATTATGGCGGCCATTTGCAATTTGTTATTCTTTTAAACACTTCTTTTAATTGTTTGTTGCTTATAAATGATTCTTGGCGTTATACCAGAGGGTTCTACTTCTTTTGTTGTTATTAAATCTATCTATTTCTATCTATCTAAGCATAAGAGGCCAGCGGAACACAAGTTTTGAACACACTATAGTTAATATCGTGATTAATTGATAATATATACAGAGTTATAAGACATATATTATATTTTAAAGGTAAGATATTACTATAGGAGTAATGGTTAATGGTTAACTATGGATAAATGGGGTAAATTAGGCCTAAATTTAGCTAATAGTGAAATATATTATTCACTTTATGTGTTCACTCATATTGACCTTATTTATCTCACTCACTCTTTCTTTCCCTCACACTCACTCACTATTTCTTTCCCTCACACTCCCTCTCCCTCTCTCACACACACACACACACACACACACACACACACACACACACACACACACACACACTCCCTCTCACATCCACACACACTTTCACACTCTACCATTATCTAATTAATTAATTCATTATTTAATTAATTTGGTAATTAAACTAACCTATACCGTAAAAATTATTAACGGTAAATATTAAAAGAACCGCCGTTATTGCATTAGGTTTTTTCTACCTTCATTATTCACTTATTTAGAACATTCTAAGACTATTTACTTCTATGGCATTTCCACTACAAGATAGGGCATATTCAAATGGGGCATTTTGAAATCAACCTGACCTTACCTAACCTAACCTAGACCACATCAGATTACCGGGACCTAACCTGGGCAAACTACCGGGACCTAACCTGGGCAGACTACCGGGACCTAACCTGGGCAAACTACCGGGACCTAACCTGGACAGACTACCGGGACCTAAACTGGCCAGACTACCGGGACCTAACCTGGGCAGACTACCCGGACCTAAGCTGGGCAGACTACTGGGATCTAACCTGGGCAAACTATTGGGAAATAACCGTGGTAAAGTACAGGAAATGACCAGGGCAAAATACTGGGACCTAGCCGGATCTGGCAACACTGCTATGAAATGGCAATTCTTTCAATAAATACCATAATATGTTAATAAATTAATATACTGTACAGTCACAATCAAATATCCACCCACACTTTCCTTCCTTCCATCTTAGTAAATATATTGGTAATAAATAATAAACAACACGTGTATGATTTTACACCACCTCATAATAATAAGAATAAGAATAAGAATAAGAATAATAATCTTGGTAATAAAGAACAACATGTGTATAATTTTACACCACCTCATGATAATAATAATAATAATAATAATTGATGGGATTGAGTTGACAAAAAGTAAATTGTACATTTCCATAAGAAATAATGGTACTTTAACTTGAAAATGGATCCTCCTTGTCCCTGTTATTTTAACCCCTGCAGACCGGGAGGGGGGGTCCCTGCCTCCACATTTCTACCCTGCCGCTAGCTTCAAAATTCCTCGATTTGCCCTATATTCACAACGCTCACACTCTTAACCTAAATAGTGTACTGACTTCAAATCTGTTCCATCCTTACTCTCAACTCTTCTTCTTTCCAATGGTACCATCGGGAGGGCTGTACGATGAATAGTTGTGGAGATAGGACGAGTTGAAGTGGACCATATTTGCGCGAGAGACAGCGGTGTGTCCGTGTGTATGCGTGAGAGCGGTGTGACTACGGCATGGGTGTTCAGTTTCCCGCTTAAGTCCCTTGTCAACTCACTCGTATTACTACTATTATGTATCGTATGTCATGATTTCAACACTAAAAATAGTATGAACACTTGTAGGAATATATCATCGTGTAACTGTCACTTAGAAAATGATAAACAAACCGACTTGCACCGTAGAAAACACGTATATTTACTATCAATTGTGCCTGTATGGGTGTGTTTTGTGGTGTTGTTTTCTTATTACTACCCCATTATATATCGTGTGTCATGATCTATACACTAAATAATAATTTGTAACCTTGTAGGAATATCATGGTGTCACTCACGTACATATATTCACTACGGTATTGTCTTTCGATCGTTAGAGCACAAATTCGGACAAGGGCAATTACTTAAAAATCGCCCAGCCATCGTGGGGTCCCAGAATCGACTGAGTGGGTAGCGGATCGATATTGTGAGTGTATTTTCTCGCCCAATGACAAGAAAAACTAGCCGTACAGGGCGCGAAATCGCTGTGACGGTAGGTGCTGTTACCCGGTTCCTTACGTACGACGCTCTATCACGTCAACCGGTCTTTAGGGGTTAAGAGTTCGTGTAAATTGCATCTTTTTTTTTTTTTTCATGATATGCACTATTTCAAATTCACATAATTTAAACTCACATAAAAAGAGAGGAGAGTGTCCCATGAAAGGAAAGTGTGGGTGGATATTTGATTGTGGCTGTATGTATGTGTGTATATATGTATATATGTATGTGTATTTGTGTGTTGGGTGGGATGTACGGTAGTGCAAACACCATTTTCAAATAACACACTTTCTGTCTGATAGCAAAAGTGTCTGTTAAGAGGGTGTGGGAGTAGGGGACAGACTTGGGGGGGGGGGACTGAGGGGGTGCGGAAATAGGTGGACAGGCTTGGGGGGGGGACTGAGGAGGTGCAGGAATAGGGGGACAGGCTTGGCGTGGGTAGAAAGCCTGTCCCCCTAATCCCACACCCTCTTAAATCAGAAATCCGTTAAATGGGGGTTCATTAAATAGAGGATGATGTGTATTATTATACAGACATAAATAAACAATAGTTTTATTTATAATGTTTCATAATGTGTAATTGTGGGGGTGCTGGAATAGGGGGACAGGCTTGTGGGGAGGTTTTGGGGGGTGCAGGAGTAGGGGGGTTAGGGGTGTGTGGGAATAGGGGGACAGGCTTTCTACCCACCCCAACCCTGTCCCCCTATTCCTGCATCCCCCCCCAGTCCCTCCCCCAAGCCTGTCCCCTATTCCCACACCCTCTTAATCAAATATACAGTATTTTTCTTAGGAAATATTTATACGGTTTTGAACAGCCTTCTGGAACAGATTAAGTTAAAGTAATTCTTTTGTTGTTATGAATAAATTCCTATGTCAGATTAGATGATTCAGCAACTGTTAAAACTATAAGTTATTTATTGTACTACAAGCAAAAGGTAATTCTTTATATTTTTAGTTCTGTTACTATTCAATCAATTACCAAGATATATTAAGTGGGGTAGAGTTCAAGTATGTATGTATGTATGTACAGTTGGTGTCATATATAATCATCCATATAGGGGTAACTCAGGTAAGAGTTTGACAGCTTCCCTCTGTTCCTTAGATGATAAACTTTTCAATAAATAGGTTAACTACCATCTTTTAATTTAATACAAGCAGCTACACACTACTTAAAACAATAATATCATATGTGAACGTAAAAATATAAGACAGTAAGTTATTTGAGATACCCATATGTGGATGATTATTATTGACCACAACTGTACCTTACTTAGCCTTTTACCTGTTCACCTATGTTGCTTTAAGCATCAACTTCCATTGCAGACCAATCTCACTCATATTGAATAATTATTAAGTCCTTCACTCCTTTCATTTAGTCAAGGTTATATAATTATAATCTTTGTCTCTATTCCTTTTCCCTTCTATATTCTTTACTCATAGGTTCTTACTACTACAACTTGCCTACATTTGTTCTCCAATTGTTTCCATAGTGTTAATGAAGATATAGCCTCCTTCTCCCCTATAAATCCTGTTGTCTAGCATTCTCTTCTCATTCTCACATTTACCTACAATTATTCAATCTTTTATATTATAATTATAGTGCCTTGTATGAGTGGTGATAAGAAAGACTGAAATGTGTGAATAAATCAGAATCTAACACATAGTAAAGACTGAAGATATTATTACAGGTAGTGGTAATGGTGACAACGACTGTCTGTATGTCTACACAGTGTTGGAAAAAGAGGAGGTGGAGTGGTGGCAGAGAAGTGGTGACAGAGGAGGAGTGGTGGCAGGTGGAGAGGTGGCAGGTGGAGTGGTGGCAGTGGAGGTGGAGTGGTGGCAGGTGGACTACAGGTGTGCTAACAGGTGAGGCTATCTATCTATCTATCAATAGCTCTGACGCCCCGTTCCCTCCGGGAACTCCCTCCAAGGGGGTGGCCACGGCAGCAATATCTCCAGTTTTCCCTGTTCCCACACTCCCTCCTTACTTGTTCAAACCCTCCTCTGACCCTTACGTTTCTCTCCTTTACATACTCTTCCACTCTATTCTGCCATCTAACTGGTGGTCTGCCTCTCACACCACATCCCACAACTTCACTTCCATACACCTTCTTTACAAACTCTTCACCTTGCATTCTCTCTACATGTCCAAACCATCTTAATGTATTACACTTCACTCTCTCAACCACTCAACACTCAATACCAAATGCCTTCTCACTCATACCACATCTCTCCTACACACTCTCATTACTTTCTCCATCCCACCTAGACACCCCACATGCTCCTCTCAAGTAGCTCATTTCCACAGCACCTATCTGAGACTGATGAGCCTTACTCCATGTCCATGTCTCTGATGCATATGTCAGTGTTGGCAGGATTATACTGTTCCTCAGTCCCCTCTTCACCTCCATACTCACACTTCTACCCTTCATAATCCTTCCCAATGATCCCATGACCTGTCTACACTTCACTGCTCTCTCCCTAATTTCTCCTTTCATACTTCCATGTTTACACATAACTGTACCCAGGTACCTCTGGCTAGCACTGGTAAAGTCTGTGGCTGCAATTCCGTGGCCCAGAGTTCGATCCTTGCTCGGGACACTGTTAAAAATACCACTGATGCCAGAGGTTACCACCCCTGTGAGCAGGGGGTGGGGGGTTTGAGTCAGCTGTCTGAGGTCTTCCTGCTTAGTCAGCCATAGCCGAAGCTGACTCGGGTCTCACGTGGGTGGAGTGGTTGCTGGGCCATACATTACATCCTTGTGATGTGTGCTATATTGTGTTTCATACACACAGTGTGTGCTACACTCTGTCCCAGTGACTGCCACTCGCTGGCACCTTTAACCTTTAACTTCCTCCATCCTCTCACCTCTCAGAGTTATCTCACACTTCATCCCAGTTGGTACTTCCACTCTGTAAGGTGTAGCAAAGTCAATCACTTCAGTTTCTGCTCTCTCAAACACCATCACTTTACTTTTTCCAACATTCACCTTCAGTTTCCTTCGTTTACACACAGACTGAAATTCATCTACCACTCTCTGTAACTCCCTTTCATTCTCAGCCATCAACACAGTGTCATCCGCAAACAGACTTGCCACCAAGGACCAATTTGCTTCATTCAGCCTCAATTTCACCCTTATACCATTCACTTTGGCTTCCATCTCTCTCATACAACCATCCATATATATATTGAACAACCATGGTGACATAACACATCCCTGTCTCAGCCCTACCTTAATTAATATTAAAACTCTCACTCAGATCACCCTCTACCCGCACACACGCTGTTGCCTCTGCATAAAAAGCCTCAATGCCCTTTAGCAAAGACCCCCCAACACCATATATTCTTAACACCTCTGACATAGCTCTCCTATCCACCCTATCGTATGCCTTCTCCAAGTCCATGAAGGCAGCATACAACTTCCTACCTTTCCCAATATATTTCTCTACTATTGATTTTAATGCAAATATTTGGTCCACACATCCTCTACCCTTTCTAAACCCTCCCTGTTCCTTACTAACTTCACTCTCTGTTACTTCCATCAGTCTCTCAGTTAGAACCTTCCCATACACCTTCCCTGGTACACTAAGAAGGCTTATTCCCCTATAACTACCACACTCCTCCTTACTCCCCTTCCCCTTATACAATGGTACAATTATAGCCCTCCTCCAATCCTCTGGCACCTCACCCTGCCTCCAAGCCAATGTACATATATACAACATCCACTCCACCACTACCTCCCCCCCATACTTTAACATTTCAGCAGTTATCCCATCTACCCCCGGTGCCTTTCCCATCTTCAACTTTCCTATTGCTTTTCTAACTTCTTCCCTTCCTAGTTCTCCCTGTATATCCTGTCGTCTACCACCTGCCTCCATCCCCATGCATGTCACCACTGCCTCCCCTCCCATCCCCCCATTCATCAGACCATCAAAATGTATCTTCCAATCTTCTCTTACTTCCTCACTTCTACTCACAATAACTCCATCCTCTCTCCTCATTCTCACGCTACCAGACTTTCCTTCTCCTTTCTCTTTTTTTACCTCCTTCCAGAATAATTTCTTGTTTTCTTTAAACTTTTCACTCAGTTTCCTACCAAATTCCTCATCCACTCTCCTTTTACTCTCACTCACCATCCTCTTCACTTTTCTCTTACATACATTATAATCTCTCTTCCATCTCTCTCTCACTTCTTCAGACACATTCCTCTGCAATGTTCTCCTATACGCCTTCCTTTTCTCATCTACAGCATCTTTCACTTCTTCCGTCCACCATGCACTCCCTTTCTTGCCCCTCTTCTGTGTCTTATAACCCACAACCCCTGCTGCTGTCTTTATCACTATATTCTTAAACATCTCACACACATCATTCACTCCCACTCCCTCCCCCATACTCAGCCTTGCATCCTCCAGCACCTCACTCACCCTCCTCTTATAAACCTCTCTGTACTCAACATCATTCAATCTTCCACTTGCCACCTGCTGCTTGTTCTCCCCTTCCTCCCTCCTACAGTATTCCCACTTAACCCTGACTTTCAACTTTACCATTACAGCAAAATGGTTCGAACACTGTACCATTCCTCTCATTACCTTTGCATCCATCACATCCTTCCGTAATCTCTCATCCACTGCTATGTAATCAATTAAACTCTTTTGTTCTCCTCTATCATCCCTTCTCCATGTATACCGGTGGATCATCTTGTGCTGAAAGAAGGTGTTGGCTAAGAACAACCCCTTCTCAGCACAGACCTCCACCAGATACTCACCATTCTCATTCACTCCTTCCACACCCCACTTACCAACAATGCTTCCTACTTTCTCATTTCCTACTTTCCCATTCATATCACCCATCATTACAATCTTCCTTCCACTCTCAAACTTCCTCAGACACCCATTCAGTTTCTCCCAAAACTCTCTCATTTTCTCTCTCCCCGCCTTACTCCTCATTCACAGGTGCATACGCACACACCCATGCATACTTAATCAAACCAATCTTGCCCGTCATCCATGCCACTCTGGTCCCACACCATCCATGTCCATCTACTCCCTTCCATACCCTTGGTGATACCAGCACTGCACACCCCTCCCTCCCTCTTCCTTTACACTTCTCATCCATTCCTGTCCACACTACACATCCCTCCATTCCATCCCACTTCACATTCTCTCCTCCAGCCTCACAATCCTCCACTCCCCATCCTTTCACATGTGTTTCAGTCACTCCCATTACATCCACTTCTCCATTCTTAAAACATTCAATTATTTCACGCCTCTTCATCCTTTCACCTATCCCATTCACATTCACTGCTACCACCCTCAAGCACCCCCCCTTCCCCCTTCTCCCCACAGTGAGACCCGGAACCCCCCTCCCCCCGCCTGCAGCCATAACTGTCCACTCCCCCATTGGGGGGCCGCTGATGGCTGGCAAGGCCAATGCAGCGCTCATTTCCCAGAGGGACACGGGCCGTCAACATTAAAAACAAAAAGTCACACCAGTGTCAAATATAATAAAAGATGTTAAAAAAATGTTAAAAACTAAAAAGGATATATACAATTACAAAAACCTATATATGGGGGAAACTAAACTTTAATCCCCCACACCGCCTCCCCCTTTAGCTTCACCTCCTGCTTTATAAAAAATGGTAAAAACAAGGGAAGTGTTACCCGAGGTTGCCACGTGGAGGCAGGGTAAGGCTTACCTACCCTTCCTGAGAAATGGTAGGTCACCGAGGTGACTACTTTTCCCAATACAAACGGTAGCAATCCGCAGCAGCAACCACCTCAACCTCATTGGTTACGATATTACCACTGCGCACAGGTGAGGCACAGGACAAGATTGATTTCTGAAAATAGATAATAATAATAGATTGATTTCAGTGCACAATGTAGCTAAAAAAATGATTAACAGAAAGATTAAATGAAACCATGTTGCAAGGTTCTGACTTTTTTTTTTATGTTCTCTGAAAATTACCTATACAGTATAACCTTTATATACGAGTCCATGAGTACATAGTTGATAGCAGTTGTCCATCTTATTCTAAAATACCTTACTGCTGTGATGAAATATGTACAGCCTTCACATAATGTTTACATACTCTGAGAACAACTTGGACATAAGGTGAGATGACCACAACAAAACAAACAACTACAAGGAATCATAACTATAAATACCCTTGACGACCAGTATAATTCACTGGGTGTGGTTTCTTGTTCAGAGGTTCAGAAGCTGCTTCACCCCTGCATCAAGGATACCACCATTGGTTCTCACACCCGTAGTTTTAAAACATTTGAGGGCCCTTACTGGAGCTCTATGAACCCTCCAAATAATCCAGGCCACAAAACCCTTCAGTGTTTTGAATAGGGAATCTGTTGCCTGGAGTAGTTTGGAGAATTCATAGGGCCCTTAAATGCTTTAAAACTACGGGTGTGAGACCTGGTTTTTGGTGTGAGAGAGGGTATAAAAGAGGGCTGGGGAGCCGGTGAGAGTGAGTATGTTGGTGAGGGTTTGTGTAGTCACCAACTATATGTTGCTGCTACTAAAAGATGATTCCTGTGCAGGGGCCAATGTCCGGTTTTCTCCACTACAGCTGCTCAACCTAAGGAGCTAGTGTCTATAACTCTCTTTAAGTCTTAGAGAAATTTTTGTGTCTATAATTCTCTTTGTATAAGTGCTCAAGGTAGAGAGAGAGATGCAGTGAATAGTTCCCAATTGGGTTAATGTTAAAACAAGTTAATATTTATGTACAGGTTGTGACAGACATGAAATTAACATAGACAAAAGTATTTTATGCTATTAAATCTATAATACATAATTTGTACTTATGAAATTTTACAAGAGTATACAAACAATATTATGACACAATATGGTAAAGAGAAAATGCTGAAATAAATTACATAGGCGAAGGAATGTAATGGTAAAATAATCACAATACAGGGCAGGCAGATAATTAAGAAAATGGTTAACAAAGAAAATGGGCCTGCAGTATTTTTAGGGTACACTACAAGTAGGTGAGTATTCTGTGACAGGTAGTGATTCTCTCCTGCTTACCACTACAACTCCACTGTACTCTCTCCAGACAGATAAGTACTGTACATCAACTCTCACATATTGGTTTTGAATCTTGGTGAAACTTATATTTATATCTCATGTATTAAATTTGTTCTATATTGTGGTGAATTTTACATTTATTTCTCATGTGTTTGTTGTGAGTGGTGGTGTATTTTTGTAGGTATTTTTTATGTAACATGTTCTCTTGGTGAAGCTTTGGTGGATGTATTCCTTATAAACTATTAATGTGGACACAGATTTCTTACCAGGGGGTTAAGTTATAAACTATATCTTTTTAACTTTGTAATTTACTGCTAAATTTTGGTTTTAAGGGATATATTTTGGGTGAAGGTTTACCACATTATTTATAAAAAAAAAATTGTTGGCATATTTTTCTATTTTTACCTTTTAGAAAGGAGCATTCACTTTCATTACGAGTTTGGTAATTCATTCCCTTGACAAATCCATTACAACTGATAAGACTATGCCACAAAACCAGCTCCATTAATGTAGATGGTGTTTTATTGAAGGGCTCTCTAACCTGATGGTGTGTTTTATATTGTTATTATTCCCTACACCACTCCTTATTACACCTCAACTCTTTCTACTTACTTACCCACAGGTATATATGTGTTGGAAATGAACTGTTTGTACACCTATTGGTACCACAACCATCACGGTGACTACCGACTCTCGTGGGGACTTACTGTGGCTGTAGCATTGGGAACCTATCACCGGCTCATCAATCCTCTTTGTCAACAACTTTACATGCTGAAGGATGGTGTTTGCTGACTAGAAGGATGGTACCCGTATTGTCTCATGTAAGTCTTGCCCTCTTAATTTTAGGATCACTGACAGGAACCTCAGTGGTACAGTAGTAGCCAAAAAAGTTATTGCTACAAATCTTGATAGAACTTTAACCCTAGTAATATCCACAACTATTTGTATAAGTAAGGAATATAAGTATGTATAACAAAAGGAAATATACATATCCTTCTGTAATACATACTTATAATGCCTACAAACAACTATGGACAATAATATATTTAATCTTGTATCAATAGTTGTCGTAATACACTCTCCTCGTTTTTTACGCGAGGTAGGTTCCTAAAGTGGACACATAAAGTAAATTTCGTGTAAAGTAAATTGTACATTTCCATAAGAAATAATGGTACAGTGAAAGCTCCTTTAACCGGCACTCTGTTAACTGGAAACTTCCCGTATCCGGCAAAAAGTGCTCCTACGCTCACCCACTCAGAGCGCAGAGTGAAGAGGGAGTGCCCAGTGTTAAAAGTGAAGAGAAATGTACTGTACTGTTACTTTACAAATGTAAATACAGTATTACAATTCGTATTAAGCATATTAAATGCATATAACAATTAGCAGACAACTCATGACTGAAATGAGTGGTCGTCATGTATGGTGGTGGTGGTGGTGGTAGGGGGGAGAGTAGGGGGAAGGGGGGAGATAGCGCGTGATATCATTTGTTTACATTTTATTAATATGCATACTCTGGTTTTCCTTCTCCTTTCTCTGTTCGAAAACAACCTTCTATCTTGATATGGAAGGATTTGACCTTCTGCTTTGTAAATGCACCACCTGACATGACTGATGAGTGTTGAAGCTGGAGGTTAACTCGTAATTACTAAAATCGAGTCACACACAAGGCATGCTAGGCCTATATTCCTTTGACCTTGAGCCAGGGTGAATGGAGACTGAGGGTAGGGGGGGGAAGGAGCATGGGAGGAGTGGTGGCAACACACACTTCACAGACGACAGTGATATAATTTCGTGACATGTTTATTATGATTTCGCTCGTATTGCATAAGAACTCCTCGGATTTGCTTCACTTATTTTCACCCCCCATTCAATATTTTGACTCAATTATTCATACATTAGAGTAACAAATACCCAAAAAAGGTAGACTTTTGCATTGTCCAGGAAAGCAACCCCCACTATTACCATTGTTTTTTATTGTGTGTGTGTGTGTGTTGTTGTTGTTGTTGTTGTTGATGTTGTTGTGGGGCAGAATGTCCTCCTGCCCCCACAGACCCCTGGTACACTCTGGTGAAAAAACAAATTAAAATAAAGGAGGGGCTGTATGTCCCTATATGCCTGGGCTACCAAAGCACATCCCAAGGAAATAGGACCACGGCTTACTGGACCAGGGAGTCTGTATGTCCCTATATGTCCCTATAAGGCTGTATGTCCCAATATGCCTTGGCTACCGAAGCACATTGAAATTAATATATATCTGCTTATATACTTTTTTATTGTGATTCTCTATTAATTTTCCATATTCTTTCATTATTATTTGATGTGTGTATGTATGTATGTATGTATGTATATATGTGTAAGTATGTATGTATATACATGTATGTGTGTATGTATATATGTATGTATATATGTGTATGTATGTATGTATATATGTGTGTATGTATGTACAGTATATGTGTGTATGTATGTACAGTATATGTGTGTATGTATGTATGTATATGTGTGTATGTATGTATGTATGTATATGTGTGTATGTATGTACAGTATATGTGTGTATATATGTATATATGTATGTACAGTATATGTGTGTGTATGTACAGTATATGTGTGTATGTATGTACAGTATATGTGTGTATGTATGTATGTACAGTATATGTGTGTATGTATGTACAGTATATGTGTGTATGTATGTACAGTATATGTTTGTATGTGTGTATAGTTGTCAAAAAAGGTATTGTGACAACTATTGATACAACATTAAATATATTAATGTCCATAGTTGTTTGTAGGGATTATAAGTATGTATTACAGAAGGATATGTATATTATGTATATAAGTATGTATTCAGAAGGATATGTATATTTCCTTCTGTAATACATATATAATATATAATAATAATAATAATAATAATAATAATAACTTACTTTTTCTGTAGATCTCCATCGATATATAAAACTTGGGTATTGTTTTCTCCTTTGAGTGTGTGTGTGTGTATGTGTGAAATGGTCAAGCAGTAAATGTGTGTTAGAGAGAGAGAGGGAGAATGTGTGTGTGTGTGTGTTAGAAAGAAAGAGAGGGAGAATGTGTGTGTGTGTGTGTGTGTGTTAGAGCGAGAGGGAGAATGTGTGTGTGTGTGTGTTAAAGAGAGAGAAAAAGAAAGCGAGAGAGTAAAGAGAAAAATGTGAGAAAAAGAAAGTGTGTAAGGGAGACGAATAAAGAATAGAAGCAAAAGAAATGTGAGGAAGAGAAAGTTGAGAGAAATAGTAAAGCAGAAACAGACAAAATTAGAGAAAGAAAGAGAGAACCAATCAAGCAGAGTCAGAATTAAAAAATGAGAGAACCAGTGAAAGAGAAAGAGAGACACACAAAGGACTAAACCAGAGAGAGAGAGAGAGGGAGTACTAGTCAAACAGAAAGACACACATACAAACAAAATTAGAGAGAAAGAGAGAGAAACACAGAGAGAAAGAGAGAAACACACACGAAACACTAAACCAGAGAGAGAAACACACACACACCGCTCGTCACTCGAGAGAGTCGGACGTGAGGTCACGGCGCTCCCAGGGGCAACCAAGGTCAGCATATTGACCTCTCATCCCACCAGCACCCCATTCACCACCACACAGTTAAATTACCACCCATCTGCATCGAAGAGGACATTGAGGAGGGACTAATTATTCTACAAATGAAGAGTAAAGACAGTGATTGTTACAAACACAATGGTTACACATCGTTATTCCAGTGCTGCTTTGTTCCAACTCAAACGAGGATCTATTTACCCACCGGGAGATGTTAAAACTCCTCGGCCTTTATCACGACAGGGGTTGTAAGGCAGGTAGGAACAAGCACAGACCAATACCAGTGATTACCACCGCCAACAAACAGAAGAAAGCTGCTACAGTCAAACCACGAAACCTTATCTGTGTACCTCGTCTGTGGTATGCTTTGCCCACATTATTTTTATCAAATGTGACATCATTGAATAATAAGGTGAACGAATTAGTGTCTACAGTGAAATCCATTGCAGCTGATGTTGTGTGTATCACCGAAGCCTGGCAAGTAATTCCTGAACTGTGTTATATTAAAAACTTTACCCTGTTTCACCATCTCAGGAAAGACAAAAGAGGCGGTGGTGTAGCCTTATATGTTCAGGACAAATACCGCCCCCAACACCTCAATGTGGATATTCCTGAGGGAGTTGAAGTGTTGTGGGTGAGATTAACACCTCCCTCCCACCCTCGACTCACAGCCTCCATTATTTATTGCCTGGTCTACCATCCACCACATGCACCGACTCATGCAGTATTGATTGAACACGTCATCAACACCAGTGACATATTACGGACCAGGTATCAGTCAGCAAATTTTTTTATCTGTGGGGACTTCAACGAAATTGATACCACCGTATTTGAAGACGAACTGTCCTTCACCCAGATTGTTGACTTCCCGACCCACAATCAATGTGTCCTAGACAAGATTATCACTGACATATCAGGTCAGTATCTCCCCCCGCAGCCACTTCCACCCGTGGGGATGAGCAACCACCTCTCCATTCTGTGGGCCCCATCCACTACCATCCCTCAACCTGAACCATCCACCTCCAGGAAGTATAGGCCTACACCAGACTCATTAATGAAGCAGTTTGGTCAATGGTTGGTACGTTACCCATGGACAGAAGTGTTAACTGTCAGTGATGTAAACACCAAGTGGGTAAACTATTTAGGCACCATCACACAAGCCTATCAGTACTTTTTCCCTGAAAAGATTATGACAATCCACCAGTGTGACATGCCTTGGATGACCCCCAGAATTAAACGCCTCATAGAACAAAGGAGGAGAGCCTTCTACACCAACAAGGAAAGGTTCAATCAACTGCGAAACAAAGTCATCAGAGAGATAAAGATGGCTACACTCAGGCATTATCCAGACAAACTACAACAACTGAAACAGACAAACATCAGCCAGTGGTATAGGAAGGTCAAGGATGTATGTGGTATGGGAAATCACACCTCAGCCCCCTTCTCATGTACCAAGGGACACACCAGTGATGAAGCAGTAAACCTGATTAATGACCACTTTGCCACTATCTGTCAAAGACTACCTGAGCTCAACCCATCCCAACTACCTGCCTACCTTCCCTCCCACCAGTCACCAAGAGTACATCCACATGAGGTTGCCTATAAGCTTTCAAGCTTTAAACTCAAACGTTCCACCACCCCTCTTGACCTACCCATGAAATTATATAAAGAATTTGCTGTTGAACTTGCCACCCCCCTTTGTTCCATAATCAATGCATCCCTAAGCCAATGTAAAGTTCCTTCAGATTGGAAAACAGCATATGTAACACCAATACCTAAAGTTTCCAACCCCCAGTCATTCGATCAACTAAGACCAATTGCAATAACACCCCTCCCTAGTCTGCTGTGTGAAAGCTCTGTCTTCAACTGGGCCTCAGCCAGCATTGCAAATGCCATCGATCACCAATAATTTGGCAATATGAAATCATCATCCACCACACACTGTCTCATTAGCTTCCTAGATTTCATATATAAAAATATCGAAATTAGAAAAACCGCAGTTGCATTGGCATTTATTGACTTCAAAAAAGCTTTTGACTTAGTAGATCATAATGTAATAATTAATAAAGCACTGAGTATTGGGATGGATCCAGGTCTGGTAGCCTGGTTGTCAGATTTCCTGGTAGGCAGGGAGCAGGTGGTCAGATACCAGGGTGCTGTTTCAGGACCTCAGAAGATTAAGTCTGGTGTACCACAAGGGACCTCAGTCGGCCCATTGTGTTTTCTCATCCTCATAAACGATGCCCTGACTGACACACCACACCGTTGGAAATATGTGGATGACTCCACTGTAGGTGTTGTGGTGGATAACACACAACCCAGCTACCACCACCTCCAACAACAACTAAATAACCTTCAGTCGTGGACCGAGGCTAATAATGTGACCATCAACCTCAACAAGACAGTAGTGATGCATTTCCTCACATCCACCACACCTATACCACCACCTGCAGTCACTTTAGGAGGTCACCCACTCCAGGTTGTGGAGGCAACCAAACTCCTGGGGATTATAATAGACAACAAACTAGACTGGAAGCAGCATATCACCACCATCACCCAGTCAGCCTCTTATCACCTCTACATGATAAGAAGACTCAAATCCCTAGGCACACCAGAGTGTGAACTGAGG
The DNA here is from genome assembly GCA_034508575.1 of Petrolisthes manimaculis. NCBI lineage: Eukaryota > Metazoa > Arthropoda > Malacostraca > Decapoda > Porcellanidae > Petrolisthes > Petrolisthes manimaculis. The sequence goes on from JAWZYT010001507.1 coordinate 296,936, forward strand.
GCTATCTACACAATGTTTGTTCTTCCCAAACTTACATATGCCGCCCCAAGTTTGACTCAAGCCATTAATAACACACAGAAAAAACAACTTGAGAGGATACAGAAAAGAGCCTGCCGTATCATACTGGGCAACCGTTATACCACCTACAAGGAAGCCCTAAACACCCTTCAAATAACCTCCCTGGAAAGTGTACACCTTAATATATTAAAGGGTTTCAGCGAACAACTGCTGAACCACCCTAGACACCGTGAGATGCTTCCCCTCCTCCTCCCACCACCACGACGAGCCACACGACACTCCAACATCCTCACACCGATAAGGGCACGAACAGACCGCTACAAACACAGTCCTATACATTCCATTGTACAAATAATTAACAAAAATAACATCAAGTAACACATGTCATCTTAACTCCTCATACATCATTTGTACATCTATCATATTTCTCATTATATTAATAATTCATCTATTATATTATTTTTATGTCCATGTATCTATTTGTGTATTTTCAGCCTTGTGGCTGCCCATTCAATAAACCGCTTATTATTATTATTATTATTATTATTATTATTACACAACTGGACATCACCTGTGGAAAGAAATACAGCAATTAAATATATTTATAAATTAACTATCTAATTATGAAAATATATTATTGTGAAAAAAAACAAAAAAAACAGTAACAATTAACTCTTAATTATCAAAAGAATAAACGTAATTGTAAATAGAAATAATGATTAATATTGAATTAATGATCTAATTAACAAAATAATATATATAATTATAAACAGAAATGTCATGAAGAAAACTTATTGAACATAACTAATAATGAACGACTTATTGAACAAAACAAAATGAACAAAAATTCAATGAAAAACTATTAAAACAAAAATTATTGAACAACAACAAACAATGAACAAGATGCTACTCTCCCTTGTATAGTGATGGTGTAGCTACTCTCCCTTGTATAGTGATGGTGTAGCTACTCTCCCTTGTATAGTGATGGTGTAGCTACTCTCCCTTGTATAGTGATGGTGTAGCTACTCTCCCTTGTATAGTGATGGTGTAGCTACTCTCCCTTGTATAGTGATGGTGTAGCTACTCTCCCTTGTATAGTGATGGTGTAGCTACTCTCCCTTGTATAGTGATGGTGTAGCTACTCTCCCTTGTATAGTGATGGTGTAGCTACTCTCCCTTGTATAGTGATGGTGTAGCTACTCTCCCTTGTATAGTGATGGTGTAGCTACTCTCCCTTGTATAGTGATGGTGTAGCTACTCTCCCTTGTATAGTGATGGTGTAGCTACTCTCCCTTGTATAGTGATGGTGTAGCTACTCTCCCTTGTATAGTGATGGTGTAGCTACTCTCCCTTGTATAGTGATGGTGTAGCTACTCTCCCTTGTATAGTGATGGTGTAGCTACTCTCCCTTGTATAGTGATGGTGTAGCTACTCTCCCTTGTATAGTGATGGTGTAGCTACTCTCCCTTGTATAGTGATGGTGTAGCTACTCTCCCTTGTATAGTGATGGTGTAGCTACTCTCCCTTGTATAGTGATGGTGTAGCTACTCTCCCTTGTATAGTGATGGTGTAGCTACTCTCCCTTGTATAGTGATGGTGTAGCTACTCTCCCTTGTATAGTGATGGTGTAGCTACTCTCCCTTGTATAGTGATGGTGTAGCTACTCTCCCTTGTATAGTGATGGTGTAGCTACTCTCCCTTGTATAGTGATGGTGTAGCTACTCTCCCTTGTATAGTGATGGTGTAGCTACTCTCCCTTGTATAGTGATGGTGTAGCTACTCTCCCTTGTATAGTGATGGTGTAGCTACTCTCCCTTGTATAGTGATGGTGTAGCTACTCTCCCTTGTATAGTGATGGTGTAGCTACTCTCCCTTGTATAGTGATGGTGTAGCTACTCTCCCTTGTATAGTGATGGTGTAGCTACTCTCCCTTGTATAGTGATGGTGTAGCTACTCTCCCTTGTATAGTGATGGTGTAGCTACTCTCCCTTGTATAGTGATGGTGTAGCTACTCTCCCTTGTATAGTGATGGTGTAGCTACTCTCCCTTGTATAGTGATGGTGTAGCTACTCTCCCTTGTATAGTGATGGTGTAGCTACTCTCCCTTGTATAGTGATGGTGTAGCTACTCTCCCTTGTATAGTGATGGTGTAGCTACTCTCCCTTGTATAGTGATGGTGTAGCTACTCTCCCTTGTATAGTGATGGTGTAGCTACTCTCCCTTGTATAGTGATGGTGTAGCTACTCTCCCTTGTATAGTGATGGTGTAGCTACTCTCCCTTGTATAGTGATGGTGTAGCTACTCTCCCTTGTATAGTGATGGTGTAGCTACTCTCCCTTGTATAGTGATGGTGTAGCTACTCTCCCTTGTATAGTGATGGTGTAGCTACTCTCCCTTGTATAGTGATGGTGTAGCTACTCTCCCTTGTATAGTGATGGTGTAGCTACTCTCCCTTGTATAGTGATGGTGTAGCTACTCTCCCTTGTATAGTGATGGTGTAGCTACTCTCCCTTGTATAGTGATGGTGTAGCTACTCTCCCTTGTATAGTGATGGTGTAGCTACTCTCCCTTGTATAGTGATGGTGTAGCTACTCTCCCTTGTATAGTGATGGTGTAGCTACTCTCCCTTGTATAGTGATGGTGTAGCTACTCTCCCTTGTATAGTGATGGTGTAGCTACTCTCCCTTGTATAGTGATGGTGTAGCTACTCTCCCTTGTATAGTGATGGTGTAGCTACTCTCCCTTGTATAGTGATGGTGTAGCTACTCTCCCTTGTATAGTGATGGTGTAGCTACTCTCCCTTGTATAGTGATGGTGTAGCTACTCTCCCTTGTATAGTGATGGTGTAGCTACTCTCCCTTGTATAGTGATGGTGTAGCTACTCTCCCTTGTATAGTGATGGTGTAGCTACTCTCCCTTGTATAGTGATGGTGTAGCTACTCTCCCTTGTATAGTGACGTGTATATATACATGCAAAATAACCACAGGAGAAATAATAGACAGAACAGTAAGGACTTTCGTATATTACATCTTCAGACAGTGATATATATATATATATATATATATATATATATATATATATATATATATATATATATATATATATTTCTGTATCTTTACCTCTCTCTCTTTCCTTTCTGTGTGTGCGTGTCTTTCCCTGTGTGTGTGTGTGTATGTGTGTGTGTCTTTCCCCCTCTCTCTTTCTGTGTGTGTGTCAGCGTTGCCAGATTTCCAAACCCACATTATCGTACCTGGATGTTAAAATTATCGCATTTCAACCCTCATTATCGCACTCACATAATAAGATTTTTTTTCACATAAATCTATAATTTTGTCAGAAATGATATACGTATCTGTGTTGAGAGATTAATTAACATTATACTGTAGAGAAGTTATTAAAAAACGTTAATTGTAATGTACATACCTACTGTGTACGGTACCTGAAATTATAATTTTGTAATCCATTTTTTCAGATCAGAGAACACTTAATAATTAATATACTGTAAACAGGACGGCGGTAACATACCATTTCTCATAATACTATAATATAGGCCTACCTGCAGAGTACATTATATAATATATACCAATAAACTTGAGTAGGTACAATACTTATGAATCAAATGGTCATTTTGTCGTTCCTCCATGTATATATCAGCAGATTCCTTCTCACCCTAAGCAATTTCTTAAAGATTATCGCATTTTTTGCCGATATATCACACATTTTCTAAAATTATCGCATTATCTCATGCATGCTATCGCATATCGCACCGAGGACCAAATTATCGTATTTTGCGATAATTATCGCACATCTGGCAACACTGGTGTGTGTGTCTTTCCCTCTGTGTGTGTGTGTGTGTGTCTTTCCCTCTCTCTCTCTCTCTCTCTCTCTCTGTGTGTGTGTGTGTGTGTGTCTTTCCCCCTCTCTCTTTCTGTGTGTGTGTGTGTCTTTCCCCCTCTCTCTTTCTGTGTGCGTGTGTGTGTGTCTTTCCCTCTCTCTGTGTGTGTGTGTCTTTCCCTCTCTCTCTCTTTCTGTGTGTGTGTGTCTTTCCCTCTGTGTGTGTGTGTGTGTATGTGTCTTTCCCCCCCTCTCTCTTTCTGTGTGTGTCTTTCCCTCTCTCTCTTTCTGTGTGTGTGTGTGTGCATTTCCCTCTTGCATCTCGTCCAAAACTTTTCTTTCTTATTTTCTTCATTCTTCTCTTCTTCATTCTTCTCTATCAAAAACATCAAACCAATCTGGAACAAAAATGAATACCTCCAATAATTATTTCTGTATAATTAATTAATAACAAATTAAATATTACTAAATATATATTTGTTCTATTTTATTACAATTTACTTTGAATCAAATAACTAATATTCTTTCTTACTTTCAAATTCTCATTATTTATTTACAATTTGATTATTTTCAAATTATTTTACATTACATTAAATTTATACACTTAATTATTTATTTAATTTTAATTATTACAATTTATAATAATAATAATATATATTTCCTTTTGTTACTCCTTTTTATTTTTCAACATTCGTCGTTTTCTCTTATAATTATTTAGTTAATTGATTCGTTTTCTTTATTTACACACAAACTATTCTTTTCTCTCTCTCTCTCTCTCTCTCTCTCTCTCTCTCTCTCTCTCTCTCTCTCTCTTTCATTACTATTTCTCTCTTTCACTTCTATTACACAAACTCTCTCTCTCTCTCTTTCTCTCTCTCTCTCTCTTCTATTACACACACACTCTCTTTCACTTCTATTTTTTCCATATTACATTAATAAATGCTACATCATTATTAATTAACTTTCAAAATTCACTATTCTATGCTATATATACTTTTAACAACATAAATACATTATAATTATTATATATATTTTAATAAACAAAAACACGAAACACGACTCATATGAAATAGTGTGTGTGTGTGTGTGTGTGTGTGTGTATGTATGAATGAACGAATGTGCGTGTGTGTGTGTGTGTGTGTGTGAGAGAGAGTGTGAGTGTGTGTGTGTGTGCGTGTGTGCGTGCGTGCGTGTGTGTGTGTGTAACCGGATGTATATGAGACAAGGTTTGGTCATAATAATATAGCCTAATAAATTAATTAAATGTACAGTCACAATCAAATATCCACCAACACTTAAATCAGTATCATATCAAAATATAATGTGAGTGTAAGAGTGAGAGAATGTTTGTGTGTGTGTGTGTGTATGAATGAAATAATGTGTGTGTGTATGTACGCATGAAAAAATGTGTGTGTGTGTGTGTGTGTATGTGTTAGTGTGTGTGTGTGTTTGTGTGTTAATGAAAAAATGTGTGTGTGTGTGTGTGTGAATGAAAGAATGTGTGTGTGTGTGTGTATGTGTGTGTAAGAGTGAGAGAATGTGTGTGTGTGTGTATGTGTAAGAGTGAGAGAATGTGTGTGTGTGGAAGGAAGGAGAAAGGGGGAAAATGAGAGGGGGGGGGGGGGGGGTGAAGGAGAGAAGAAGGAGGGAGGGGGTGGGGGGGGGGAGATATTTGTGGCTATCTTCCCCACATAACCACCCTGCCTTCCCCTTAATATCTTTCCTTTTACCCGCCACTGACCATCATATTTCACACCCATTTACACACAGAAAAGAGAGAGAAAGAGAGAGAGACACACACACGCGAACTCTCTCTCTCTCTCTCTCTTCAACACACACACATGATTTCTTTTTTATTTCTCTCTCTCTCTCTTTCTCTTTCTCTCTCTCTCTCTCTCTCTCTCTCTCCACACACAATGTTTCTTTATCTTTCTGTCTCTTCAACACACACACACGGTCTCTCTCTCTCTCTCTCTTCATTCAATACACACACACACATACATTTGGTACATTAGAGTGCCTTGATTCCTCCAAAGTATCCAACGAAACAAATTCAATTAATAAATATAATAATAATAATAATAATAATAATAATAAAAATAATAATAATAATAATAATAATAATAACAACAATAATAATAACAATAATAATAATAATAATAATAATAATAATAATAATAATAATAATAATAATGATAATGATAATGATAATGATAATGATAATAATAATAATAATAATAATAATAATAATAATAATAATAATAATAATAATAATAATAATAAAAATAATAATAATAATAATAATGGTATCTAATAGATAATTTTATTGTCTATCTTTTGGTATATACATGTATCTATTTATCTATATCCAAAGATGAAAAATTTCACTTTATATAATATATTTTTGACAAAAAATAGTAAAATATGACCAAAGTGTCCATTTTTTTCGTTTATTTCTCGTCTATTTATCTATCTATCGAAAATTTGTTCATGCAATCTAATAGATAATTTTATTGTCTATCTTTTGATATAAACATATATCTATTTATATTTTTCCTATGATGAGAAATTTCACTTTATATAATATATTTTTTACTAAAAATAGTAAAATATGACCAAAGTGTCCTACTTTTTTCGTATATTACTCATATATTTATCAATCTATCGAAAATGTGTATATGGCATTTAATAGATAATTTTATAGTCTATCTTTTGGCATATACATGTATCTATTTATCTATTTCCTAAGATGAGAAATTTCACTTTATATAATATATTTTTGCCTAAAAATAGTAAAATATAAACAAAGTGTCCCAATTTTTTTGTTTATTACTCGTCTATTTATCTATCTATCGAAAATTTCTCGATGGCATCTAATAGATAATTTTATTGTCTATCTTTTGGTATATACATGTATCTATTTATCTATTTCCTAAGATGATAAATTTCATTTTATAGAATATATTTTTGACTAAAAATAGTAAAACATTACCAAAGTGTCTTAATATTTTCGTATATTACTCGTCTATTTATCAATCTATCGAAAATTTGTATATAGCATCTAATAGAAAATGTTATAGTCTATATTTTGGCATATACATGTATCTATTTATCTATTTCCTAAGATGAGACATTTCACTTTACATAATATATTTTTGACTAAAAAAAAGTAAAATATGACCAAAGTGTCGTCATTTTTTCAATTGTTACTCGTCTATTATTCTATCCATCGAAAATTTGTTTGTCCAATCTAATAGATAATTTTATTGTCTATTTTTTTTGTATATACATGTATCTATCTATCTATTTCCTAAGATGAAAAATTTCATTTTATATAATATATTTTTTACTAAAAAAAGTAAAATATGACCAACGTGTCCTAATTTTTTCATTTATTACTCGTCTATTTATCTATCTATCGAAAATATGTTTATAGCATCAAATATATAATTGGATTGTCTATCTTTTGGTATGTACATGTATCTATTTATTTATTTCCTAGGATGAGAAATTACATTTTATATAATATATTTTTGACAAAAATAATAAATTATGAACAAATTGTCCCACTTTTTTCGTTTATTACTCGTCTATTTATCTATCTATCGAAAAAGAAATTATGCAATCTAATAGATACGATACTTTTATTGTCTATCTTTTGGTATGTACATGTATCTATTTATCTATTTCTTAAGATAAGAAATTTCACTTTATATAATATATTTTTGACTAAAAAGAGTAAAACATGACCAAAGTGTCCTACTTTTTTCGTATATTACTCGTCTATTTATCTATCTATCAAAAATTTGTCAATACAATCTAATAGATAATTTTATTGTCAATTTTTTGGTATATACATGTACCTATCTATCTATTTCCTAAGATAAGAAATTTCACTTTATATAATATATTTTAGATTTTTTTTTAGTAAATTATGACCAAAGTGTCCTAATTTTATCGTTTGTTCCAGGTCTTTTTTTTTTATCTATCGAAAATTTGTTGATGGCATCTAATAGATAATTTTATTGTCTATCTTTTGGCATAAACTAATATGTATTTATCGTTTTCCCAAGATGAGAAATTTCACTTCATATAATATATTTTTGACTAAAAATAGTATAATATGAACAAAGTGACCTAATTTTTTCGTTTATTACTTGTCTATTTATCTATCTTTGGAAAAAGAATTTGGCCATCTAATAGATAATTTTATTGGTTATCTTTTTGTATCGACATGTATCTATTTATGTATTTCCTAAGATGAGAAATTTCACATTATATAATATATTTTTGACTAAAAATAGTAAAATATTAACAAAGTGTCCCATTTTTTCGTTTATTACTCGTCTATTTATCAATCTATCGAAAATTTGTATATAGCATTTAATAGAAAATTTTATAGTCTATATTTTGGCATATACATGTATCTATTTATCTATTTCCTAAGATGAGACATTTCACTTTACATAATATATTTTTTACTAAAAAAAAAAAAAATATCACCAAAGTGTCCTCATTTTTTCAATTGTTACTCGTCTATTAGTCTATCCATCGAAAATTTGTTTGTCCAATCTAATAGATAATTTTATTGTCTATTTTGTTGTATATACATGTATGCATCTATCTATTTTCTAAGATGAGAAATTTCACTTTATAAAATATATTTTTGATTAAAAATTGTAAAATATGACAAAAGTGTCCCACTTTTTTTGTTTATTACTCGTCTGATTATCTATCTATCTAACGTTCGTTTATAGCATCAAATAGATAATTTTATTGTCTATATTTTGGTATATATATGTATCTATTTTTCTATTTCCTAAGCTGAGAAATTTCATTTTATATAATATATTTTTGACTAAAAATAGTAAAATATGAACAAAGTGTCCCAATTTTTCGTTTATTACTCGGCTATTTATCTATCTATCAAAAATTTGTCAATGCAATCTAATAGATAATTTTATTGTCAATTTTTTAGTATATACATGTATCTATCTATCTAATTCCTAAGATGAGAAATTTCACTTTATATAATATATTTTTGAAAAAAAAAAGTAAAATATGACCAAAGTGTCCTAATTTTATCGTTTGTTGATGGCATCTGATAGATAATTTTATTGTCTATCTTTTGGTATATACATGTATCTATTTATCTATTTCCTAAGATGAGAAATTTCACTTATATAATTTATTTTTGAATGAAAATTGTAAAATATGAAAAAAGTGTCCCATTTTTTTCATATATTACACGCCTATTTATCAATTTATCTAAAAAAAATGTTATGGCATCAAATAGATAATTTTATTGTCTACCTCTTGATATATACATGTATCTATTTATCTATTTTCTAAGATGAGAAATTACATTTTATATAATATATTTTTGACTAAAAATAATAAAATATGACCAATGTGTCCTATTTTTTCGTTTCTTACTCGTCTATTTATCTATCTATCAAAAATTTGATTATACAATCTAATAGATAATTTTATTGTCTATACTTTGGTATATACATGTATCTATTTATCTATTTCCTAAGATGAGAAATTTCACTTTATATAATATATTTTAGAAAAATAATTATGACCAAAGTGTCCTAATTTTATCGTTTGTTCCTTGTCTTTTTTTTTATCTATCGGAAATTTGTTGATGGCATCTGATAGATAATTTTATAGTCTATCTTTAGGTATATACATGTATCTATTTATCTATTTCTTAAGATAAGAAATTTCACTTTATATAATATATTTTTGACTAAAAATAGTAAAACATGACCAAAGTGTCCTACTTTTTTCGTATATTACTCGTCTATTTATCTATCTATCAAAAATTTGTCAATACAATCTAATAGATAATTTTATTGTCAATTTTTTGGTATATACATGTACCTATCTATCTATTTCCTAAGATAAGAAATTTCACTTTATATAATATATTTTAGATTTTTTTTTAGTAAATTATGACCAAAGTGTCCTAATTTTATCGTTTGTTCCAGGTCTTTTTTTTTTATCTATCGAAAATTTGTTGATGGCATCTAATAGATAATTTTATTGTCTATCTTTTGGCATAAACTAATATGTATTTATCGTTTTCCCAAGATGAGAAATTTCACTTCATATAATATATTTTTGACTAAAAATAGTATAATATGAACAAAGTGACCTAATTTTTTCGTTTATTACTTGTCTATTTATCTATCTTTGGAAAAAGAATTTGGCCATCTAATAGATAATTTTATTGGTTATCTTTTTGTATCGACATGTATCTATTTATGTATTTCCTAAGATGAGAAATTTCACATTATATAATATATTTTTGACTAAAAATAGTAAAATATTAACAAAGTGTCCCATTTTTTCGTTTATTACTCGTCTATTTATCTATCTATCGAAAGTTTGTTTATAGCATTTAATAGATAATTTTATTGTCTATTTTTTGGTATATACATGTATCTATTTCCTAAGAAGAAAATTTCATTTTATATAATATATTTTTGACTAAAAATAGTAAAACATGACCAAAGTGTCCTACTTTTTTCGTATATTACTCGTCTATTTATCAATCTATCGAAAATTTGTATATAGCATCTAATAGAAAATTTTATAGTCTATATTTTGGCATATACATGTATCTATTTATCTATTTCCTAAGATGAGACATTTCACTTTACATAATATATTTTTTACTAAAAAAAAAAAAAATATCACCAAAGTGTCCTCATTTTTTCAATTGTTACTCGTCTATTAGTCTATCCATCGAAAATTTGTTTGTCCAATCTAATAGATAATTTTATTGTCTATTTTGTTGTATATACATGTATGCATCTATCTATTTCCTAAGATGAGAAATTTCACTTTATAAAATATATTTTTGACTAAAAATTGTAAAATATGACAAAAGTGTCCCACTTTTTTTGTTTATTACTCGTCTGATTATCTATCTATCTAACGTTCGTTTATAGCATCAAATAGATAATTTTATTGTCTATATTTTGGTATATATATGTATCTATTTTTCTATTTCCTAAGCTGAGAAATTTCATTTTATATAATATATTTTTGACTAAAAAATAGTAAAATATGAACAAAGTGTCCCAATTTTTCGTTTATTACTCGGCTATTTATCTATCTATCAAAAATTTGTCAATGCAATCTAATAGATAATTTTATTGTCAATTTTTTGGTATATACATGTATCTATCTATCTAATTCCTAAGATGAGAAATTTCACTTTATATAATATATTTTTGAAAAAAAAAAGTAAAATATGACCAAAGTGTCCTAATTTTATCGTTTGTTGATGGCATCTGATAGATAATTTTATTGTCTATCTTTTGGTATATACATGTATCTATTTATCTATTTCCTAAGATGAGAAATTTCACTTATATAATTTATTTTTGAATGAAAATTGTAAAATATGAAAAAAGTGTCCCATTTTTTTCATATATTACACGCCTATTTATCAATTTATCTAAAAAAAATGTTATGGCATCAAATAGATAATTTTATTGTCTACCTCTTGATATATACATGTATCTATTTATCTATTTTCTAAGATGAGAAATTACATTTTATATAATATATTTTTGACTAAAAATAATAAAATATGACCAATGTGTCCTATTTTTTCGTTTCTTACTCGTCTATTTATCTATCTATCAAAAATTTGATTATACAATCTAATAGATAATTTTATTGTCTATACTTTGGTATATACATGTATCTATTTATCTATTTCCTAAGATGAGAAATTTCACTTTATATAATATATTTTAGAAAAATAATTATGACCAAAGTGTCCTAATTTTATCGTTTGTTCCTTGTCTTTTTTTTTATCTATCGGAAATTTGTTGATGGCATCTGATAGATAATTTTATAGTCTATCTTTAGGTATATACATGTATCTATTTATCTATTTCTTAAGATAAGAAATTTCACTTTATATAATATATTTTTGACTAAAAATAGTAAAACATGACCAAAGTGTCCTACTTTTTTCGTATATTACTCGTCTATTTATCTATCTATCAAAAATTTGTCAATACAATCTAATAGATAATTTTATTGTCAATTTTTTGGTATATACATGTACCTATCTATCTATTTCCTAAGATAAGAAATTTCACTTTATATAATATATTTTAGATTTTTTTTTAGTAAATTATGACCAAAGTGTCCTAATTTTATCGTTTGTTCCAGGTCTTTTTTTTTTATCTATCGAAAATTTGTTGATGGCATCTAATAGATAATTTTATTGTCTATCTTTTGGCATAAACTAATATGTATTTATCGTTTTCCCAAGATGAGAAATTTCACTTCATATAATATATTTTTGACTAAAAATAGTATAATATGAACAAAGTGACCTAATTTTTTCGTTTATTACTTGTCTATTTATCTATCTTTGGAAAAAGAATTTGGCCATCTAATAGATAATTTTATTGGTTATCTTTTTGTATCGACATGTATCTATTTATGTATTTCCTAAGATGAGAAATTTCACATTATATAATATATTTTTGACTAAAAATAGTAAAATATTAACAAAGTGTCCCATTTTTTCGTTTATTACTCGTCTATTTATCTATCTATCGAAAGTTTGTTTATAGCATTTAATAGATAATTTTATTGTCTATTTTTTGGTATATACATGTATCTATTTATCTATTTCCTAAGAAGAAAATTTCATTTTATATAATATATTTTTGACTAAAAATAGTAAAACATGACCAAAGTGTCCTACTTTTTTCGTATATTACTCGTCTATTTATCAATCTATCGAAAATTTGTATATAGCATCTAATAGAAAATTTTATAGTCTATATTTTGGCATATACATGTATCTATTTATCTATTTCCTAAGATGAGACATTTCACTTTACATAATATATTTTTTACTAAAAAAAAAAAATATATCACCAAAGTGTCCTCATTTTTTCAATTGTTACTCGTCTAATAGTCTATCCATCGAAAATTTGTTTGTCCAATCTAATAGATAATTTTATTGTCTATTTTGTTGTATATACATGTATGCATCTATCTATTTCCTAAGATGAGAAATTTCACTTTATAAAATATATTTTTGACTAAAAATTGTAAAATATGACAAAAGTGTCCCACTTTTTTTGTTTATTACTCGTCTGATTATCTATCTATCTAACGTTCGTTTATAGCATCAAATAGATAATTTTATTGTCTATATTTTGGTATATATATGTATCTATTTTTCTATTTCCTAAGCTGAGAAATTTCATTTTATATAATATATTTTTGACTAAAAATAGTAAAATATGAACAAAGTGTCCCAATTTTTCGTTTATTACTCGGCTATTTATCTATCTATCAAAAATTTGTCAATGCAATCTAATAGATAATTTTATTGTCAATTTTTTGGTATATACATGTATCTATCTATCTAATTCCTAAGATGAGAAATTTCACTTTATATAATATATTTTTGAAAAAAAAAAGTAAAATATGACCAAAGTGTCCTAATTTTATCGTTTGTTGATGGCATCTGATAGATAATTTTATTGTCTATCTTTTGGTATATACATGTATCTATTTATCTATTTCCTAAGATGAGAAATTTCACTTATATAATTTATTTTTGAATGAAAATTGTAAAATATGAAAAAAGTGTCCCATTTTTTTCATATATTACACGCCTATTTATCAATTTATCTAAAAAAAATGTTATGGCATCAAATAGATAATTTTATTGTCTACCTCTTGATATATACATGTATCTATTTATCTATTTTCTAAGATGAGAAATTACATTTTATATAATATATTTTTGACTAAAAATAATAAAATATGACCAATGTGTCCTATTTTTTCGTTTCTTACTCGTCTATTTATCTATCTATCAAAAATTTGATTATACAATCTAATAGATAATTTTATTGTCTATACTTTGGTATATACATGTATCTATTTATCTATTTCCTAAGATGAGAAATTTCACTTTATATAATATATTTTAGAAAAATAATTATGACCAAAGTGTCCTAATTTTATCGTTTGTTCCTTGTCTTTTTTTTTATCTATCGGAAATTTGTTGATGGCATCTGATAGATAATTTTATTGTCTATCTTTAGGTATATACATGTATCTATTTATCTTTTTCCTAAAATGAGAAATTTCACTTTATATAATATTTTTTTAACTAAAAATTGTAAAATATGACAGAAGTGTCCCACTTTTTTCGTATATTAATCGCCTTTTTATCAATCTATCTAAAGAAATTTTATGGCATCATATAGATAATTTTATTGTCTATTTCTTCATATATACATATATCTATTTATCTATTTCCTAAGATGAAACATTTCACTTTATATAATATATTTTTTACTAAAAAAAGTAAAATATGACCAACGTGTCCTAATTTTTTCATTTATTACTCGTCTATTTATCTATCTATCGAAAATTTGTTGATGGCATCTAATAGATCATTTTATTGTCTATCTATTGGCATAAACATGTATCTATTTATCTTTTTCCTAAGGTGAGAAATATCACTTTATATAATATATTTTTGACTAAAAATGGTAAAATATGAACAGTGTCCTAATTTTTTTGTTTATTACTTGTCTATTTATCTATCTATCCAAAATATGTTTATAGCATCAAATAGATAATTGGATTGTCTATCTTTTGGTAGGCTATATACATGTATCTATTTATCTATTTCCTAAGATAAGAAATTTCATTTTATATAATATATTTTTGACTAAAATAGTAAAATATGAACAAAGTGTCCTACTTTTTTCGTTTATTACTCGTCTATTTACCTATCTATCAAAAATTTGTTTATGCAATCTAATAAATAATTTTTTTGTCTATTTTTTGGCATATACATGTATCTATTTCCTAAGATAAGATATTTCACTTTATATAATACATTTTTGAGTAAATATAGTAAAATATGACCAAAATGTCATAATTATTTCGTTTATTACTCGACTATTTATCAATCTATCGAAAATTTGTTTATGGTACCTAATATATATTTTATTGTCTATCTTTTGGCATATACATGTATCTATTTATCTATTTCCTATGATGAAAAAGTTCACTTTATATAATATATTTTTGACAAAAAATAGTAAAATATGACCAAGGTGTCCTAATTTTTTCGTTTATTACACACCTATTTATCAATCTATCGAAAATTTGTTTATGTAAATTAATAGATAATTTTATTGTCTATCTTTTGGCATATGCATGTATCTATTTATCTTTTTACTAAGATGAGAAATTTCACTTTATATAATATATTTTTGACTAAAAATAGTAAAATATGAACAAAGTGTCCCACTTTTTTTTTTTATTACTCGTCTATTTATCTATCTATCGAAAATTTGTAGGTCAGTATAAAGGTCGTGTCCATAGTGAGCTGATAATGGTTCTCCCCACTTTGTTACTGGTAAATTAAAATCGCCGAGAATTACAGCCTCTTGCGTCTTATTCATCTCGCTAATTTACTCATAGATATCACGGTCGATTTGTACTAGTTGAGCTGGGGGTCTGTATATTAAAGCAAACAAAAGTTTCATCCCACATTTATTTCTAATGAGTATATATAATGTATTTACGTTATCGATATGTGTCTTTGATAATAGGATTGGTTGCAGTTCGTCTTTAATATATAATAGTACTCCGCCTCCCCTTTTATTTGTACGACCTTTTTCAAATATTGTGTAACCGGGAATTTTATATTTATATTTATATTTAGGCTATTTCGGTTAGGTCAGTGGTTCCCAAACTGGGGGCCATATAGAAGAATATAGGGGGCCATAATCTGAGGCTATGCATAAATAAAACCAAAGGAGTTTAGCAGGTAGGTATAGTCAAGGCCTCATAAAGTGGCGAGAGAAGTTAGACCCAAGTCCTAGCCGAATGCAGGGGATCGTACAGTACCAAGGGATTAATGTGACCTGACCCCATCCTTCTCCAGCCCCTCCCTTCTTCCTCGCCTGAGAGAGAGAGAGAGAGAGAGAGAGAGAGAGAGAGAGAGAGAGAGAGAGAGAGAGAGAGAGACTATCCTCTAATACTGAAATGTATCAATGATATACTCTCTACCTCGGTATTAATTATTTAGATATGCCGTACAAATGTGGTTTATTTTGAAGATGTTGTAATGAATTGTAATTACGTCAATTGTCAAACCCGTACATATCAACAATCCATCGGAAAATGGTAAAACGTTCTAATACTAAATTCATTTGTCTGGGTGTGTGTATTCTCTCCCTCCTTAATGCAAACCTTTCTGTTTATTCTCACCTCACTCCCACCCTCTAATCTCTCTCTCTCTACCCCAGCCCCGGGTAGACTGGGGCTTGTAATCAATATATATATATTATATTTTGTGCGTGTGTGTGAGCTACAGTTTACTCTCTCTCTCTCTCTCTCTCTCTCTCTCTCTCTCTAGAGGGATTAAGAGAGGGGATTAATTCTTCTAATGTCACTTGCGTTCTACCTGTGACCAAGGCTAGGGGTAGGAAATGGAAGCTTTTCTTCGCCACTTTATGAGGCTTTGACTAGGTTAGGTTCCCTCCACTGGAGGGAACTTACAGGTTCAGTACAGGTTTGTGCAATGCCTTGCTGACAGACACATGAGTAATACGTCCTTTTTTATATGATTCTGTGTTCTTGACATAAAACAAGACATGGGGATTTATTAGGGAAGCAAGATAATTTTAACTCAACATAATTCTAATCTAAGGCTTCCTAAGCTGTGTATTCTGTATGATAACCTCTGGTTTTAAATCATACGTATCAGCAAGGATGTTCATATTATTCAGTTAACGGGTTATGGTTGTGGGGGGGAGGGGGGGAGCCATGGACAAGGATCATGTATGAAAAGTGGGTAATGACCAGAAAAAGTTTGGGAACCCCTGGGTTAGGTGATTGCACGTTTGCCCTTGTTTTTCTGTTTTTTAGTTTTACGTTACCTGACTTTGTTGTGCCTGGGCAGTCCCGGTTTTTGTACGATGGTTGATGACCGCATTGCTTAGCAAACGTTCAAAACGTGCTGCTCCTACCTGGTTCAGATGGACACCATCATCTGAGAATAACGAGTCGTCGAAATAAAACTTGTCCCAGGTGTTGATGAAATCGATGTTCTCCTCATTGCAGATGCTGGCAAGTCGTCGGTTGATGCTGGTAGCGGTGTTGTAGAAACGTGTGTTGGCTTTTCTGCGGGGGATGATTCCAGAAAGTATGATGTCATTCGTTTTTTCCTTGAATTTCGCGATCATCTGTCGGTACTTGTTGAGGAGCTATTCCGATCTGGTGTTTATCACGTCATTCGTTCTGATGTGGATGACGTACGTGGTGTTGTTTGGGGCCTGGCTTGTCACTTCATCCACTGTGTCGGTCACGTCGTCTAGGCCGCCACCTGGGATGCAGAAGCGCTTCCTTGACTTGGGCGCTCGACCACAAAACTCGGAGAGTTGACCCCTTACCATGGAGTCACCAACCAGCCTGACCTCGGTGTCGTCTTCATCGTCGATATTGTGCCAGGATCTTGAAGCGGTTTTGGCATGTAGTGATGGGTATGATGTTCTTCCTGGGTCGTAAGTTGTTCCTGACGATGCGGAACTCCTCCCGTGGAGAAGTGGAAGTCGTTGATGGTGCCGATGAAGGTAACGGTGTGGTTGGTGGTGCCGGTGAAGGTAAGGGTGTAGAGGCAGTAAATACAATGGCTGTGTCAACTGGTACGGTCGGTGTTGGTGTCACTCCTACGTTGAGTGTGGTGAATTCTTGCAACGTTTCCAACTTCTTGCTCAAGGCCTCAATCTTGTGGTGTGCTGCCTTCAAGTCGGTTGACATCTCCTCACGTAGCTGGCAGAATCTACAGAAATGGACGTCTCTGTTCGCGAAAATTGTGGGGCCGAAAGTTCCTGAGCAAGACGTACAGGTGTGTTGGGGTGCCATGATTAATTAATTTATTATTCAATTTATTATTTAATTTATTAATGAATTTATTATTTAGTTTATAATTTAATTTGTTGACTTATTTATTATTTTATTTATTATTTAATGTATTAGTTTATTTATTATTTAATTTATTAACTTATTTATCAATTTATTTGTTATTTAATTACTTTCAACTAGATTAGGAGGAGAAAATGGAATAAGGGGAATAGGAGAGCAAAACGAGAAGAGATGGGAGTAGAGGTGGAGGTGGAGGAGAGGGGGAAAGAAGGCAGGTAGGTGGTGAGGTAGGAGGATGAGGGGGAAATGCGGGAGGGAGTGGAGAAAGAGGAGGAGAGGGAGAGTGAAAAGGGGAATAGATGGAAGAAAGGAGGAATGAGATAAAGAACACAGCGAAAGCAAGTTAAATATCATAAGACGAAACTAAATATATTAAACACAAGTATATAACACGAAATAAGTACTATGATATAGACATTAAATAAGCGCAAATACGTAGGCACAAAATAACACAATACGTCGTCGCAAAATCACGATATAGACAAAGAAAACGTGTGAATGGAGGGGGTGTTTTCCCTTGGGAATTAAACTGACCGGAAAGAGTTGGGTTAAGAACAAGTAGATGGATTAAGGGATGGTGTGGCGGGGGTATGCCTCGTTTTAAACCTTAAAACAACGACTACAACAACAGACGAAAGCAGACTAAACAGTAGAATAATATGCTAGATAATATTAAACACAGATATATAGATTCTAAATAAACACAATTGTATAGGCACAAAATAAGAAACAAATATAGGTACACAAAAAACACAATTATACTAATACAATGCTAGATAAATAGTTACTCAATATTAACGGAGATATTACGTTACTTAGATAACTGGATACAAGGATAAAAAATACAAATTATAAGTTCTACTCAACGTTGGTTTACTGTAAATCCTACAAACACACAGCAGCAAGGTAGAACGGAAACAAGGGTCAGCTCTGTGGACACGTCTAATCACAACCAATTTCCAGTCTCGACTGGAGGAGGAGGAGGAGGAGGAGGAAGAGGAGAAGGAAGATGAGGAGGAAGAGGAGGAGGTGGAAGAGGAGGAGGAGGAGGAGGAGGAAGAGGAGGAGGAAGAGGAAGAGGAGGAGGAAGAGGAGGAGGAGGAGGAAGAGGAGGAAGAGGAGGAGGAGGAGGAGGAGGAGGAGGAGGAGGAAGAGGAGGAGAGGAGGAAGAAGAGGAAGAGGGGGAAGAGGAGGAAGAGGAGGAAGAGGAGGAGGAGGAGGAGGAGAGGAGGAAGAGAAGGAAGAAGGAAAATTACAACATAAAATGTGAAGGAGTTATTCTGTATATCAGAAATTATATATGTCTGGAAGCAAAACAAATCATATCAATATCAAATGGTTAAGGCTGCTTTCACACGGACGTTTGTGTACGCACATTCGACGCACGTACAAAAACGCGTCAGATTTTTGTAGCCGCGTTGGACACAGGTTTGCCACGCATCCGAGTTTCAATGTTGACAGGAAACAGGATTAATTAATAAATATTATAATGGTATTTATGTACCCTGTTGCCTGGAATAGCTTGGAGGAATCAAGTCTAATATTGCCACCAATTTTCATAGGTTTATTAATAAAAGAAAAAGGTATTATTTTTACACTCTTATGTTTTTCATTTATATTAAAACTTGAATTATTAATTATTGTATATTGAAGCTGCCATTGTCACCAGTAGCCAGTGACAACGTGTGTGTCTGTGTCGCCTTGGACTCGTGTGCAACGCGTCGTGTGAAAGGTTACATTTAAGGGGGGGTGGGAATAGGGGGACAAGCTTTGGGGGGGGTTATGGGGTGAAAGAGTAGAGGGACAGGTTTGGGGGTGGTTATGGGGGTGCAGGAATAGGGGGACAGGCTTGGAGGGGTTTTGGGGGGTTAGAGGGGTGCTGGAATAGGGGGTCAGGCTTTCTACCCCCCCCCCAAGCCTGTCCCCCTATTCCAACACACCCATAGTCCCCCCCCCCCCAAGCCTGTCCCCTACTCCCACACCCCATTGACTCCATTGAATGTTAAAACATCGCGTTCCCGAACACGCGTTCGGCAACGCTACTGTGAAAGCAGCCTAAGTAGAATTACCATCCACCTTACCTTAGGAACCACCACTAGGGCTAGGTTGTTATGGGGTCCATATCAGGTTAGGGGCCCATATCAGGTTAGGGGCCCACATCAGGTTAGGGGCCTACATCAGGTTAGGGGCCTACATCAGGTTAGGGGCCTACATCAGGTTAGGGGCCTACATCAGGTTAGGGGCCTACATCAGGTTAGGGGCCCACATCAGGTTAGGGGCCTACATCAGGTTAGGGGCCCACATCAGGTTAGGGGCCTACATCAGGTTAGGGGCCCACATCAGGTTAGGGGCCTACATCAGGTTAGGGGCCCAAATCAGGTATGTGGCCCACATCAGGTTAGGGGGTCCATATCAGGTTAGGGGCCCACATCAGGTTAGAGGGTCCATATCAGGTTAGGGGGTCCATATCTAGTTAGGGGCCCACATCAGGTTAGGGGCCTACATTAGGTTAGGGGGTCCATATCTAGTTAGGGGCCCACATCAGGTTAGGGGCCTACATCAGGTTAGGGGCCCACATCAGGTTAGGGGCCTACATCAGGTTAGGGGCCCAAATCAGGTATGTGGCCCACATCAGGTTAGGGGGTCCATATCAGGTTAGGGGCCCACATCAGGTTAGAGGGCCCACATCAAGTTAGGGGGTCCATATCTAGTTAGGGGCCCACATCAGGTTAGGGGCCTACATTAGGTTAGGGGCCCAAATCAGGTATGTGGCCCACATCAAGTTAGGGGCCCACATCAGGTTAGGGGGTCCATATCAGGTTAGGGGCCCACATCAGGTTAGGGGCCTACATTAGGTTAGGGGCCCAAATCAGGTATGTGGCCCACATCAAGTTAGGGGCCCACATCAGGTTAGGGGGTCCATATCAGGTTAGGGGCCCACATCAGGTTAGAGGGTCCATATCAGGTCCAAGTTTGTAATAGTGGGTTGGGTTGGGTTGGTCATTGTGTAACACTCTCCTCATGTTGTTGTTTTGTAATCTGTACACATAAATACATACATTAATACAAGGATACATAAATGGATACATAGACAATTTTATGCACTATTAGATGGTACAAACGGAAAATGGATAGATAGAAGGACAGCCGAGTAATTAACCCCTAAGAACCGCAATTCATTACAACAGCCTTCACCCACAACCGAAAATACAATAGTTTTAGTCTTATAGGTTTGTAGAGCTTTATTTTACACACCAGAATATGCAAACAAAAGTCTTCTATCTCCACTGGTTAGAGTACAGTAGCATATCAAAGTAGGAAAATAATATGACAGTTACCCCCCCCCAAATAACATACGAAGGCATACGCATGTGTTACACATGTGTATAATGCTTAGATACATGAGTATGTGTACCTCGATGTGTGCTTGCATGTTTGTGTATGTAAAACCAGTATATAAATGCACTGAAATAGACAAAAAAGGCAACATACAAGTCATTTTTGCATACAACTGTGCATACCTGTGATACGCTAACGCATGCATGCACAATGTATGGGAGTGTTTGAAAGTGTGTTATACTAATGTCCATTGGCTAATAAGAGCTATGGGAGGCAGAGAGAGGCTAGGGGAGGCAGGGAGAGAGAGTGTATGACAGCCCACGAGTGATTTCATTGGCTGCAGATAACACAATGTGGGTGTGGATGTACCTTGGTCACACCCACCTACACCATAGGGGGGAGAGTCAGCCAATCACGATCAATTACAATAGTCCAAGGTTACAGTTTCCCTTTGGCACTACTGCTGTGGCTATATGTAGCCCATGCAGTTATTTATGGGCTGTTCATTTAAACGGACCATCGGCTTCAAGGCCTAAAATCGTATCGTCCGTTTAAACGGACAATAGGCATTGATGGGTTGAAAGAATAAAAAAAAAAAAATGGAGGATGTTAGGTGGGTTGGTTATTGCTGTACAAGAAAGTAAAAGGAGAGTAAAAGGAGAGTAAAGTAAGAGTAAAAGGAGAGTAAGTGAATGAGGAGTTTGGTAGGAAATTGAGTGAGAAGTTCTTAAATAAAAAAAATAAGAAATTATTATTCTGGAAGGAGGTTAAAAGAGAAAGACGAGAAGGAAAGAAAGTCTGGTAACATGAAAATGAAGAAAGATTAAGTGCATTATTAATTATTCATGATATTATTAGTATTATATAATATAATATGTAATTTATTAGTATTATATAAGTACTCCATTCACTATAGTATAAATTTTAGTATCATTACCCACTATTATGGACCATTCTAACACACTTTTCATCTATGGTGTTTCTCTCCAGGATATATAAACATAATTGGGAAATTTAGCCTGACCTAACCTAACTTAACCTAGACCGCATCAGACTACCGGGACCTAACCTAGGCAAACTACCGGGAAATGATGTGGTAAAATACAGGAAATGACCAGGGCAAAACACTGGGACCGAGCTGGATCTGGCAACACTGTTGCAAAACGGTAATTTCCTGTACTTTACCATGGTTATTTCCTGTACTTTACCATGGTTATTTCCTGTACTTTACCATGGTTATTTCACGGTAGTTTGCCCAGGTAAGGTAAGGTTAGGTTAGATAAGGTTAGGTTAGATAAGGTAAGGTTAGGTAAGGTAAGGTAAGGTTAGGTAAGGTTAGATAAGGTAAGGTTAGGTAAGGTTAGGTAAGGTAAGGTTAGGTAAGGTAAGGTTAGGTAAGGCTAGGTAAGGCAAGGTAAGGTTAGATAAGGTTAGGTTAGGTTAGGTTAGGTAAGTTAAGGTTAGGTTAGGTTAGGTTAGGTAAGGTTAGGTTAGGTAAGGTTAGGTTAGGTAAGGTTAGGTTAGGTAAGGTAAAGAAAGGTTAGGTAAGGTTAGGTTAGGTAAGGTTAGGTAAGGTTAGGTTAGGTTAGGTTAGGTTAGGTTAGGTAAGGTTAGGTTAGGTAAGGTTAGGTTAGGTTAGGTTAGATAAGGTAAGGTAAGGTAAGGTAAGGTAAGATAAGATAAGGTAAGGTCAGGTCAGGTCAGGTTAGGTATGGTAAGGTAAGGTAAGGTAAGTTAAGGTAAGGTTAGGTCAGGTAAGGTTAAGTAAAGGTAAGGTTAGGTCAGGTCAGGTTAGATTAGGTAAGGTTAGGTTAGGTAAGGTTAAATCAGGTTAGGCTTATTTCAAAATGCCTCCTTTGAATATCTTTGAAATTTGTGGTTGAAATTCCATAGTAGAAAATGGTCTTATAATGTTCTAAATAAGTGGGTAATGAAGGTAGAAAAAACAGTACATGATAAATGGTAATTCATTCCATATTTACCAAAACACCATAATGAAAAATGTCTTAGAATGGTCTAAATAAATAATAATTATATTAAAATATACAATATAGTGAATGAAGTAATTCTGTAAATTTATCATAAACATTTTAAGTCTACTAAATGAATAAATAAATTAATTAAATATTTTTAACATTCTGTGGGACAGATGAGGACTTTTCCCATCTTATTTATCCATTTATCACCATTTATTTATATCACAGGGATAATTTATTTACTTAACACCTTGAAATAAATAATGGTACTAAAATAATGATAGTACCGGTAATAATCAAATAATTATCTGTTATTGCCTTATTTCATCATTTATCGTCTTATTTATCCATTTATCATCATTAATTTACTTATCAACATCTTGAAATAAATAATAATTAAAATAAAGGTAGTAATAATTAAATAATTATCTTATCGTCTTATTTATCCATTTATCGTCATTAATCTACATCACAGGGATCCTTTATTTACTTATTAACACCTTGGAATAACCAAGTAATAAATAATTAATTAAATAAAGACAATATTTACCCGTAACAAAATCATTATCTATTTTTTCCATTCACCGGTTCGTCTTATTTAGTCATTTATCGACTTATTTATCCATTTATTACCCTTTATCTACATCATGGGGGTCATTTATTTACTTATCAACAATTCAGAATTGTCAAGGAATAAATAATTAGTTAAATAAAGTTAATATTTACCTTCTAGTCTGGAAGCCATGATCACCTCTGCTGGCCCTGGCCCCTGGCTGTGTTGATCTCTCACCAGTGTTACCAGCTCAGGTGTTTGTTGATCTTTCATCAGTGTTACCAGCTCACGATTAGTAAGTTCAATTCTGTAACTTTGCAATGGCTCCCCTTTTGGTTATTTAGTGTTATTTATTTATTTGTTATTTTTGTTATTTATTGTGGGGGGGTTTCTACGGTACCTGCTGAGCTTTTTTGTTTTTTTTCCATAATTCCACTACTAATATATCTTTTAGTTTTTCTATATTCTAAAATAATAATTGTTCACATAATAATAATATTAATAATAATAATAATAATAATAATGATGATGATGATGATGATGATGATGATGATGATGATGATGATGATGATGATGATGATGATTTTGATGATGATGATGATGATGATATTTTGTGAATTTTGTGATGCTCTTAACTTCATTGAAAGTTGTGAAGCCCCTTGGTAATCTCCTTCTCAGCCAGCCTGGTGTGTGTGTGTGTGTGTACTAGTACCTGGGTGTGTGTGTGTGTACTTGTGCCTTTTAGGTGTGTGTGTGTGTGTGTGTGTGTGTTTCGTGGCAGTATTTCAAGGATTCGTTTACTTCCAATTTTCTGACTACATCACGGGTTCCCATAAGATTGTATCAGTATTTGGAGAAACTGGATGAAGCTAGAGTGACCAAAAGAGTGTATGAGAGAGAGAGAGAGAGAGAGAGAGAGAGAGAGAGAGAGAGAGAGAGAGGATCATAGGAGACAGGGAACACCAAAAAGGAGAAAATGGTGATGAATACTGCATGAGACTGTGCAAAGGAATCAGGGAAATCAACTTAAGGACCCTGTGTTCGTGTATGGGAATTGGAGGCTTCTGGTTCCTCCCGACTATGCCATGAAACACTCTCCTTCCCTGTAGGTAGTGTTTCGTGGCAATATTTAAAGGACTCTCTTACCACCAATTTTCTGACTACATCACAGGGTCCTTAAGGAGAAGAAGATAATAATTGTGTTACGATAAGTGTAATAAATCCATCCTAAGAACCTAAAAACTAACAAGCTAATTTTGACACTTATTTAATGTAAAGTTTTACGGACTCAATGATTAAATTGCTATTTTGGACAACTTAAGTGCGAGGCAAAGTTGTGCGGTTTCTGGCATCGGGTGCAATATTTAATTGGCTTTCTTTTGAGCAGCATGTAGGCTTTCTAAAACTTTTAGAACCTCCCTAAAATTAAAGAAAAAAATAACAAAGTGTAACAATGATTCTGGACCAACTGCATGTCATATTTCATGGATCCTATGATTTAAAGTGCAAACTTGAACCACTTAAGTGCGAGATAAAGTTATGAGGTTTGTGGCATCGTGTGCCAAATTTAAGTGGCTCTCTTTTGAGCAGCATGTGAACCTTCTAGAACTTTTAAAAACCATCCAAATAACCCCAAACGTAAATAGGCGTAAAAACAATTTCATACCCATATTGTATCCAATGTTTAAATGTTGTTTTTGAACCCCTTAGAAATAAGATAGAGATACTCAGATTGAACCCCTGTCTAGAAAATGTAATTAACTTTAAAATGAGCTCTATGAAAACTCCCTAGATCTTTTTGAACTCCCCTAACAACCACCAAAACTAAGTGAGT